>JAJHSJ010000002.1:100206532-100299679 GCA_021015155.1 Magnolia officinalis
TGGCGAGCTTCTTCTCGGTCGGATCCCACAACCTGTAACCGAAATTTTCATCACCGTACCCCAAGAACACACATTGCCTGATCTTCATATCGAGCTTGGACCTCTTGTCTTTTGGTACGTGAACGGATACCTTGCATCCAAACACCCTGAGATGACTGTACGATGGATCCTGTCCAGTTCACACCTTCTCAGGTACTTCTCCATTCAATGGGGCTGATGGAGACCTGTTTATCAAATACACTGCCGTGTGCATTGCATCTCCCAAGAATGTCTTGGGCAATTTCACATGGGATGACATGCATCTGATTCTCTCAACAATGGTGTGATTCATTCGCTCAGCTACACCATTATGCTGGGGGGTCTTGAAAACCGTCTATTCATGCCGTATACCCAGGGACTTGCAGTACTCATGAAAGTCGTCAATGTATTCACCACCATTATCAGTGTTGATGCACTTCAATGATCTACCTGTCTCTCTCTCGACCATAGTATGAAACAATTTAAACACACCAAAGACCTCGTCTTTGGATTTCAAAGCATAAGCCCAAACCCTTCTAGATGCATCATCTATAAAAGTAACAAAATACAATGCCCCACTCAAGATTTTTGTCCTCATAGGACCACAAACATCATAATAAACCAAATCTAATGCATGCTCTTTATTAACATGAGAAGCAATTTAATAAATGAAACTCTATGCTGTTTCCCTATAAACAATCAAGATAGGTTTTGAGGTGTACCTGTCACGTCTGAAAGGAGCCGCTTCCTCGCTAGTACCTAAAGCTCTTTTTTCACTCATGTGGCCTAGACGTCTATGTCACATGTCAATAGTTGAATCTTTCGCTGCGTTCAACCCACCCTTGCATATACTGATACTTGTCTTGTAAAGGGTGCAATACTTCTTTCCTCTGGCCATGATCAATGAACCCTTGATGAGCTTTCATCACCCACCACTAAATCGGCTTTCATAGCCATCATCATCCAACCTTTCCATCGACATTAAGTTGAGGCGAAGGTCTGGAATATGCCTCACATCCCTGAGAACCAATGTGCAGCCCACATCGGTCTTCACACAAATATCACTGACTCCCATGATTTTTGATACGCCAGAATTTTCCATCTTCACGGTCCCAAAGTCTCCTGACTTGTAGCTTGTGAAGAACTTCATGCGTGGAATCGCATGAAAAGAAGCTCCCGAGTCAATCACCAGTCGGTGTCTTGACTCGTAGTCGTGAGACATATATCGTGATCTACTGAAAGAATAACTATCAGGTCGCCATCTGAAGCGACCACAGTGGAATCTGATTCATCTTCCTTTCCTTTCTCTTTCTTGTCGTTCTTAGCCTTACGACATTTATGCTTATAGTGACCTTTCTTGCCACAATTTCAGCATTCAACATCTTTTATGTTACTCGACTTGCCTCTTGATTTATCTCTGGCCTTCCCGCCCTTCCTGTTCTTTCTTCTTCCCCGTTCTTGTGTCACAAAGGCCTCTTGCTGAGTAGACCCTTGAGACTTCTTCTTTGTCTCTTCATTAAAGAGACAGCTAGTTACCTGTTCCATGGATATCTTTTCGTCTGGCGCGGAGTTACTTAGAGACACCACCAATGTCTCCTAACTGTCAGCCAATGAACTAAGCAAAAGTAAAGCCTGCAATTCATCATCCAGGACCATCTTTATAGAGGAGAGTTGGTTCACTATATTGCTGACCTCATTCATGTGCTCGGCCATAGAACCACCATCCTTGAACTTGAGATTCACAAGTCGCCTTATCAAAAAAATTTTATTATCGGCTGTCTTCCTCTCATGCAGCCCTTCTAATTTCAGCCATAGGCTAGCGGCTGAGGTTTCCGTAGACACATGGTGGAACATTGAATCATCCAACCATTGTTTAATGAACCCCACCGCCTTTCGGTCCATCTTCTTCCATCATCATCAGTCATATCCTTAGTTTTTGCTGATATGCCTAAATTGGAGAATATAGGTCCTTGCAATAAAGCAAGTCCTCCATCTTAGCCTTCCATATGGTCCAGTTATAACCATTGAGGCTGATCATCCTTGATGAGTCACCTTCCTTCCATAATCAAACCGATCCTACTCGTTCAATGAACTTAGCTCTGATACCACTTTGTTGGGGCCTTGCACAAAACCTTAGGATCTAGCCCTCCAGAACAAACCAGAATTATGGATAATAAAGTAATGAAAACAATCAATGCATCAATCACACACCACCAAGAGATTTTTACGTGGAAAACCCTCAAAGAGGTAAAAACCACGGGATCTCGTTCAGATCAACAATCCACTATGAAGTAGAACGTTACAACCTTCTTCACTCACGCAGGAGTGGATAAATAATAAGAAAAATAGAGAAAACGGAGAGATCTAACCGATTACGAGGACATAGAAGCGCTGAGATATAGATTGCATAGTAGATAACATCCACGAGCAGAACCTCCCTTCTATAAGCTTCCTCTCTCTTTCACCTTTGATAGCCCTAAACCCTTTAGCAAATCTCTTGTAAAGCTTTAGGAAACCCTCTTGCATACCTAGAAAAGCCCTAGGAACCCCTTTTTATAGTTTTAGGAAACTTCTTTCCACATCCCAGTTGCGAAAGGACTTGCGAAACGAAATCCGCGCAAAATCGCGGAAGAATTTGCGTAACTTCGACTGGTCATGAGGAGGCCACGACCGATCTAGAGCCACCTACGACCGTCGTGGACCACCTACGACCGTCGAGCACCCTGGAGAAAACTTACCCAAAGTCGCTAGACTTTGAGTCGTGCCACGACTCGAACCTACAACTGGTCGTGCACATCCTTTGACCGGTCGAGCAGGGCTCACGACCGGTCGAAGACGGGTCAAAAAAAACCCATCACGTTCCACTTGCCACAACCACTAGCATATATGATCACTTGTATGCTACATAATTTCAACTGCTCAAAAAGTTGGTAGTCCCAATCCAAACCTAGCCAAATTCAATTTCTTATGTCCAAACCCCATTTGTATTCTAAATGGATATAAAAAATGGACTTGGACCTACGTAGGGTACTTTGAGTACAAAAATCAGCTCTACCCACTACGGGTGGCAATGGACTGAGCAACCCAGCCCTAAAAGGCTATGGCTTGGGCCCTAAACTTAGCTCCCAAGGCTAGGCCGGATAAATCTAGGCATGACATCAGGTTGGCCTGGACCCGAGCCCATGACAAAAAAAGCCCAGCCAAGCTTAGTCCTTCAGCACTAATACATATGATAAGTATGGTTCATGATCATAATTTAGTACATATATTAGTAGTAATACTTTGGAAAAACCTGACATTTTATCAAAATTAATATTAATATTTTCAATTTTCTTCACTTTGCCCTACAGGTGTTTTTTGGGTTTCACTTTAATTTCTAGGGCCAGCCCAACAATGCCTTCGCCTTAGTCCAGTTCCTAACCTAGATACCTCAAGATCTAGAGCCAATGCCAGAGCCCCTAGTCCTCTAGGGCCAGGCCAGGCTCGGCCAACCTCAGGCTGGCCCCTTTCCACACTGCTAGCTATATGCCATTCTTAGTGGGCAAGAGAGAAAAGCTAACACATCCGTATGCTTTAGGAAAAAAATGTTGATGCTTTGACAGAGTATGGCAATCCATACACATGCGAGCAATCAACTAACACATGAAATGCATGTTTGTTGAACCAAATCATATAAACAACAAACCAATGTAGACATTTTTAAATAACAAAAAAAATATATTGAATTAATGATCCAAGCCTGTCAATGGCCGACGTGCTATGGACGGCTAAAAGAGAATTAGTCAGCAATCAGATCAATCTATTTTGGGCCATTATTGGCCATCCAAAGTGGGTTTACAGTGCCTGAATAGTGCCTAAGGGGAGTGGATTAAGTGTGGCCCCAGCCTCATCAAAGACAATGCGGCTGTAACTGAGGCCTCTTAATGTATGGATTTTATATGTATTATATGAGAGGAAGTAGCGGTGATTGACTATTAAAAACTTATCATGAACTATAAAAGTTTGGATCAAGTTGATATTTGTTTTTTTTTTTTTTTCATTTCATCAAGGTTCATGTGACCTTATTAATATGCTGGATTATAAATAAACATCACTAAAACATTACAGTAGGCCTTGGGATGTTTTTAATGGTCGAGCATGATTATCACTGTTTTCTACACTATGGTTTACTTGAGATTTGGATGTACTTCGTTAGGCTCACAATGTAAAATGATCTAATAAAATGAATGGACGGCATGAATTTATAATACATACATGAAAGTGAGCAAAATGGTAAGGGCGGCACCTCACCCAAAGGCCGCATCTAATCCCCTCCCATGCATGATTTTAAATTTTCATTTTTTTTAAAAATAATTAATTTTACTTTTTAAGATGCTAGTGACGTCAGCACCAGCCAGCCAGCTAGCACTCTCGAAGATTATGAGACCTCACCCAACATTACATATATTTTATCCGCATTCTTATATATATACTATATATATATATATATATATATATAATATATATATATATATCTTTTAATTTTATTTTGAGACATGAGCCTAAAATTGAGACCTATCCAATTGATAGGTAGATCACACCACAAAAAAAACAATGTTAATTGAACTTCCTGTATTTAAAATCTTATTAGGCTTGGGTCTGTTTGCTAACATTGAAATTTTTTAGTTAACGCAGAATTTGAAAAGCACTTGATGTTTAGCGATGTTTGTTACTGCTGAATGAGAAAAGCACTCCATTTTTTTATGTTGAAAATTTTCAACAACTGATGTGTAACTTAATGGTGAATCCATTAAGTTAACAAGTGTAGGTATTCAATAACAATTGTTTCAATAAATAAATGTGTCAAATTAACATACTTGAAATATTTCATATGTTAGTCAACAAACCTATTGCCCGTAGATTCAATACTAGTTCTCTGATTTCAAATTCAAACTTTTAAGATCAGATTTCAATTTCAGACTTTGGATTTCAAATTTAACAAATAAACACTTAGTGTTCTTTTATTTCTCATACGACCTGCTCATAAGATGGCAAAGACATGAATGAAGGGAAAAACAAATATCAACTTGATCCAAAACTTGTATGGCTCTAAAAAGTTTTTGGTAGTAAGCATTCAATCCCTAAGAACTTGTTTGGGTAAGTGGATTTGTAACCCCCTAGATTCGAACCCCAGGATTAGAAACCCCTTGGATTTGCAATCCTCCCAGTGTGTTTGACATCATGGAGTGTGAGTCAACTTTAATCCAAAAGTATTTATTCATAGCATATTTACGGGGATTTGAATTTAATTACTAAATCAACTTTAATATATCTAATTAGTGAGATATGCAATTTTTAATACAATGGTTGTAATAAGCCCGCTGAAATATATGTTTTGCCCGAAAATGATGAACTTCCAAGTCTCGGATGGGCCACAAGCACAAGATCATGTCTGAGTGACTAACCAATGATTTTTAATTGTTGATTTACATGGACAATGTTTGGATGGTGCCGATCATCATTAGCGGGCCATGTGCCCAATAGAATGATAGTGTATAGTGACACACATGTTACACTTACAACTATTGAAATGATTTTAAGTGTAATCTAAGCTCTCACTAGGGCTGTGCATGAGTCAAGCTAGCTTGAAAAGCTCGCTCGAATCGACTCAAGTTAGCTCGGATTGACTCGACTTAAAAGGCCGACTCGGTTCGAGTCAAGCTTGTTTTCTAGAACTCAAGTTGAGTTCAAGCCGAGTTCGACCATGGTGCATTTTAACTCGACTCGACTCAAACTCAACTCGACTCGGCTTGAGTAATATATTTTAATATTATATTATATATATTATTAATATTAAATATATATAATATGTTTATCTTCTTTTTTTTTTTGAGTCAGGTTAAGGTTTGGGTTGGGGTGGGGCTGAGTTAGGTCAGGTCGGGCAATGGGTTGAGTTGGGTGTGGGTTTGGGTCGGGCTGGGCACTGAGTTGGCATATTAACAAGTTCGACTCGACTCGAATCACTAACTCGACTCAAGATTGACTTGAAAGCCAAGCTTTAATGTTGAGAGCTCGAGCTCGAACTCGAGTATAGCATGGACGAGTCAAGCCGAGCTTGGCATAACTCGACTCGACTCGGCTCAATGTACAGCCCTAGCTCTCACCGTGGATTGCAAATCCCTCAAAAAGGAGACTAGAAACCCCCGATTGAAACCCCCCACCATTCCCCTCCATTCCACGGTGCCAAACGACCCCAATGCTCTAGGCTCCCTTTTAGATTTGGATCTGATTTTTATTATTATTATTATTTTTAAAAAATTTTTTTTAGCTAAAGCAGATCATCATGTGGGCTCGGTATAGCCAACGTCGGCTCCCTTCGTTATTATTCATCAGTAAATTAATCACCTGCAGTTAAGTGCATGTTAACTCAGCGTGCAGCTCATCTTTCCCGCCAATGTGCCAACCTTGTGCTACATCCTATCCGATTAAACGGTGGGCATCACCATCAATTTTACCTGGCAGGGAAATAAGGCAAGTCTGGCATTAGGGAGGCCATATGTAAGAAATCAAAGAACGTCCGATGGTTTGGATTATAATAGATACATGGACCACCTATTCAGTCAATCAGTCTGATTGTTGAGACTAATCATCGTCATGATGGAGATGACCGTTTTCATGGACCGGATGATTTACATGAGTGGCCATTTGGAGGGAAACATGGGGCAGCGTTCTAGATCCTAATTTAACCATATAGCATGGAACCAGCAGTTAGTCCTCAAGGCTGCATGTAAGCTCACAGTACAGCCGTTTCTTTCACGCTTTCTTATCAGATTTTTGTAAAATCCAATCCGATCAAATAGTGTTCCATATGCTGATAATGATTAAACACAAAAATTAGCTCGATCCACTCAAATATCGATGAAAAAACGCTAAAATCATTAGATTGCCGATGGTTTGACTCAGTGCATTTTGATAGCCCAAAAAATTATTTAATCTGACTTATTTCATAAATAAGTGATCAGTATAGTGGGGCCCACAGTATTCACAGATCAGATATTCTGCACATATGACACATACATGGGAGGAAATAGCTGTTTGCAGAAGTTAAGATACAGCCGCTGCATGAGATCATTTCTCTCAAATAACTACTCCATGCTGTAGGTTGTTGGCAACTCTCCGAGATCGAAAGCAGCCCCAAAACCCCTCTCTTTCTCTCTCATTCACAGAAAAAGAAGTCTAAAATCATCTGAGAAAAGAGAAAGAAGTGGATCGAAAATGTCACTTACAGGGGTGAAAATGTCAGAAGAAGTATGGCTGACATGCCTCACCCATTCTTTGTCTACAGAGACTGAAGAGATCATGGGCCTCCTCCTCGGTGACATCCAGGTCTGATTGTAATTCTGACAAAAACCATAGGATTTTTTCTATCTAATTTCCTTAAAAAAAAAATAAATCTTTTGATTGATGGCTGGGATTCTCTGTACCTTGTAGTGAGATTTTGAGAGGTTTTTATGGGTTTTGTTTTGGATGGAGTTCTGATGTTTGGAATTTGTATGGAATGAGGTTGGAAGAGTTTTGAGTCTGTGGGTCTTTTTTTTTTTTTTTTCCTTTCTAAAGTGGGATTATTTATTTATTTGTGGTGGGTGTTGTATTGCTTCAGATGAGATGGATTGAAATGAACTGAATTGTTTTATTATTATTATTATTATTATTATTATTATTATTATTATTATTATTTTAAAAGTAAGAATTTTGGGTTTTGGTTTCTTGGAATGGGGTGTTTGGAATTACCAGAGGAATGGAGTTTGAAGAGTTTTGGTTATTTTGAGAATCGGGTTTTCTTTTCCTAGTGTTTGTTTGGATTTTTTTTTTTAATGAATATTGTGTTGGTAGAGCTTGATTGCACGATTGTCTATTGCTTATATTGAGTTCTAAAGGCTTTAATTTATAGTATGAATGGCGTTGACAGAGTTAAATTTCAAGGAATTGGTTGTCTTATGAAAAGAAAGAAAAGAGAAGAGAATGGTAAAACGCTTATGCATGTCATGCATCTGCATCCTTCTAATGCAGTTTCTCCATATGCGGACACACATGCACAAGATCTTGGCTGCCAACCACACATGTTGGTTATGTTCCTCATTCCTCGTCTAACAGAAACTAATTGAGCTCTGTCTGATCTCCCAGAAGTGAAAGCTGAATCAGTTGCAGGCTATAATCTAGAATATGCGTGGGAATTTTGCATTTGACATAACTTTCCAAAAAATAAAATAAAATCGCATTTGACATGAAACTGGGACCCAATAAGTATCTCGTGGGAACTTCAAATGTTGAATGTGACATGTTGGTTATCCTTTTTCGACAGTCCGTCTTTTGGTACATGATTGACTCACCGACTGCTCCACTTTCTGTTTTTCGGTCTGGGGCACATTGCTTTGGGGCCTGCCTGATGAACGGTCCAGCTCTCGCTTGTGTGTGGCAAATAGGCTTAGTGATGCAATGTGCAACTTGCCTCAGCATTCATCTTTATGAAATGATCTCCACTGCTGTCTAAATTATTATAAATTTTGTGATGGCTGTTGTATTTCTTGAGATGAGTTGAATTTCTGGACATAGCTCATGTAGACTTAAGCTATTTCTACATTTTTTTTTTTTTCTTTCCCATTGGTGAATGGAACTGAAGAGTCATACATCCATGACATTGGGTTGTCTATTGAATCGAGATACTCTTTGCACCATTTGTGTAGATTTTGTGTTAGGGATTGTGTTGGTTGTTTTGGAGGAAGAAGTGCTTGAATTTTGGCCCTTATGTGATTCTTGGAGAGCGGAATGCACAAATTCTTAGGGTGTTGCCCTTTCCATTCTATAGCTTTGCCTTCCTTTCTTAATAAAATTTCATAATAAAATTTCATATTAGAGAAATTGTATTAATGGATATCTCATACCCATTTTCTTGCTTGTTTTGATGTTGCGATTTCAGTACTCGAGTAATGGGAATGCCACCGCTCTAATCTGGGGTGCATCGCCTCAGACACGGTCTGATCGTCGCAAGGACCGTGTTGAGACCAATCCTGAGCAGTTGGCAGCAGCATCACATCAGGCCGAGATATCCATTTTTTAAAGTTCGTTTTGTTGTCCTTTCTTTTTTCCTCTTTTTTTTTTGGGGCTTTGTTGCTTTGTTTATTCTAGTTTTGTTAAATTTGAAAATTTGGTTGAACTAATTAATCAAGGGTTGTTGTTGAAGATGTTTAACTTAATTGAATAGCACAGAATGACACTGACAACAGGAATAACAACAAGAGTGATTGGGTGGTATCATTCACACCCACACATTACAGTGCTGCCTTCTCATGTTGGTAAGTATGATTTATGATACTTGTTGCTAATATGTCTCATCAGCATTGCTTTTGAAGTTTGATCATGACCAGGGTTGTTTCTCAAACATACACAGTTTTTTAATTAAATAACAAAGAGAACTTTTCACAGGCAACTAGTTGTTGATGAGAAGTGCATGCAAGTAGTTCTGTTTGGGGCCCACCATGCTGTGTATGTGGTATCCAACCTATCCAGCAGGGTTGCCACCATGAAAATCGGACGCGTCAAAAATCAGATTGATCTAAGCCCACGCGAATTGGAAGTTTTTCGGTTGTTTTGCATTGTTTTCTATGGTCTGACCCACCTGATGGTTGGATTAGCCTGATTTTTTGGGTGTCCTATTTTCATGCTGGGCGGGCTGGTTGCCATACATATACCATTGCGGGCCTTTCAGGCAATTAGTTGCACGGGCATTTAATCTACAGCTAGTTGCATTTGAGATGTTCTCAATTCCAATTCCTCTCTTCAGTGCTTTTAATCCTTTTCCCGCTTGGCAGATGCGTTGTTTATGTCTTCCTTTAATCCTATTTATTTGCTTGAAGGGAAAAAAAAAGATTGGAGGAAAATGTATAAGTACATACTTCAGTTACAAGATCACAAATTTCTAAAGTATATCTTTCAAAATAAAAAATAAAAATCGGAATTATTGCATTAGACCTTGAAATTGTGAATGCTTCGACCTTTTTCTCCAATAAAACCCAAATGGATCTTTTAGGAGTAAACCTGAGAGATATTGTATTAGAAAATGGAGTTGTAGTTGTTGAGAAAAAATATGAAGGATAACGTTTGGGAAGGATCCTTACAGCGGGTCTCATCAAGCAAACTTTCATCATAAATTCTAGGGTTAAACATTGGGCTGGCAGGTCCTGGAGGTGTTTCTTAGATTCGATGCTGTTTGCACTTTTATGGCATAATTAGAATTAAATATTCATGTGAAGCAGAGGCAAGGGCTGTACGCCAAGGGTGAAAATGCTCAAAGTCTTTGGAGGGGCAGCTAACAGTAGAAGTGATTCTCTGAATGCTAAATCATGGACACTTTAGAAAAATTCAGTTGGAGAGTAGCATATGTCATAGAATTTTGTTTGAGGGTTAAAGAGAATTTTACTAAAAAAGCCTACCGACAAATGCGGGGCAGGAAAGGAATACAAAGAAAAGAAAACATAGCAACAATCCCAAAAACCGTCTCAAGCGGCAACCCCAAAAGGGAAACTAGTGAGAGACAACCCACTTCGAAATAGCCAGTTTGACCACCTCCACTACCGCTTCGATTGACGTAGAGGCATTCCGAACAGTCCTCCTATTTCCCTCCTCCCGAACAACCCACCACACAAATGGCAGGGAGAGGTGCCATGTGGCCTGATCGATCTTCCCTTTTTTGCTCCCGTGCCAAGCCCAAAGAAGTTTTGAAATGCATCTCGGCATGACCCGCGACACCTCCCCCCACACCTTGGATGAGAAAGGGCATGAAATAAACAAATGATCAACAGTTTCCGCATCTTGCAAACATAAACAACACTTGTTTGGAATAGGCATCAATCGCTTTGGGAGATTATCTATATTTAAGACCTGTTTCCTTCCCACGAGCCATGTGAATGTAGTCTCCTTGGGCAGGGCTCCGTAGGACCAGAAATGAAAGGCATGCTTCATTTGAGTAGCAACATCTCCCTTAGAGGCACGAATCAACTTGTATAGCAATTTGATAGAAAAACGCCCTAACCTATGCGCACTCCAAAACATAGAATCTTGGTCTGTTGATGGAGTAACATACTGAAGATGGCGTAAGAGGGAGATAAAATCTTCCCTTTCTGCATTAGAAAGTTTCCTTCTATGAGGGGCCCAAGAGCAAGAGAGCCCATTTCTAGAGTAGAAGTCCCTTCCGCATATAGTAGAAGATGGAGCAAGAAGAGCCAAGCTTGGGAAATCTTGCCTGAAAGGAGTATCTCCGCACCAAGAATCCTTCCAAAAATGAATTCTGGAGCCGTCCCCTAATGAGAAGGAACTCGCTTGACAGAACGCTGAGTGTTGAGCTACAATACACTTCTAGATGTGAGAGGCCTGATAGAGCGATGATTTCTTAGTCTCCCATCCCAGATCTTGGAGGCCATACTTGCTTGCCACCAACTCGCATCAAAAGCTTCCCACCTTAGTATCGAAACGCCATAACCACTTGCTTAGAAGGGCGTCATTCATGCTACAAAGGTCTCACTCCCGCACTTTCTTGGTCCACTGGATTACAAACCTCTTCCCATTTAAGAAGGTGGAATTTGAACCCTTCATTAGATACCCTCCAAAAGAAGTCTCTATGAAGTTTGTCTAGTTTCTCGCGCACCGATGTGGGACATTTGAAAATCGACATGAACTAAGTAGGCATGTTGGAGAAATCAAACTTGATGAGCGTAAGCCAACCACCTAGGGATGGATATTGACTCTTCTACGAAGATAATTTTCTTTTCAATTCTCTTAATCACCTTGTCCCATAGGTGCTTGGCGGCTATTCCAATGCACAATGACAACCCCAAATAGGTAGAGGGAAACGACCCAACTTTGCATCCAAATGGGGACGCCATCCTCGCAGTTTCGGCTTTGGAAAGGTGAAAACCTAGCATCTCACTCTTGCCCACATTGATCTTCAAACCAGAGACCGCTTTGAGGCAGATAACAACTTCCTTTAAATTATCAAACCATAGAAGGGTCCGCTTCACTGGAAATTATAGTGCCATCAACAAACTGGAGATGCGACACCCGATCACCCAACTTAGATACCCTGAATTTGCTGAAAATCTCAGTTTCTTGGCCTTTTGCTAGCAACTGGCTGAAGGCTTCTACAACAATTATAAATAAATGAGGGGAGAGTGGATCCCCTTGTCTAAGACCCCTGGAAGGTTTGAAAAAGCCTTTTGGAGACCTGTTCACTAACATGAAAAAACAAGGGAGCTCATGGATGCTGTCATCTACTTCATTTTTATCCATAACCCAATCTTGCGAGCATATAGACTAAGAACTCCCATTCAACATGGTTGTAAGCCTTCTCCATGTCAAGCTTGCAAACAATGTTAGCCTTCTTTTCATGAAAGTGGGAGTCGCTGCACTCGTGGGCTATAAGAACAAAGTCCAAAATTTGGTGTCATCCCACAAAGGCCCCCTCATTAGGGGAAATGATGGTTTCCAACACTCCTCTAAATCTAAATCTGGAGGCAAGAATTTTGGCCGGTATTTTATATGAACTCCCAATGATACTAATAGGCCTAAAGTCCTTTAAGCCTTCGACTCCTATTTTGGGTATTATAGTAATAAAGGAAGCTCCTAA
This sequence comes from Magnolia officinalis, assembly GCA_021015155.1. Classification (NCBI taxonomy): domain Eukaryota; kingdom Viridiplantae; phylum Streptophyta; class Magnoliopsida; order Magnoliales; family Magnoliaceae; genus Magnolia; species Magnolia officinalis. The sequence continues at coordinate 100,219,209 of JAJHSJ010000002.1, forward strand.
CTCGGGGGAGAGTTCCTTTTACGAAGAATTCCTTTCACAATGTTCTAGAAAACTTGCAAAAAGGCGAGCAGAAATCCATTGGGCCCAGGGGCCTTGTCACGACCCAGACTGTCCACAACTGCTTTGATTTCTGATTCAATAACCGGACTTTCCAAGATGCATCTGCATCTTCTGATAAAATATTAAACCATAAGTAATTTGTGGGCCCAGGGGCCTTGTCACGACCCAGACTGTCGACAACATATGTCATGGATGGGATTATGAACCATTTAAATTCTGTGGGTAATGCATTGGGAGGCAAATTATGTGGAGGATGCTCAACCAAGGAAGGGCATTTTTAGGGTTGGAAATGGCTGTCCTGGGCCAGGCAAAATCAATATTTTAAATAGGTTGGACGCTGCTGGCCTAGCCTGAGGAGTTCAAAATGCAGGACCGAATTAGCCTTGGGCCTGCCCATTGTGATGCAGGACAATTAACCACTTGCTCTAAAAGCTTGAACTGATAGAGCATGGCGAATTAATCCCTCTATCTCATGGCCCAGGCCCCAAATACATGGATCAGGTCCTCGGCCGAACCCTCTTTGTGGGCCCCAAATCCATGGGTTCCGTAGGCTGCCCACCCTGAGTGTGCCCCCCGCATTTCACAGGCCACCCCCCCGAGCCCATTGTGAAAATGTATCCGCATTAATTACCCCTGGTGAGGAGTCTCGAACACGAGACCTCCCGCTCTGATACCAATTTGATGCAGGACAATTAACCATTTGCTCTAAAAGCTCGAACTGATAGAGCATGACAAATTAATCCCTTTATCTCATAGCCCAGGCCCCAAATCCATGGGTTAGGTCCTCGGTCGAACCCTCCTCATGGGTCCCAAATCCATGGGTTCTGCCTTACATGAGCCACCTGCTTCACATGGGCCCCAAATCACATGGGTTCCACGGGATTTCTTATATAGGGTTAGAAGAAAGATGAACCTAATATCTACTTTATCTGCTTTTATTCGGGCTGCTCTAGGAATACTTGCTTTGGAATTCTCAAGCTTCTCTTTTTTGCTTCATGCTTAATAAAATGAAGTTGCTTATTGATAATTCATTCTTGGAGATCGAGCACTAATCCCCTATTCTTTTTTCTTTTTTTTGGAAACTGCCACTAATCCCCTAGCTTTCACTTTGAGACTTCTAATTTCCTTAGTTGAATGTTTGATATGATTTCATGTAACCCACTTGAAGTGAAATTTATCCCTTGAATGTACAATATGCAGATGTGCGAACTCAGGCAATGTATCAACTTTTGGATGCGGGGTTCATCGGGCTGATATTTTCTTGTTTCAGTGAAGATGCCCAAAAGGTGTGTATGAGAATATGAGAATGACCTGAGTGCACAGAGTACCAAGCATCACTGCATGCATTATCTCCCATCTTTAGAGATGGTGGGAATCTAATGAGCATTTGAAATGGTGAATTTTCAATTGCCAATTTCCAGATGCATGTTAAGATTCTAGCCCACCATCATTGGACAGTTGGAGATATGTGCTCATCGACTCTTGGTGCACACTGTGCTCACACAATCTTTCCTCCTGGTATACTTTATTCGACTATTTAGTTCGTATGATAAGGAGTCTTGTTAAGCCATACACGCCTCTACCAGTGGCCACACATGCTGATGTGGCATGTGTAGGATATCTGAGCCGTGAATCAGGTGGGCCATGGGGCAAACACCTTGGCTCGATAATCAAGCCAGTCAACTCATCAGGTGGGCTGCACATGCATGCAAAACCCAATGACTCGTTTAAAGAAAATTGTGAAAGGCCCACGTTCAATTTATAGATATGACCCATCCGATTGGGGAACCAGCCTGATCTTTGTCCAGGTCATGTACTTGATGCATAGCTTGGTTGTCCCACACAATGCCAGGTTTGCATTGTTTGGCCGAATCTAGAGGTGCATGTGGGTTTGGCAAAAACTTCATAATATGCACAATTCTGACATTTTGGGTATTATTTCAGGTTGGAAGAATCCAGGTCATTGCTTTCCAGTCACTAGATGGGAAACAGAAGCACATGTCAAGACCTGTACCCGTACCTCCAGTCACAAACAGTTCAATCATAGAGGTTGAATCGTCTTGGAGCTCCTCAGAGAATGCGTTGTCGACATCAGGGTCTGCAAGGGGGGAAAGCTTTGAACAGGACACTGGTGATTCAAGATCAACTTCCAAAGCCACTAAGGTATTTTCAATCTATATTTGTGATTCATCTAGTGTTGACAGTGATCTTCCAGATCCAGTGGTATCAGACTCAGAAAGTTGTGATTTGTGACCTGTGAGCTGTGACCTCAGTCATGTTGGCAAAGCTCACCAGTCCAACATTTCCTCCCAATTTCTAGCAATGAAAAGAAATTCATGTCTGAATAAATTCTCCATTAATGGTCCACCATGTAATTGCTTTCTATCATGCAAAGGATATTTTCACACTGGAAGTTACTATCGTCAATTCAAACTTTTTGGTTGAAGAAATTGCAGTGTAATCTCATAGAAGTTATCCTGGAGCTCAATGGTAATTTCATATTATAATGCAGGACAATTAACCACTTGCTCTAAAAGCTCGAACTGTTAGAGTATGGCGAATTAATCCCTTTATCTCATAGCCCAGGCCCCACATCTCATGGGTTTTTAGGACCTCGGCCGAACCCCCTTCGTGGGCCCCAAATCACATGGGCCGCCCACCCCGAGTGTGTCCCCGCATCTCACGGGCTACCCCACTTGGGCCTAGTGTGAAATGCGCATTAATCACCCCCGGTGAGGAGTCTCGAACACGATACCTCCTCCGTAGGCCGCACCCACCCCGAGTGTGCCCCTGCATCCCACAAGCGACCCCACTCGAGCCCGGTGTGAAAATGCTCCTGCATTAATCACCCCCAGTGAGGAGTCTCGAACACGAGACCTCCTGCTCTGATACCATTTGATGCAGGACAATTAACCACTTGCTCTAAAAGCTCGAACTGTTAGAGTATGGCGAATTAATCCCTTTATCTCATAGCCCAGGCCCCACATCTCATGGTTTTTAGGACCTCGGCCGAACCCCCTTCGTGGGCCCCAAATCACATGGGCCGCCCACCCGAGTGTGTCCCCGCATCTCACGGGCTACCCCACTTGGGCCTAGTGTGAAATGCGCATTAATCACCCCCGTGAGGAGTCTCGAACACGATACCTCCTCCGTAGGCCGCACCCACCCTGAGTGTGCCCCTGCATCCCACAAGCGACCCCACTCGAGCCCGGTGTGAAAATGCTCCTGCATTATATTATAATGCAAGAGTTCTTGCTACTATTATCTGTGATTAAACTTTTTCATTCGCTTTTTATAAAAAAATAATCATTCTTTAAAGTAGGCATATTCAACTTATCAGATGGCCTCACAAGTATGTTAATCAACATCTATGATACTTCCATGGTTAATATGAACATTGATATATAGACATAACGGGCAATGCGGATACCCTGCATTTTTGACCCAACAGGAAGTTAAGTGCTAAACGACGAATCTGTGTTCACTATCCATGGAGTGGAGTGATTCCTTGTCTCTTCCCTGTCTCCCCCCTTTTGCTTAATTTTTTTTTTTTTTCCCTTTATCTCTAGTAGGGAATCAATTTCGTGTATTATATCAGGCACTCTTCCTAATTTGATAATGAGATGGGATAAGACCCAGCCGTGCATATGTGCACCTGTTCACAAAACACTATTTATATTTAGTTTTATGTTTTTATTTGAAAGACTTTACTCAATCCACTATTTTTATGTTCACAAAACACTATTTATGTTTTTATGTTTTTAAGTAAAATATTGTGATGCAGGACGGTCTAAACTAGAATGCATGTGTGAGCATAAAAATTATCTAGCGAAATAAACTAAGCAAATCAATTGAAATGTTCACATTCCACATCATAGTAAAGATAATAATAAAGGGAACATGCTATGGTTGCAGACCATCATCACAATCCTGTGCTGCCGTATTCAAATCATGCGTGGATTGAATCTGGCGAGGGATGGGACCTCCCGATCTTGCATGGTTTCAATCCAACAATCAATGCAGCTTCTTTAGTCCGGGAAATTAAAGGATTTTTGGAATAGGGACGGTTGGAAAATCTGAGAGAGAGTTGGGATCAATTCTTAGATTTTCAGGGTCAATAGCAATAAAGAAAAAGACTAGGCATAGAAAGAGAAGAAGAAGGTTGGAGGGTTAGAAATAGAAGTTAAAAGAAGAAAAGATTAGGGGAAGAGAAGAACTTATAATGCAGGAGCATTTTCACACCGGCTCGAGTGGGGTCGCTTGTGGGATGCAGGGGCACACTCGGGGTAGGTGCGGCCTACGGAGGAGGTATCGTGTTCGAGACTCCTCACCGAGGTGATTAATGCGCATTTCACACTAGGCCCAAGTGGAGTAGCCCGTGAGATGCGGGGACACACTCGGGGTGGGCGCCCATGTGATTTGGGGCCCACGAAGGGGGTTCGGCTGAGGTCCTAACCTATGAGATGTGGGGCCTGGGCTATGAGATAAAGGATTAATTCGCCATACTCTAACAGTTCGAGCTTTTAGAGCAAGTGGTTAATTGTCCTACATCAAATTGGTATCAGAGCAGGAGGTCTCGTGTTCGAGACTCCTCACTGGGGGTGATTAATGCAGGAGCATTTTCACACCGGGCTCGAGTGGGGTCGCTTGTGGGATGCAGGGCACACTCGGGGTGGGTGCGGCCTACGGAGGAGGTATCGTGTTCGAGACTACTCACCGGGGGTGATTAATGCGCATTTCACACTAGGCCCAAGTGGGGTAGCCCGTGAGATGCGGGGACACACTCGGGGTGGGCGGCCCATGTGATTTGGGGCCCACGAAGGGGTTCGGCCGAGGTCCTAAAACCCATGAGATGTGGGGCCTGGGCTATGAGATAAAGGGATTATTCGCCATACTCTAACAGTTCGAGCTTTTAGAGCAAGTGGTTAATTGTCCTGCATCAACTTACCACAGAGAGAGGGGAAGGAGGCACCAAGCTTTCATTAAAAAACATTATTAGGTTTAGAGTAGAAAACACTCTATTTATAAAATTCGGATTGAAAAGAAAATGACTAAACTACCCCTATAGTAAAAGAAAAAAAATGCGCAAAACAAAGCTTAAAAAATAAAAAATAAAATTCTGCATAACAGCTCAGTCTTCTAACTCATCCTACACGTGTGTCCTCCTAATGTGGGGCCTTCAATTAATTTAAGGACACGTGTAATGTCTTCAAAATCCTCCTTGGTTGTGCCACGAGCCATCATCGAGCCATAAAGATGTATTTGTTGGCCGCCTTTGTCTTTGATAAACTTCGAAGGGTCTGATGTCCTCGTCAACTCCCCTCGGGTGAGAAGAACTCGGCTCCGATGAGTTAAAACACTTGTGCATCTCGAGAAGGTTCGGATCAATTCGCTGCAGTTTCGCTTCTGTAAGCCACGTGGAATCGGATGGTGGCTTGTTCTTCCCTTTGACAAGGTACCTTTGGAAGCCCCCATCTCATGTGGAAACAATCTCCTCATCCACTATCCCTTCAATCTCTTCCTTATGGTCAATTGATAGTGGAAGAGGTGAAGTGGGTTGAGAAGTAAAGTCAGAAAGTGGTCAAGGGTGGGAAGAAAAAACAATGGAAGTGTTAGGACAGAGGACTAGATCTTCCAAATTAATCGTCGGATTTATTCCCATTTTAGGTGGAAGGTCTACCCTGTATGCATTAGACTCAATTTTACGTAATACTTTGAATGGTCCAGTACTGCGAACTTGTAATTTCTTAGCGGAACCCGGAAGAAACTGCTCTGGTCTAATCCTAACCATTACATAATCCTCTTCATTAAATTCTGTCCACCTATGATGTTGGTCAGCTGAACATTCATAATTATCATTACTCGCATTTATTTGCTGTTTAACATGTGCATGCAAGTCATGAATATGTCGTGCAAATGCATCGGCTGACTCAAAAGATCTTTGGGTAGCAGACATGGGTAACAAGTCTATGGACAACCGAGGTTTGTACCCACTAACAATTTTAAATGGACTCAACCCTATAGATCTATTGATTGAACTATTGTAGGCGAACTCGGCTATAGGTAGAATCAAATCCCAAGTTTCACATGTTCACCCACTAAGCATCGTAAGAGGTTTCTAAGGCTGCGATTAACCACCTCAGTTTGACCATCAGTTTGAGGGTGGTATGCAGTAGAAAATTGCAAACATGTTCCCATTATGTGCCATAATGTCTTCCAAAAATGGCTGGTAAATCTGACATCACGGTCAGACACTATGGTCTTAGGTAAACCATGGGGACGGACCACACCATCGAAAAAGACATTAGCAATATTAGATGCATCCGAAGTTTTAGAACACGGGATGAAATGCGCCATCTTAGAGAAGCGGTTCACAACAACAAAAATGGAATCGTGCTTTTTAATAATCTTGGGAAGCCCAAACACGAAATCTATGCTAATGTCTTGCCACGGAGCATGTAGCAGTGGCACAGGTAATGGTGTATATAATCCAGAAATTTTCTTTTGTTGCTTCGCCATTTGACACGTTGTACATTGTCCTAAAATTTTGGTGACATCTCGCTTGAGACTTGGCCAGTAGAAACGATCATCTACGAGGGCAATAGTCTTATCGCGGCCAAAGTGGCCAGCTATTCCTCCCGAATGAAGCTCCCAGACGAGGAACTCATGGAGGGACGTACGGGGAATACATAAACGATTTCCTTTAAAAAGGAATCCATCTCCACACACGAAACTCCCCGCACTTTGCTGATCACTCGAGAGCGACGTATACGTAACCCCCCCCCCCCCCCCCACAAAAAAAAAAAAAAAAAAAAAAAAAAGGACATGTGAGGTACTCATCTCTCAGTTGCTCAAAGCCGACAACCCCTACACAAAGAATTAAGCAACACCACTTTGCGGCTAAGGGCATCGACTGGTTTATTCTTTACTCCGGCCTTGTGTTTCAAGACAAACGAATACTCTTGAAGGAACGCAACCCACTTAACATGTCTTAGGTTAAGTTCTTCTGAGAGTGAAGATAACGTAAGGCCTCATGATAAGAGAATAAGACAAATTCCTGCAGTAGGAGGTAGTGGTGCCAATGTCTCAAAGACTGCACTACAGCATAGAATTCATTATCATAGGTATAGTATTTTTGTTTTGCCTCATTCAATTTCTCACTGAAATAGGCAACATGATCACCCTCTTGACTCAAGACTCCACATATACCAACATTAGATGCATCACACGTAACTTCAAAGACTTTAGAAAAGTCGGGAAGGTGCATGACGGGACCTTCGACCATCTTGCCCTTAATTTCTTTGAATGCCTTAACCGCGGCTTTTGACTACACGAATTCTCTCTTCTTCATACACTCTGTAATGGGAGCCATAATTGTGCTAAAACTCCTAATGAACCGACGATAGAATGTGGCCAAGCCATGAAAACTTCGCACTTCATGGATGTTCCTCGGTTCAGGCCAATCAATTATGGCCTTGACTTTTTCTGGGTCTGCATGCATCCCTTCTGCTGACATGATAAACCCTAAGAAGACAACCTGACTGGACATGAACGAACACTTTTTAAAGTTAGCGTATAATTTCTCCACCCTAAGGACGTTATAGACCAATTTCAAATGTTCAAGGTGTGATTCTCTAGTAGTGCTATAGATCGGGATATTGTCGAAGTACACCACTAAGAATTTCTTCATGAACGGTCTTAAGACCTGGGTCATCACCTGTATGAAAGTGCTGGGTGCGTTAGTTAAGCCAAAATGCATGACCAACCACTCATATAGCCCATTCTTTGTTTTGAAGATTGTCTTCCATTCATCACCAGGACGTATACGGATTTGGTGATACCCACTCTTAAGATCTATTTTAAAGAAAATGGTGGATTTAGCCATCGTGTCTAACATGTCATCAAGCCTAGGTATGGGAAACCTATACTTGACCATGATTTTGTTAATGGCTCTACTGTCCACACACGTGCCAAGTGCCGTATTTCTTAGGTGTTAGTAAAGCGGGTACGACACACAGGCTCATGCTTTCCTGTATGAAACCCTTTCGCAGGAGCTCATCTACCTGCTTCTTCAACTCTGCAGGGTTCATCCTATAGTGAGGAAGGTTTGGTAGAGTTGACCTAGGGATAAGATCAATGGCATGCTGGATATCCCTCATGGGTGACAACTTATCCGGCAAATCCTCAGGGAATACATCTCTGTAATCCTCTAAGACCGGGGCTACCTTGTGGGATAACTCTACTGGTACTTCTGGTGTAGCCTCTCTACCCCTAAGGCATACATTGTTGAATCCTTCTCGATCTCTCTTTCAAACTCTTTAGCTGTGATGATGTGGAGAGACTTGGGTGTGGATTTCCTCACTTCTTTAGGCTCACTAGCCCTCTCACCTTTCTTTTGTGCAGTGTTTTGTGGTGGTATAGGATTAATTTTGATCTTCTTGCCGTTATGCATGAAGGTACACGCATTAGAACGGTCGTAGATCGTGACGTCATTATTGAATAGCCAGTCTGCCTAGGATGATGTGACCTACATCCATGGGCAACACATCACACCACAGGGACTCCTTATAAGATCCGAACTCGATGGGTACAAGACATTGATGGGTGACAGGAAGGGAAGTCTTGTCTACCCATGAGACTTTGTATGGGTCAGGATAAGGGGTGACCTCTAACTTTAGACGGCCTAAGGTGCTAATGGAAATTACATTCTGGCAACTCCCACTGTTTACTATCACCTTACAATTTTTCTCGCCACACTTGGTGATCGTGTAGAAGATAGTATTGCGACATCAGTCAACACTAATTCTAGTCTGGGCTAGCACACATCTGACAACTGCTAGTATGACATCATCACCCACCTCATCCTCATCACTCAATGATCCTACGGGCTGATATTCTTTGATTTCAGAGTCGCCCTGATCATACTTGCTATCCTGGGAATCGCCTATGACTAAGGCTTTTCCTTTGCTCTTAGTGGGACACTGAGTTGCAAAATGACCAATATTCCTACATTCGTAGCATCGCACATTCTGTCCTCCACCTGGACCAACACCAAGGACGCCTTTTCCCTTGTCATACCTAGGCCTAGGCGGAACATTCGCTTGCGTCCTAGGTTGATTACCAATGTTGGGTCTAGTTCACTGAGAACCAATCTTAACATTAGAGTCTCGGGAATTGAATCGTCTTGTGACAGGAGTTTTCAAATACTGTTTTAATTCCTGCACCACTTGGTACATCTCGTCCAAATCTGTCATGGGACGAGCGCAAAGCTCACGCTGAAGATCCGATTGAAGGCCCGTCTTGAAACGTGTGGGCGTTACTAGAGGGTCTTTCTCAATGTCACACCGCATCATGAATTCCTCAAATTTTACAATGTATTCTGTGACAGGCATGGATCCTTGATGTAAAGATTGTTATTGTTCCAGGAGCTTCTGGTGATAAGAGAGAGGAGGGTACTTCTCTCCTAGCATAGTTTTCATCTTGCTCCATTGGGTAACGGGAGCTCCTCCCACCCTTTCAATCCTACACTCTTTATTGGTCCAATACATCTTCGCTTGCCCCACAAGCTTCATTTTGGCAACCGCAGTTGTCGGTTGTTTGACATCTCATGCCACTCAAAATAGTGGTTCATGCCAGCTAACCAATCAAGGAATGCCTTGGGGTCAAAGCGACCATCAAAGCTCGGGGCATCAATCCTGATATTCTTCGTGGCATTCTCATCAGGATCAAAGCGGTTCTGATATGCCCGTTCTCTACCCACATGCCTGCCATTGGTGGGGGTTTGTCTAAGGGCTGGCTCCTCACCAACACCACTTGCCTGCGTCTGCACATCTCCTCCAACAGTGGGGTTCTCCATTTGGGATGCCTCTAATCGCTCAAGTCTAGCTTTGGTGGTGGTTAGTTTTCGTTTGATATTTTTGTTGGATGTCTCTATGGCAGTTATCTTTTGGAGTAATTGAGCGAGATGATCACTTAATTGCTCGTTACTCATGATGGGGTGTTGGCGAAAACCCTTACCACTTCTAGTGGACATACACCAAAAATTCGAACTCGATTTTCCTAAGCCCGACCCTAAGGTTTGAACAGACCTCAATATGGATGTATGATCCTATTTCTGTATGATGTATGAATGCTGCAGATTTTCAGATTTAACTAGAATGAAAACACAAATCTGGAAATTCAGATTTATATCTCACAGGACTGTGAATCTGAAAAATCAGGTTCGCAATTTTTGTGGGATGTAGATCTGGAATTATCTAGACAATCTTAGATGAGAAAACAGATGATCCTAAGTTCAGATAACTCGATCTAACAAAAACCATGCAAAACCTAAAGCTTTGATACCAAATTTTATGCAGGACGGTCTAAACTAGAATGCATGTGTGAGCACAAAAATTATCCAGTGAAATAAACTAAGCAAATCAATTGAAATATTTGCATTCCACATTATAGTAAAAAAAATAATAAAGGGAACACGCAATGGTTGTAGACCATCATCACAATCCTGTGGTACTGTATTCAAATCATGCGTGGATTGGATCCAGCGAGGGATGTGACCTCTCGATCTTGCATGGTTTTCAATCCAACAATTAACGCAACTTCTCGAGTCCAGGAAATCAAAGGATTTCTGGAATAGAGACGGTTGGAAAATTTGAGAGAGGGTTGGGTTCAATTTTGTTATTTTCAGGGTCAATAGCAATAAAGAAAAAGATTAGGCATAGAAAGAGAAGAAGAAGATTGGAGGGTTAGAAATAGAAGTTAGACGAAGAGAAGAGATTAGGGGAAGAGAAGAACTTACCACATAGAGAAGAAGAGAGAAGAACTTACCACATGGAAGAAGAGCCTTAAAAAAAATTATAGGTTTAGGGTAGAGAGCACCCTATTTATAAAATCGGATTTAAAAGAAATGACCAACTACCCCTATATAAAAAAAAAAAAAACGTGCGAAACAAAGCTTCTAAAAAAAATAAAAAATCCTGTGTAACAGTTCAGTCTTCTAACTCATCCTACATGTATGTCCTCCTAATGTGGGGCCTTCAATTAATCCAGGGACACGTGTAAGGTCTTCAAAATCCTCATGGGTTGTGCCATGAACCATCATTAAGCCATAAAGATGTATTCGTCGGTCGCTTTCGTCTTTGATAAACTTTAAAGGGTCTGATGTCCTCATCACTTTCCTTGGGCAATAAGTTAAATCTCATAAAAGTGACAATGTCAAATCTCCCACTTCATGTTGTTATTTAAATGTCCAAAATCGGTGATCGATAGATTGGAAAAGTTGAGGAGATATTTCTTATGGCATGGGGCAGAAGACAAGCGCAAATTCCATCTGATAAAGTGGGAGGAGGTTTGCAAGCCGTGGGATCAAGGGGGAGTGGGTATTTGGAGTTTGGTGGTTATGAATTCGGCTCTTCTGGGTAAATGGGTTTGGAGATTTGGGCATGAGGTGGGTTCATTGTGGAGGGAGGTGCTTCAGAGGAAATATGGGGTTGACTCTAGAGGGAGGTGGACGAGATTGTCTTCGTTATATAGGGCTTTATATCTTTGGAGAGTGGTGGCTTTATTGGCAGGGAAAGTATGGGAATGGGTAGGGTTTTATTTGGGAAATGGGAAGGATATAAGGTTTTGGGAGGACATTTGGGCGGGGAATAAAAAACTAATGGATTTATTTTCGTGTTTAGTGAATATCGCGCATGACAGAGGAGTAACCGTCGATAAATGCTTCTCATTTCAACGGGAGCACGTCATTTGGACTCCGCATTGCAGGAGGCATCTGGATGAGGATGAGTTTCTTGAGCTCTCTTCTTTGCTTCATATGTTGTCCGTTGTTCGTCCGGATGCCTCTGAAAAGGATTCTATGTAATGGTAGCACGATAAATCTGGTAGATTCTTGGTCAAGTCTTTGTTCAAGGTATTGAGTGGCAGTAACTTACAGGTTGAGGCTTGTCCAACAATGCATTTATGGCTACGACGCTCCTCCGAAGGTTGCGATGTTTGCATGGTTAGTAGGTTGCAAGAATGTTCTTATAATCGATAATCTCCAAAAAAGGAAGATGGTCCTCCCGAACGTGTGTATTATGTGTTATCAAAATGCGGAATTAGTGGATCATCTTTTTCTTCATTTCTCCTTTGCAGGCAAGATTTGTGAGGATTTCTTCAATCTATTTGGAGTGTCTTGGGTGAATCCAAATTCGATTGATAGTTTCTTCTTGGCGTGGCAGGGTGGGGGAAGAGGAAAGGTAGGGAAATTTGCTTGGCATATGTCGTTGCTAGCAGGCTTATGGTGTATATTGTTAGAAAGGAACAACCGCTGCTTCAGGAATAAGCAAAGGAAGGTGCAAGCGATCTTTCTGAATGCAAAATCCCTAATCAAGGAATGGGTTTATGCGTCCAAGTCAGTCGATTAGTTTCCTCAAAGTTGGGTTGAGTTGTAATTTTCTGTTTTTGTTTCTGTTTGGCTGTGTCCGTTTAATAAAATTATCATCGTTAAAGAAAAAAGACTCGCATCATTAAAGGACAAACCATTGGAAAGCTATGTTCTGCAACAGTACTGTCTTATCATTAAAGGGCAAACCATTGGAAAGCTATGTTCTGCAATGTACTGCCATATCGTGAGTTAAGACCCCAATTTTGATATGGGAAGGAAGTCCTTTTCTAGTATTTTGTTTCCTTTTTGATGAACTTCAAAGGTTTATTTTACTTGATATCTTGACTATGGCTTTTGCTTATTCTGTGGCATTTTTTAATTTCCACTCCGTAAAATAATATCACTTTATTGGATAGGTTGGGGGGAAATCTTCGGACTTGGAGGAGTTCTTTTCTCATGCCGACGTCAACTATTCAGGAAGAGAAAAAAGAGGAGACTCAAAGAACCCAATTGTTGATGTAGATCCAATGGATATGTCCGCAAGTATGCAGGAGGCCATGCATCGTTCGAATTTGGACATGAGGTATTTCATGAGTACGTACTTGATCACTTGATAGCTATTTCCATTTTTCCTAGTTTCTTTTACAAACTAAAGTTTCAAATTTTATAACATGAAAATAGGCTAAAGTTTCGAAGAAACAAAAATGGTTGCATCTTATTTCAAAAAAAAAAAAAGAAAAAAAAAGAAAAGAAAGAAAGAAAAGAAAAAAAAAAGAAAGAAAAGAAAAAGGAAAGGAAAAGAAAAGAATTCATTGCATCTCATGGTTATTGGTTAGTGTTACAATTTAACGCGGGTTTGATTATTGAAGCTTAAATATGATTGATTAGGTCCGACTTTCTCGTCTCAGACAGATTGCGGTTTTAGAATTAGTTCTTATTAATAGCAATTTGTTCGTTTTGGTAGAGTTCCATGGCCACCGTTTCACTGAAATGCAGAAATGTCCTCAGATAACTCAAACCAGGTCATGTCTTGAAGTCATATGTGCTATAACTTGACTACAGAGCTTGAGGCGTAGCAAAGATATTTCTATTAGTACATTGTGAATGTTTGTGAATTTGAATCAATGACAAATCGATGTTGGGTCACTGTACTTTAATCAGGATATTGCTTCTTCTTGAGGGACACAAGTTTGCTTGCTACCAATAGGCAAATTTTTGGAAAGAGATGGTACTATTTCTGAGGATAGTTAACTCTCCTGATGGTTCAACTTACAGATCCTATTTAATTACTAGAAAACTTCTTCGGTTAGTTTGCCCTCCTTTTTTCACACCTATAAGAGTTGGCTCTTCACCTTCAGTTACAAACCCATCAGGAAATTTATTGCTATTTTATTTTTTATTATATTGGTATAAAATAACTGCTAGTGTACATGATTAGATCCATTGGTGTATTTTGTTTGTGGATGACACAATATTGTTTGAAATGACTAGAAGGGGCAAATACTAAATTGAAGTTTTAGAGTATAGTTGCACAAAGTGTGGAGCGAAGTGGCAACAAATTTGGGTGCGGGAGCAGGGAAGCATCTCTTGCAACATGTGAACAATTATAAATAAGTGGGAAGTGGGAGGTGGAGCGAGTCTCTGAAGCAGGATTGGCACCTAGTTAGAAGGATCCTGTAGCTAAGTTTAGAGGATGGGTCTAGTTAGCAGAACCTGGATAGAGTACTTGGAATGCAACTTTAGTAGAAAAAGTATAGAGGCAAGGCTTCAGTTAAAATCAATAGTGATGAGATTGCTCAAAGCAACTGTATGTTCCTTTCCCTTTTGGTTTAATAAAATCTCAGTCACCCTTAAAAGAAACAAAGGAAGGAATTTCTCAAAGCAGTTTGTTTTGTTACCTCGGTTCTCTTGTTCTAAAGTGTGGGGAGATTGATGAGGGTTTGGAATTGGGTGGGTGGGTGGAGGGAGGGAGGGAGGGAGGGATGGCTCAAAGCAATTTTCTTTTTTTTTTTTTTATTACCTTGACTATTATTCTAAAGCATGATGAGATTTACGAGGGTGTTACTAGTAAAGTTGGAGTTTGGCAGATGAAGTGGAGAAGTGCCTCTCCAGTGTTGAGTGATTGTTGCATGCCTATGGAACCTAAGAAAAAGTTTATAAGATACCTATTTGGTCGGCCGTGCTCCAGGGGCAAAGTGGCAGTTAGAAAGCAGCATGTGCATACATTGAGTGTTGAAGAGATGATGATGTTGAGTCAGATTAGGGAAGACTGGTAAGGGTGGAAGTAAAAAACATCCGAAGCAGCTTGGGAATAAGATAACATGATGGATAGCATATTGAGATGGTTTGGTCATGTGCGACACAGGCTAGAGACAGCTCTGGTAAGAAGGGAATGATGATGAGGGTTTGAAAAGAGTATGGGAAGAAGATCAAAAAAGGATTTAGATTGTGGTGGTGAGAAGGAATATGAAGGCTTATTCACTTCTAAGGGATAGGGACTGGATGGGCTTTTCCACCACATCAGTTACGGGTAATGGATGAGCTGGATACTTGGATCTAGGCTGGCCATCGGCAGCCCTATATCTGGTGCAACGAGCCCTTGATGCATGGCTTCAATCATTGAGCCCAAGTTTTACCTGCCAAAATTTTTAAACCCAACTTGGCCTAGCTCCACAAACACTTTTGACCACCATTGCTACTGGCAACAGAACCTGATCCGCATTAGTTGGCCTTAGAGCCCATTGCTTTGTCTAGACCATTGACAGCCCCAATTATAGGACATGAACATATCCATGGTTCAACCTTTTTGCCATTGCTTCACAGCTGTTCTACAAAGTTGAAATAAAAATTTCCGCCTTAGATGATTTCTCTTGCTAGGAGGGCGCTTTTGGATTTTTTTTTTTTTTTTTTTTGTTTTGGAGAATGGCAACATCATTTACATGTTGGGTGAATGAAACTGTATAAAATTTTATTCATATTCCTTATGTTTACTGATTTTCATTTTTTTAAATTCTGTTTACTAAATAGTCTTAATTTGGGTCCCTACTCATGGCTTAGTGGTAGACTCACATGAGTTTCAACACTAAGGTCATGGGTTCGAGTACCCATTGTGGTGTGTGTGGGTGTGAGGGTGTGTACGTAAAAAAAGAAGAAAAGAAAAGTAGTTTTAATACACTAGTATTAAATTATTATGTAACTTTTTTTTTTTTGGGAAGATTATTATGTAACTATTTCTTCTAATTTTAAGATTTTAAATCTACTACATTTTTACAACTACTACTAAAAAAAAAATACTACTCTGCTAAACTATATACATTTATCAACAATTGAATAAAATTAATTAAAGTCTACAACTTTTGCATTTTTGTTTGCTTTTCACTTTTCTAATTGAAAGGAAATATAAAATGCTCATCCCAATTGACGTCATCTTTTACTTGTGTCCGCATGCCTTAAAAATGGAGTTCCACCTTTCAGTGATCTACACTTTTCAAATTGTGGTCTTCTCCTGATTGTGAATGCTGCAAAAATTTCCCCTTTGGACAATAGTGGACATCTCAATGCCTGTCTGCAAATGGATGCTATAAAATATAGCCAGTGGTCTATAACACTATAAGTAAATCTAAAAATTGGATGGTTGGGATTATCCAAATCCCCAACAACATTGTTAGGGCTGTGAACAGTGTAGATACTCAATATTGCTGTCCATCCTACTGAGTATAAAATATCTATTAGACCTTGCCTTTTTTCATATTTAAGCATAATTTAAATAAAAAGTTATTGATATTTTTCACTCCTTAATTACTACTATATCCTTTGCATTACCTCATTTAACCATGCATCATTTTAAGCTGTAGAATGCATCAAGGAAAGTTCCCTCTGAGATGACAATTGAGAATGAGGTCAAAATGTGGACTGCAACTTAGGCCTTCAAATGGTCCATGAACCGAACTGTAGCCTTTAGGTCTCTGATCACAGTAACTGGAAGCACTCCCATGGAGGGAAATGAACACACCATGGTGACACTGTCACTACCTTTGTGGTCTTAATGTGCTGAAATGACCAGGTAAGTAGTGAAATTGTCATTGCCGCCCTTGCCAAAAATACAAGGTGGGGCTTACTTGATCGGAGTGTGATCCCATGGCCAAGATTTAGTGGAAATGGAAAATATACCGTGTGGGTGGCAACATGTTCACCCTTTCTGTGGTTTAGTGTCAAAAGAGGAGCTGTATCAGGCATATGTGGGTCAAACTGGTCAAAAGTAATCATGCTGGCTGCAACCATCTAACTGCCACACTGGTTATTACATTTGGGTCTTTTAGAAATGGTTCTAGAACCTTTTACGTATTGTTTCTCCCCCTTCACCGACATTCGGGCCTCTGTACAAGCTTATTTATCCTAGCTTTAAGAATCAGATGAGTCCCGTGCGACTCGTCCAAGTTGACTCAGACTCAGTCTGACCTGTTCCGGTTCAACACCATGAGTCACCTGGACAAGTCACCTCAGACTTGGGTGAGTTATGACTGAATTTGAGATCGGACGAGTTGGTCACAACCACCGACTCTTTTAACCATAGTTGGATACCCCTGTTACCCCTCCTTTTCGCCCATAACTCACTTATGCTCAAATCCCTCACATACACTTCCCCTAAAAAATTCTTAGTAATTTTTAGAGATGGATGAGGAGCTGCACGAGTTCGTTTGGATTCTTTAGCATCTTCATGGATTTCACCCTGTGCTGGAGGGGAAGGATGCCTTGCTTTGGAGAAAAGATAGGTCGAGCCACTTTACTGTTCGATCTTTCTACGGATTGCTTGTTCAAGTTTTGCCAGATGTGTGCTCAAATTGTATGGCTCGTGTTTGTCATTACAGAGCTCCCCCTAAACTTGTGGCTTTCGTGTGGTTGGTGGGAAGGGACAAAGTCCTTATCGTTGATATTCCCAACGTGTGCCCTATGTACTTGCAGGAATGGAATCAGTAAACCACTTGTTTATCCCATTGTTCATTTGTGAAATTGGCTTGGGAGAGGTTCCTTGACCTTTTTCACATTCATTGGGTGTTGCCAGGGTCCATTGGTGGCTTGTTTTTGTCTTGGCTTGGGGCTGGTCTTGGGAAAAAAGGGGAACATTTTGTGGAGGTTAGCTTTGCTAGCTGGGTTATTGGCCATTTGGGGGGCAGAAACAGTTTGTGCTTGTGAGATGAGTGTGGATTTGCGTCTAAGGTTTTTTGGTGGTTGAAGTCAGAAGTGTTGGATTGGGCATTGTATTGAAGGGTTCCGATTGATCCTCTTTACTCTTAGGGTTGGTTGTTGTTGTAAGCCTTCTGCCGCCTTTTGGCATTTCTTCTAATAAAATTTTGTTATTTTTCAAAAAAAGAAAAACAAAAGAAAATCTCCTTTAAAAAATTAGTTTAGCATGGACTTCGAAAACCCTAGGAGCCTTAAGCAATGGAAAAGATAAAGATCAAAGGGTTAGTGAAGAAAGTGGCCTGCTTTAAGATTTTCTTTTTTCTTCCAATTCTTGTCAATTTATTTCTATCGTGGCATTAGGTTTAATTTAGTTTTCAGTTTTATGATTCTAGTTCTAGTTCCAAATTGATTTAATCATAGCATCATGGCAGCTTAACTTTTGATATGATCAACATTGTCAGATGGCATAAGTGAATGCATGTGACCCAAGGGGGTTTTATATGCTATCGATATGTGATTGCACAACCCAAAAACTTTTTTTTTTTTTTTTTTGAAAAAAATAAAAAGAACAGAAAAAATGTAGGAAAAATGGAAAGATTATAAAAATTTTTGTAAAAATACTACGAGTGTGAGCAATTGTTTTCCTTTTTATAGTTTTATTACCAATTTCGTTCAAATTTTGTTATATTTGCTACATCTATTAGACCATAACAAGTCAACTAACAAGTACCCAAATGAATGAATACAGAGAGGGAGGGAGGGAGGGAGGGAGGGAATATTGATATGCACATATTGATCAACTTGTGGTAGGACTGTCGCTCTTCTTTTTCTTCATTGAATGCTGAGTTTTGACTTTTTCTGGTGATTCTAGTGACTTCAGTCTGTCCCATATTTTAGTAAACTACATTCAAATGTAGTGGAAAAGTGGAAAAAAAAAGTTTTAGCTTTCTTTGTTAGGGCGTCGGGGCCACTGTCTCCAAACACTATTGGCATGTTTTCGCCTATCATGATGATTTTTCAAATATGAGAATTCATATTCAATTCCCTCTATGAGAATTTATTTTTGAGTTTCAAATGTAGTTTCTCCATCTATAGCTCTGATTGGAAATCCTGGCCTACAGCGGTGCAGAGTATGTCAGGAAGGAAATTCCTCTTCAAGTTTTGCCCGCCAGATCCTTGCTAAAGATTGATTCACCTTTGACCTCATTCACTCAACTGCAACAAGTTTTGTTTGAGGAGGAGCGGGCTGCATATAATCAAGCCATCTCAGAGAATATGCGGTAAACCCACAATACCCGACCCACCTGCCGATCATTCACAAGGTGAATCTTCCATGCTTATTTTAGTGATTTAATGACACTCAGTCATTTGATGTTTTTTTTTTTTTTCCTTGGCTACATTTACCTTTTATTTAGGGATGGAAAAACACACCCTCTTGCTTTCATCCATCACACATCAACCTACCAGGCTTCTATGTGCAAGTTAATGGAATATTGGTAAGAAAAAACTCATGCCGTTTTTCATTATCTGGGTGACAAAGACTTGAATAAGATTTTCTTTCCTATCCTGTTTCATGTTTTTTGCAGTTTAAGCCCTGCTATAAATGCTCTCCATGACCGCTTGAAGGAAAATGAAATTAGGGTAATTAAGCAATGCATTTCTCGCTTGCAATTTTTGGGTTGTGTTTGCCATTAAACTGACCTTCAGGTGTTGTGAAAAAATAGCTGGCCATGCTGATGGAGGAAGCCAAGGTTTTGGAGGCTGAAGCGTTCGGTAAAGGGAATGAGTCGAGTTTGGAGTCCCCCCGACATTTCCCGTCTCATGGATATCGAGGCAGTTTTGCAAGTGGTCAGAGGGACCCACATGCTTCGGCAGAAAATGCCAGCATAAGGAGCACATCTGGTATTGGTAGTCGGAGCAGAAAGGCATCCTAGTTTGTATAGACTGCAGCATAATCTCAGCCCAAGCATTTTGTAAGTGTTGCTTCTCTGGCCCCCTTTTCTTGTGGAAACTTGATGCAATTTTGGCTCTGTGGTGTATGATATTCGGATGATGATAGGATTCTGATATGTGCTTCTTTACCTCTCCTATATATAACAAGCGGAGAAGACAGGGTTACAAGGGAAATTTTTTGCACACAATTAGTATTCAGTGTTGCTAAGACTATTATTTTTTAAAGGACATGAGATGGGTTTTAAACAAAATTAAAGGGCATTTAGGTAATTGAAGGTCAGTGTTAAGTACGTACTTGCATATTGTTGTAGGATAAGTCAGGACTTCAATCTGGAGCCATGTTTGGTGATCCAAGTCGTTGATCTGTTGAGAATACAGTTGATAGTGGCTGCCTTGGAAATCCCAAGTATTGAAAGAGTCTAGACTTCCTATAAGTTGCTTACAAAGATGATCTGTATTTAAAGATAGTTTTAAATGATCAAAGGATCGAACTAGTCCAATCTGAGAGCTATGTTGAAGTAAATCATATAAACGGTTCGAATCATTCAAACATCACCTCAAGTCCAATGACTCTGGTCTCGGCATATCCCACAAGAATATGGAGTATCCCACAAGAACTTTTGGCATACTGTAGTAAAACTCCTATCCTTCCCTTGCCCCAACATATTGCAACAACTTTCTCCGTGTTGCATCTGCCATAAGCAATGTTTTAAGTATCAACGATATTGACCGATATATCCCACGATATATCTTGTATCCCACCTATGTGATACGAAACACACTAGTAGTGGGATGTATCTCACATGTTCGATCTGGTAAGCATTTTCGATTTTCGATCATTTTTTCTTCTTTGATGTCTTTTTTAACAATCACAGAAGTTTCATTGAAAAATTCGACCAATTTCCTAATATTTCCCATGTTTTCAACAACAATGGTACGTTACACGATACAACCGATATATCCCATGTGATAACTTATACGTATCCGTATCCCAAGGGTGTGATACGTAACGCGATACCGATATTTCGAACACTGGCCATCACTACTTGTAACACTTAGGCGATGTTTGGATCGTAAGGTACTTAAGCTACCTATGCCTTAAGTAGCTTATCTTGATTTCTACTTATTAAACTCAAGCGATTAAGTAACTTCAAATAAAAAAGCTACTTATAATTAGTCATAAACAAACTTATCTCAAATAAGTTACTTATTTACCTCTGTAAGTAGAAAAAGCAACATATTTGGTGGTATCCAAACGGGCCCTTAATAGTAGCTATAATTGAATAATTTCTGATTTCACATGATGGATGTAACTGATGTCTGTATAATGGCACATCTCTTATGATATGATATGATGGGACACTTTGTGTGGGGTGCTTTCAATGCTGGAAACATGTTGATTTCCAAGTCAATCTAGAAGCATCCTCACTTATTCAGTAGGTTATTATTATTATTATTATTATTATTATTATTTATTTATTTTTATTTTTTAATTGCTAAGTTCAATTTTGTACGGGTGAAAATGGGTTGGGTACTTGACCTCAGTTTCCTTGCAATGAGCTTCCTCCAGGGGGGATTCTCCACAAACTGATTGTTTCCAGAGATTTATTTTGTCCCCTGTTCCATCCACCCAGGTGGTGATTGAATTTGCCCAGGCTTTGGCTTTTGTCAATGCCTGTCCATTTCCTGTTGTGGGCTGGGTTGTCAGGAAGTGAGCCCGAAAGGGGCGTCCAGACGCGGTCACTGGACCTGACCCAACCAAAATTTATACCCATGGCTGGGTCTGGGTCCAGAAGTTAAAACTTCAAGTTGAATTACTAAATGGGTTGGGTTCAGGTCCTCTCAAAATCAAATTGACCCCAACCCAGACCCAGGGAGGGTTTTTTTTTAGTTTTAGTTTTAGTTTTTTTCTTAACAGAAAGGTAAGGTGAAGAGCACACCACCTGTAACAACCCAAGAAGTAGTTTATTAAGCATGTGGCGTTTCTTTTTTATTCCTTTTTTCTTTTGGTGGACCCCAATGGTTTGGCTACTTTTTCTACTCATCCACTGGTGACAATGGGACTGCAAATAAGGGGCCCATTGTTAATGGGGAAAGTTTCAAAAATCACACTAATTCAATTACCTTGACCACTTTGACTTCATCCGTTGAATTTGTGACTGCTAGACATTTATAATTTACTTTCAAAATTAATAGCCACTGCCAATTTTGATTGTTTTGGAACATTCTCTATATGAAAACTTCAATTGTATTTTCAATCTCTCTCTCTCTCTCTCTCTCTCTCTCTCTCTCTCTCTCTCTCTCCTTTTTGTTTTGTTTTGTTTTTGGTTTTTGAGTTGGACCTGATCTGACCTGTATTTAAATGCGTTGGGTCAGGGTATAAAACTCTGACTCTATTCTTAAGTGCATCTGGCCTGGGTCAGCCTTGTCAAGTCCCATTTGCACCCCGGGTTTGTTAGGGAATAAAAGGATCGGCTTGCAATAGTACCAGTGCTGGGCGTCGTCCTTGCCCCGATCTGCACCTGTAGTTTGTAATTAGGATGTTAACATGCATTTGTGTTTAACTATATGTGTGCACTCATTTAATAGTAAGATGTTCCGGCCAGACATCGGTGGGCCCTGACGGTGTATATGACTGACGATCCTATGCTGGGCCATCAGGCCAGGTGCACATGTATGAAGACGTTGAAAATTGTACTAATCTGATCTGCTAATTGGGAGTTATGTGGACATTTAATGGACCACTGAAACGAATGGTCTGAAGTCAAATAAATTCAGGAATTCAACAGAAATTCCATGAACAATAGGTTAGGATCCTTAACCTGATTTTTGGCTGATGATGTATACGCAGTTTGGAGGGTTTATTGAGTTCCGTCATGCCGTGTGCACTATTTCTCAGTGCCTGCTTTTCCACCATCACACTATAGATGATCAAAATGGCTCATCATTAAAAACAAAAAAAAAAAAAAAAAAAAAGAAGAAAAAAACTTATGAGTTAAATCAAAATTTAAATTGATAATGTATTTACCATGAGATGAACAAATATCAATGCTTCCTTCCTTCCATTTTAAAGAAGTACGATATTGATCAAGCACTCATCTACCCTTGCTAAAATCCGATTATGAAGAAACTGTTGATATAGGAATCACCAAAATATTGTGGGCAAGTGGTTTGATTTCCTGTAATCCAAACTACCCAAGCGTTGCTTTTGATCATCTAAATATAAAAGCATTATGATGCCTAATAATCATCATCATTTTCAACCATGACATTACCAACATTGCTCAAAAATATTAATCTTATTGCCATTGCTACAATGAGTCTTCATTTGATTTGATTGAGACAATCCCAAATACTCATTGAAAAGCATAACAAGACATTCACTAACATGCATGATGTAGAAGCTTGCTTCATTTTGAATAATTTTTGAAAACCAATACTCCACATTCACCTTGTAATGAGGATCCATGACTAATAAAATCGACAAAATCAAGCTATAATTCCTCTAATATTTGTCAACCTTTTCCTTCATCTTCTTTGCCAAGTTACTTATAACTGCATTTCGATAATTCTGCCAAATTTCAAATAGAAACATTTGAATCTTCAGATACCCCTTGAAAATATAAATTTGCTGTTGGATACTGCATTCCTTGGAAAATGTTTGTTACATATCATTAAAAACTTGTAGAAACTTCCAAATAATTTCAACACGTTCCTTTGGTGCATCATGATGGTTCGAATCCCAGGCTTCTAGTTAAAAAAAAAAAAAAAAAAAAAAAAAAAAACACTTAAAAAACTCCAAGGCTGTTTCTAGCATCAAGTTCGTCGAGTTCCATCTTGCGGTTAAGTCAAGATGATAATAGCAATTGCAAGAGCCTCTCAACATCAGGAATAAATGTAAAATTCTTGGCATCAAAACCGACATCAGTAGAAGCCGTTTGAGCTGATAGAAGCTGTTCGACTCATATCAACGTTCTTCCGTTTTAACACAGCTTTTCAAACTTTTTCCAAGGTTTGGATCTATCTGGATGTCCGTCTATTGAAGTTCCTATGTCAACCAAGTTAATGACAGTGTCTGCATTTGGCTTTTCACACGCCCATCTTCCATTTTCAGTCTTGTGAAATCATCCCACACGCTAGATATCGAAAATCTACTCTTCACACGCCCATGTCTATATGATCTTATCGAAGGGTTGGATGGCAAATAAACATTATGGTGTGCCCTAGGAAAATTTAAAAGGCAGGAATTCAACAACTACTGCTTCCTGTGGTGTGGTCCACTTGAGATTTGGATCTGCTTTATTTTTGGAACGATGCCCTAAAATGAGCTGGAGAAACAGATGGACTGCGTGGATATACAACACATACTTCAAGATGGGCCCCATAATGTTGAGAGGCTCTTGCAAATATCATGCCTATCCGACAGATATTAACCATTTGATCAAAGGCATTTAATATGGAGGGTTGGGATCTAGGTTCGGTCAATAATTTAATCCATCTAATTGCTTACGATTCCGAAGGAACAAGTTGGCAGGGCATTCCTAACGATCCCATCCATGGATTGGATCATCTGACGAGTGCAATATTTCATGATAGCACATGAAATGTGTTCTTGATTTGATGTAGAGTTCAGATCGATCGATTGGACTTGCAAGCAAATCAAGACAGGACTGGGCGGGTCCAAACCCGACCTCAGCATAGAGCTCGGGCTTGTCCCCGCCCATTGCTACCCTTCTTGTGTTTCCTTTCTCTTTCAAATAGCAGGGAATACTCTCTAACCCCTTCAACCTTTCTGGAATATGTTTATTCTACTAACATTGCACGTGGGGCCATTCGTGTGTGTGGCATCCAACCAATCTACCAGGGGTTGCACTTGCCCACCCAATCAGGTCAATCCAATCATCATGTGGGCGACCACGTCCATTTCGAGTTTTCGGTGCTGGTCCACTGTTTTGTAGAGCATGGCCTACTTAATGACTGGACGTTTACCACCGTTGAAGTCTGCTATGTTTATTTGTCATCCAACCTGGATAAAGGGAAAACACAAATATCATCTTGATCAAAACTTCTGTAGAAGTTTTCAACGGTAAGTGTTCAATCTCTGACATTTCCTGTGGTGTGGCTCACTTGAGCTTTGGATCAAGGGTTCGAGTACCCACGGTGGTGAAATCCCACGGTAAGTGATCAATCTCTGACATTTCCTGTGGTGGGTCCTTACTCTTACCCGGGTGGTAGACTCCCTGGAGTTTCAACACCGGGTCAAGGGTTCGAGTACCCACGGTGGTGAAATCCCACAGTGTGCGTGTGTGGGTGTGTGTGCGTGTGGCATGAGTGTGTGGGGGTGTGTGCGTGTGTAAAAAAAAAAAAGCTTTGGATCTGCCCCATTTTTGGGCTCACGCCCTAAAATGAGCTGGCAAAATGGATGGACAGCGTGGATAAAACACATCATGGTGGGGCCCACTTAGCTTTGACATCAGCTAGCTGGATGGTATTGGATCACTAGCCAAACCGCGTGGTGACCATGAGGCGGATTCGGTATATTACCCCCGCCCCTCCTGAGCGGCCACCGTGATGTATGGGTTTATCCACACGATCCATTCGTATTTCCATGTCATCTTAGAGTCTAAACCCAGTGATGTACGGGTTTATCCACACGGTCCATTCGTTTTTCCATGTCATCTTAGAGTCTAAACCCAAAAAATGAGGAAGATCCAAGGCTCAAGTGGACCACACAGTGGGGATTAAACAGCTGCAGTTGAAAACTTCTTGGGACCACAGAAGTTTTGGATCAACCTGAAATTTGTACTTTTCCCTTCATCCAGTTTTATGTGACCTTATGAACAGGTTGGAATGGCAATTAACCATCAAGGTGGGCCCTAAGAAGGTTTCAATGGTGGGTGTCATTACCACCGCTGTTTCCTGTGGTGTGGTCCAATTGAGCTTTGAATTTGTGTCATTTTTGGGCTTTTACTCTAAAATGATATGGAAAAATGGATGGACGGTGTTGATAAAACCTATACATCATGGTGGCCCTTCATAGCCCCTGCCCTGCCCAGCTCGGGAGGGGGCAGTACCCGATCCACATCCGTGACCCTGCCACCACCGTCCAATTTTATATTGCTGTCTCTTAATCAGTGTGGTGTGTCAGGTGGGCCATGTTTCTCCTTTCTGCAGAAATTGTTCTTAAATCAGCCTGAAATCCCAACCGCTCTTCTACTGGACACGTATAATGTACTCCAGATCAATGGAGTAGTTGGGCCACAGTGGATTGGTAATACCCGGAAATCATACTGGTTGGACAGTCCTGACCCTTAATAATACATAGTAGATGGATGTCGTAGTAATCAGATCAAAACGAACCGAATCTCGATCTGACTCAGGTCCCCGGTTATGGGTTCATACCTGGCGCATAAATCAATCAGACCCATTGACAACCCTTATCAATTGCTCCAAAATTAATTTAGACTTAAAAAAAAAAAAAGCATTTGAACAAAATCAATAAATATAGTAAAGGCTTGTATTGGAGCTTGGATTTTGGGTTATGATTTGGATTTTTCAAAATTTAGGATCTCAGAAATTGTGGTTAGGAGTTTGAATTTTTATTTTTGAAAACTTGAAATTATTCTGTAACACCTATTCCTGATATTCTGATGCAGCCAACGACTCAAATTTTGTCAAACACCTGCAATTAAGAATAGTGTTGGGCATGCCAAAGTTGTATTTGACTTGAATTGATTGACCGCTTGTGATCCCAAGTGCCAAACTAGCTAAATTAGAATTGTGACCCAAGTGCCAAACTAGCTGAATTAGATATATAAAAGTTGATTTGACTATTCAGCCACCACCGATGTCACGGTGAGCTGGTGATTTAGAAGGAGAGGGTTAGTTCTTCAAAACGAGGTATTTTTGTGACGCTAAAAATGCTTCTTTGAACGATGATATCATTTTTTTAAAAAAGTTTTTCAATAATTCGATGATGGATGAATAAGATCTAAAATTAAGACCGAATCACTAATTTTATTAATTAAGGAAAATGAACAATACAATCAGTGAAGAAAAAATAAATTAAGTAGATACACAAAAATAATTTCTTATTGTTGCCTGTGTGAACAAAATAATTGAGGTGTTGTACTAGACAATAACAGATCTAAGCTAAACTAAGGAATTTGGACTTACTGCAGCATGGTCGGATAAAAGTAGAATGTCAAATCTAAAAAGCTAAAATTAAGATAAGCAACTAGGGGTGTACATCAAGCCGAACCAAGTTGAGTTGGCCTCAGCTCAGCTCGGCTCGGTCACTCAGGCACACCTAGCTCAAACTCGGCTCGGCTCGGTGACCGAGCCAGCATCTCCAGCTCAAGCTCGACTCAGTCAGCAATAGGATCAGTTCGAGTCGAGTTTGAGCCAGTTTTGAGCTTCGAGCTTTCGAGTCGAGTTCTAGCTCGAGCTTTCGAGTCAAGTTCTAGCTCGAGCTTTCGAGCTGTGTTCGAGATTGATGGGCACGTTCAATCTTGGCCGATAACCCATCAATCGGACGATCCAAATTGGCCCTCTAGTTGGTGCTCTACTGTGCCATTTTCCTAGGGAGTTGCGGGCGACTTATCAGCAAGCTGAGCGTGCAGATAGAGAACGGGCAATCTGAGCGTGCCGGATGGCGAGGTGAGAGCGTGCCAGACAGGGACAGGTCGAGCTGAGCGTGCCGGACACCGGACAGGGACAGGGCGAGCTGAGCGTGCGAGCTGAGAACGTGCCGGATAGGGAACGGGCAATTTGAGCGTCCGGGCAGGGCGAGGTGAGATTTGAGAGCGTGCCGGATAGGGCGAGCCGAAGAGGAGGGAGAGACTAGAGACAGAAAGGAGTTTGAGTTGGGCAAGGGGCGCCGGGCAGCAAGGGAAATGGGTTAGGGTTTAGGGGTGCCGGTCGTGCGGGCAAGGGAAATGGGTCTTAGAGAATAGAGAGAGTAGGTTTATTTATTTATTTATTATTATATTATTATTATTTTTTAAAGGGTATATATACCCCTGCACCAAGTCGAGTCAAACCCAGTCGAGCCGAGTTCGAGTTGGATTCGATCTGAGCCGAGTCGAGCTGGGGCAAGCTCGAACTCGGCTCGAACTCGTTTTCTAGCTCCAAAATCAGCTCGACTCGGTTCAAACTCAGGTTCGAGTCGAGTCGATTCGAGCTTTTTCGAGTTGAGTTGAGCGTGCCAACTGAGCTAGCTTGGTTCGTGTACACCCCTATAAGCAGCATTTCATTGTACGTTGTTTGTGGCAAAGGCCTGAAGCTTTTCATCGAGTGCTGATTTTATAGGTTCGGAGAAGTAGTGGTTGTATTGGGGTTGATGATCCTCGAATGTGATCGGCCTTTTCTTATTAAAATTCAGATTTTTTGTACCATTATAATATAATTTGCTTCTAATTTTAAATGGACTATTCTTTTAATCTTTTTAATCTTTCGAAAAAGTATCAATCTTCTCTTAAAAAATTTCCTTTTCGATATGATTGTGTGAGATAGCCTTATCATACATATGCTGGATTGTAAGATATTTGGCGTCGGCGGGGATTTAAATAGCTTCTCTCATATGTTACAGGTTATATGTGCCACTTACGCAATGATCACGGGTCCTTCAAGCAGTGTCTCTATTTTCTTGACCGTAGATGTGTATATGACTCCGAGATATTCTGCTTTCGATAGTGTTGCTGAATGATATAAATTGAAGATTTCTCGAGGTGCGAGTATGATTTGCCTCCCGTCGTTCATGACGGCCAACACATGGCGGCATCTCATTGAGCAATGTAGGCTGTATTAGGCTAGGTGTAAACAATATGTTCACGAGGTAATGAATATGATAGATAAGTGCTCTTAAATATTCTAAGTATATATATGCAACACAAGCAATCATTTCCTTAAGCTCATTGTAAAACAACCTTGATGAAAAAATAAAGCAATTCTAAACTTTTGATGACCTACAAAATGGGCTCACTAATTTTATGGCTAAACAAACTCTTATACTTCTGTTCAGAGTATGGCTTTTTGTGTAGTGTGTCCCCATGATGATTGCATAGGCTTGATTTTTGTAGTTTCCTATTTTTATAATGTGAACGCCGGTGAAAACATCTAAAAGAATGAATGTAAATACATTGGGGGCTTATTTGGATTATTGTAAAAGAAAAGAAAACTCAATGATTTTCATTTGTTTGGACCTCTTTTTGGTTGTTTGGATAGCAAAATGAAATAGTGAGATTGGTGTCAGTAATAATTGGCATTTTCTGTAGTTGATTCTCATGCACAAGATGTAAAGTGAAAATTATGAAAGGAATAATTTTCACACAATACTTTTAAAAATGATAATTATTTTTCAACAATGCTAATTATGGCATCAATGGAACCATGATGATTGAATAATCATTTACACATTTCTTTTTTGATAATCCAAACAGGTCACAAGGGAGGAAGATATGGTAGTTATGACAGGTGGAGACGACTTCAAATTCTAAATTGCGCAAGCTAAGGGTCTCCTTCGGAATTCAGGAAGGGTGAAAATCCCAATTTTAAATCACCCAGAATTGATACCTGATTTGGAATGATATTGAGGATTTTGAAGAGTGCTAAATGAGCCCACTTCTATAATTCTTGGATTTCAATTTTCAATTGCTAGGGGTGCTAAGGGGGCGTTTGGATCTTAAGTTGCTTAAGATAAGCTACTTAATCCACAAGTAGCTTATCTTAGTTTCTACTTACTAAGAAGGTAAGAATGTTTGGCAAACAACATACTTATTCACGTCTCTTCTCTTTCGTCTCTCCTAATGTCTTTATTCAGCAACTTATAAAAAGTAGAAAAGTGACAAAGTTATTTATAACTAATTATAAACTAAACTTACTTATTAAAATAAGTCATTTATGTATTGGTGTAAGTCATTTATGACTCCTAGATCCTTTTGACAATGACACTGGCTTTTTATGTAATCAGTAAATGTGAGGTCATGTTTTAATGATCCGAATCATTTATATGATTTATTGTGAATGGAAGATATACGCAAAAAAAAAAAAAAAAAAAAAAAAAGCTTCATAAATGATTTTAACGGATCCACCCTTAGATTATCCTGCTAACTTTTGATCTCAAGTCCTAAAATGAGCTCACTAAACGGATGGACGGGGTTGATTTCTAACAAACATCACGGTGGGCCCCACCATCGCAGAAACTTCCTGTGAAAGGCTTTCGCATGATATCCGCGTCCTTCATTGAAGAAGTCTGAAGTCTAATCGGTTGGACCACAGGTTATGGTCCAACCCAGTAGATAACTTCTAACTTACTAAGGTGTACGGGACATCCAACCCATTCAATAGATTGTCCCCACCATAAGAAACACTTCTTGTGAAAACCAACTCCATCCACTGATCAAGTGGACCACAATTTTATTGAGATTTTTATAAATGGATATACACTGTTTCTATGGTTGACTTTGCACAAGGCGACCCTCATGGTGGGGCCAACCTATTAGGAGGATTGGATGTGAAAACTACTTAACAGGTTAGATCTACTGGGTGGACTGCAAAATTTGAAACTCCTTTGTTAAAAAATCAAAATAATTAATAGATAGAAGAAAATCCATAAATGGAATATACTAATTTTGAAATTTGAAACATAAGCCATCCTCGATCATTACGTCTCAGTAGATTTGTGGACTGGATTGATAGTTCATCCAGCCATGCATACTGCACCTGGTCCGTATTAGTTTTTGTATAAAATTACAGTTTTCAAACATTGCTTCGCTGGTACGAGCGTGGATGCACGAGCCACGTGTAAATGGGGTCACATGTCTGGAAAGGTTTACCCAAGAAAGGGTACCTACTCTTGTGGGGTGGAAGTTAATGCGGCACGGGTGCTGCATGCACCGTAACTTTCTAACAGTTACTACTACCATGAGTTATTTGATACTCCGGCATCGTGTGTGGTTCATACGCAGGTACTCATAAATTGTACATGTGTCACATTAACTCAAATTAAAACAATCCAATTTCTGGGAACCACTGTAGATAGGCTGTAAGTATCCTCAAAATGAGATTGGTTTAAAGATTTTAAGCTCTCATACATGCTCGCTGAATTAGGACCGTTGGATATTTTCGTTCTGTCCATACGATACACGTGCTGTAATTTAATAGTTAGGTGACCAAACTAGGATAAACTTTGCTTTATGATCCATCTACATCGGGGCTGGAGTGGTTGGCTCAATTTAAGTATGTGCCATATACACAATTTCTTAATGCCCGAGTATGATCCATCACGCTCTACAAGAGTATCAATGTTTTCCTCTACATTTGAAGGAAATAAATGATCCAGTGACAAACGGGCCGGAGTGGCTGTCTACATCCCGCATGGTTTAGGCTGGGTTTGGCCTGAGGCGAGAAAGGCCGTAGCATGAACTATGAGCCAGGTAGGCCTGGGCCTCAGCATGCATAGAGGTACATGAACTGTTCGGCCCACCTGGGTTGGCACTTGTTACGTGGTTGGGTTGGCCTGGTCTAGTTTCCCAGTAGAGTTCGGTACAGGACAACTTGACTCATCCGACTCGTTCAAACTTGACTCGACCCAAATCGAATGGGTGAGTCGGTCCGAACCGAGTAGGATTTGCCCAATCTGAATTCAAATTGAGTCGAGTTCAAGTTACCCAGTAACTTGACCTGACTCAACTCAAAACTCGATCCAGTTAGACTCAACTCAATCCGAAAGTACTTAACTCGGATATATATATATATATATAAAATAATAATAATAATAAAAACTCTAATTTCTAAGTATCTCTAACCTATACACTGACCCAACTCTGATCCCGACCTGATCCCAAAATCTCTCTCCCTCCCTCATCCTCTCTTCAAAGCCTAACCACCCAACACCATCACTACCCTCCTCCTCCTCCTCCTCCTCCTCCTCCTCCTCTCCTCTCTCTCCCTCCCTCCTCTTCCAAACCCGGTGACCACCCACCACCCATCTCCTCTCTCTCCCTCCCTTCCTCATCTCTCAATTCAAATCAGTGTCAACTCAAACCGACTTGGTACTTTTGACCGGGTCAGACTCAGTCCAGATTAGTCCAGGGCAAGCTCGACTCGGATCGGTTTAGGCATGCTAGACTCGGTATTGAGTCGAGTCGAGTTCAGGTCAGGCCTATTTCAAAACCGGATCGAGTTGGGTCAGCCCTAACTCGGTCCGACTCGACTCAATGCCCACCTCTATTGCCTAGTTAGCATGCTGGATTGGGATCCCATCATGGGTATTTTAGTTTATGAGCTGGCAACCGATGGGCCTGGGCCCAGTTCAGTCCAGCCCATTCCACTGCTCAGCAAAAAGCCCCGTGGGGCCCACCGTTGCATCCACTACGTCTATAAGCTGCACCGGGCCCAGAAATCGGTCAGATCCAAAACTAAAGTGTGCCACACTAAAGGAAACAGCAGGGACAATAACACCCACCATTGAAACCTTCCTGAGCTCACCTGAATGTTAATGTGCCATCCAACCCCTTCACTAGGTGGGTCATACCAAGACGAATGCAAAACACAAATACCAACTTGATCCAAAACTTCAGTCAGCTCCACGAAGGTTTAAAATTAGGGTGTCCTCATCCCCACCGATTCCCGTGTCTGGTCCACTTCATCTTTCGATCCACCTGACTTTTATGCTCACAACCTAATCTGATGGACGGAGTGGATGTCAAACAGACATCACGGTGGTGGGCCCCACATAACTTTTCGTTACACAGGCTAAAATTCGCCTACAGTCACATATACCTATCAAAGTTACATCCGTCTTTTATCCAAACAGTAAAATGCAATGGCATTCTAAATCATGGGCAATTTGGTAATTTCCATTGTTAAGTAGATTTCCCTTCGAAAATAATCATGTGTTATCTCACAGTGCCTATATAAAAGCCTCAACAACGTTCCTGCAACTCTCACATGTCGCCTAGCCATGTATACCGGCCATGAAGAATCCGACTACAACAGCAGTTGTTCGTCGATCACGACCCATGATTCCGGCCACAGATCGATCAGCGACGTTAGTTTTGGGAGCTCAAGTTCTCTCTCCACATGTTCATATGGAGAAAGCAGCATAAGGTCATATACATCTTGTAGTCACAGGCCACACAAGGCGCACCACCCGGCCTGGGAAGCCATAAGGTCCATCCGACGTGAGAACGGCCACATCGGTCTCCACGACTTCCAGCTCTTGCGTCGCCTTGGAAGCGGCGACATTGGAAATGTATACTTGTGTAGGCTTAAGAATCTGACATTGAGGCCGTCCGGGTGCATGTATGCTATGAAGGTGGTTGATAGAGAAGCACTCACCATAAGGAAGAAATTACGGCGGGCCGAGATGGAGAGGGAGATATTAGGGATGCTCGACCACCCGTTCCTCCCGACGCTTTATGCCCATTTCGACGCGTCCCACTACTCGTGCCTTGTCATGGAGTTCTGTAGTGGTGGTGACCTGCACACAGCGCGGCAACGCCAGCCTCGCAAGCGGTTTAACGTTTCTTCTGTTAAGTAAGTTCCTATTTTAGATATCTTTATATGAGTAGTGTTTACAGTTGCCCCCCTCTTTATTTAACAACTGTTGAAAAAGTAAGTAGAGATTTCCATTCATGCCGGAGATTTTTATTCACATTCAAATTGGGGTACTGGTTCCATCACATTTTGATGTAGAGCGGGTGATGGATACTTTCATGTCAAAGATGGACCAGAGAAGGCCTGGTCGAAGGGGAAGTGATCAGGGCGGTCTGAATCCTAAAACAGGCATATCTCGCAAACCGAATAAGTTATTCGACGTACCATCTATGATTTTGGGTAGGAGAAGATACTTTAGCCACCCAACCCAGCTACGCGGGTTGCGTACGCTGAATTTGCTATATATAAAGTTTTGATCATTACTTTTCATCTGAGCTTTATAAGTTGTGTCCAACATTTAAAAAAAAAAAAAGCTTAGAAATATTAGGAGAATAAATAGGACACTCAGTTGGCCCACTGTGAAGTTTAGGAATTCGGATTGGCTCTTATCTTATACTGAGTAAAACTCTGTTGGGTCCACTGTGAATTCATGTGGTTTATCCACACCGTTCATCCGTTTTTCCAGATCATTTTAGAGGTTGAACCCAAAACTGAAGTATATAAAAAGTTCAAGTAGACCATACCAAAGGAAACAGTGGAAGTATTTATTTCCACCGTTGAAACATTTCTAAGGCCCGCAGTGATGTTTATTTGTCATCCAAACTGTTCATAAGATCACACGGACATGGATGAATGGAAAACACAAATATCATCTTGATCTAAAACTTCTGTGGGCCTCCAAGAACTTTTCAACGGTAGACTTCAATTTACACTATTTCAGGTGGTGTGGTCCACTTGAACTTTGGATATGATTAATTTTTATTTTAAAGCCCTAAAATATATGATAAAGCGGATGTACGGAGTTGATACAATGCATGAATGACGGTGGGCCTCACAGAGTTTACTCAGTACCCAATCCCCTTGGGAAGTAGGAATCATGATCGTTTATAACTAGTAAGTTCAGTATTTTAAGTTACGAATTTTAGGGAGTTTGAGGTGGAGTTTGATTTTGAAACTTCTTCCAAAGTTTTGTACCACTACTGTTTAAAGAGTTGTAGATTCCTTTTTATCATCAATCAATAGAGAAGTTCCATAGATTCAGAGTAGTTATTCCCTTTGAGGAAGATGGTGACAACCTCGTCACGTTCATTCCTGCATTGATAAGCTCGCTTTCTAAATTTTATTATTTTGATTCTTATTAGATATATTTTATAGATTGACGACTCCACTGGAGAATTAATAACAAACTCATTTATAAAAATAGGTTTTATGCGGCGGAGATACTGTTAGCTCTGGAGTACTTGCATATGATGGGGGTGATTTACCGGGACCTGAAGCCGGAGAACGTTCTCCTTCGAGAAGATGGCCACATCATGCTCACTGACTTTGATCTCTCCCTCAAATGCGACGTTGTCCCTAAGCTCGTCAAAACCCGGCCGGACTTTGGGACTACTGGAAACAACATGAAGAAGGGTTCAACTGCTTCATGTGTGCCGCCCATGAGACCCGTGCTCTCGTGTTTCTCGACATCGAAAGACGTGGCGAGGAGGCATGAGAAGACAGCCACAATGACAACCACTTCAATGAAGATTGAATTGCAGGAGCTCAACCAGGAGTTGGTGGCTGAACCTATCGATGCTCAAGCAAAGTCCTTCGTGGGCACGCACGAGTACCTTGCGCCGGAGGTGATCTTGGGGTCCGGCCATGGGAGCGCCGTTGATTGGTGGACATTTGGGTTGTTGTTGTTTGAGCTTGTGTATGGGAGTACACCATTCAAAGGTGAAACCAATGATAAGACACTCATGAACATTATGAAGAAGCCTTTGAATTTCCCTTGGATTGAAACTAGTAGTAGTAGGGATTTGGAAGAGTTGGTGAAGATTCAAGATCTTATAAAGAGACTCCTAGTGAAGAATCCCAAGAGGAGGATTGGGAGCTTGATGGGGTCTGTTGAAATTAAGAGGCATGAGTTCTTCAAAGGTGTGAATTGGGCTTTGATTAGGACTGTGAGACCTCCTGAGAAGGTTCGGAAGAGAGCTGTTGCTACTACTACAGAGCCATACAAGAAAGATAACGATGCCACATACCACATTCCTCAGCATTTTGCCTATTTCTAGGACTGTAGATAAGATGGAAAAAAAAAAATCATGCGATGACACTAAAAAGAAAGTGATCTAACCAGGAAATTGCTATTGCTAGCTATATGTTTCTAGAGGGCGGGCCTGTTCATTGGACGGTCCGGATGTATCCGAGGTGGGCCTACCTCACTGACCGCCGCATTATGGCATTGGTGGGCCCCACAAGACAGATGTTGAAGAAGTACTACTAGATTTTAAAAGCTTACTACGGAGTATTTTGTTGATTTACTTCCTTGGGCATTCATTGGTGTGGGAGGAAATATACTTGGGTTCATTCTCATTGGCAGGTTGAACCTTGTCCGATCATTGGTGGGAATGGCCCAGAAATCTCCCACATTAAAGGATCTCAGCCCTTTGATATTGTGATCTGCAAATGCACGGTTGGAGAGGAAAAAAAAAGGGCAATGCTCCAAATTCAATGGAGAAAAGGTCAAGTACCAAAGTGTTATGATATTTCATAGATTTCCAGTATGGCCCACCCTACCCTCCATTTGGGTCAGCAAAAGATGGGCCCACATGCAAGAAATCTTCTCATCTGCAAATTATACATTTGGTGATGAGAAAGACGAGGGCTAATGGTATGGTTGAGATATGTTAACGTTCATAGTACCATGTCATCCATTAGATGCATCGATCCTGCCTACATTAAAAAAATATGGCCTGATCGATTACTCAGGTGGACCACACCAGAGGGAACAATGGGAGAGACTGGGGAGGGGAAACCCACTAGCAACATCCACATGGAATGTGGGCCCACAGTGTTTTGTAATGTCATCCAACACAGTCCTTAGGTGTGTCCCATCAGGTTTAAGGGGCAAACTGAAACTCAAGACATTCCAAAATTTAGGTGGGCCACACAACAAGTAAATGTATTAGATGTAGGCATGTTTGTCATTGCTTCCTGAGCTGCTGTTACGGTTCAGATCTGATACATGCTCCCTTTGATTAATAGTGGCATGATTCGTTGCACTGCCAGTGTACGGTGTTCCCCATCGCTATACCTCCATCTCTAGCCCACAATCCATAGATCTGTACCGTTCAATGGATGATCTATCTCTTGAATGCCACAGTCCATAATTGACACCAATATAGTGATCTCAATTGCCAAATCTATAGAAAAAAAATAATAATCTTATGGACTATGAGAATCACCAAATAAGGTGGGCAACTAATTGGATGGTTACGATCATCCGCATAATAAAAATTATGGTTAGATGAAAATCGAAGAGGTGTCCCATAACTTAATGGCCTAGATGGAGTAGCACGTTTGCCGGTTGTGTCCAGTGAAGATTAATACAGTTCATCCAAATGGTGGACATCAAACAAAATGGTGTTACAAATCAATGGGTAATCTAGAATAATTTGATACTGATCGTCCACTAACAAGCTATGTCGAAATCAAGAAAATCTACAAATGCTGCAGCCGACCATTACTCTAAATGGTCGCTAACTGGTTTATTAATCATCTTTCAACTTACAATATCTTACACTCTTTAAGTAGTTTGGGGCGGGGTTTTATAACATGTTCCACCTGAAGCTTCTCTTCCGTGGTAATGGCATTGTGCACCAGAACTCCGTAATTAAGCATGCTTGGGCGAGCAGTAGTAAGAGAATGGTCTACTGTAATTCAAGATTTAAGTCTTGAGCTCAAGCTAGCTTAATTATCAAGAAGAAAAGTGAAAAAGGGAGAAATTAATCTTGGACTCTAGCTCTAGAGAAAACTTCAAATATGCCAGGAAAAAAAAAGAAGAAGGGAAGAATCTTGAACTCTTTTACCCTCTAGAGAAAACTTCGGATATTAGCAAGTGTCATCCACAACGTAAAATGCTCACAATACTCTCTACTTGCAGCACTCCAAGATAATTTAAAAGGAAAATGCGTGACTGATTAAACAACATGACTTCCAACACAACTTAGCAAAACAGTAGTTAGTATTTCATTAGCAAGATCTTCTTTGGCAAAACAGTAGTTAGTATTTCAAACCTAGATAAAGGGAGAGGGTTTTGTCAGGTTGATAGTCAACGTGAAACTTTTGCCACAAGTTTTATAGTAGATCTTAACATGGTTGGCAAAACAGGATTCATCATGTACTTTATTAAATTAGTTGAGATAAGGCTTAAATGATAATGATTATGGTCTTCCTTGATCAAATCTAGTATTGGGTGCCACTTAAAAATAAGTTCATCTCATTTTAGTTAATCATAATTTTTTACTAGGGATGGCGGGGTCATTGTTGTGTGTGGCAGAGCCAATGTCCTACGCGAGTGGTGGTGGCCTTGCTGCGCGAGTGCGGCATGAGAGGCTGAGATTTGACACTGAGAGCTAGTGTTTTAACAGATCTCAAACTAATTTGGGCACCGGGACACCGGAGATGGTGGACGAAAACTAGACGGAGCGATGATAAGACTTGTTGTCATGATGTGTGAGCTAGGAAAAAAAAAATAGAGATAAGCTAGGGTTTTCTTAGGCTTTGATGCCATTTATGTTCTTTTTTTTTTTTTTTTGGAGATGATCTCTTCTCTCTTCATTTGATTAATTTATAATAAGTGAAATTGTATAAAAATGGTAATTACACAAGCAAATATAGAAAATAATATAAGGTGATTTGTAGAAGCACATGAATATCTATACTTATATTTGCTTGTATACTTATCATTTTTGTATAATTTCATTTATTATAAATTAGTGAAATAAGGGAATAAAAGATCATACCAAAATTCTCTAAACAACAGAGTATTTTGATGATAGTGTTGGTATCCGATAAAACACGAGGCCACATGTGTTAACCGACAACCCATGCATATTTAGTCAAATGTGTGCGGTTACTTAGAATAGTGCGGGCATGCAAGAGTCATATTCGACTCAAGTTCAATTGAACTCTTGTGACCTTAGGCACCAAACCAGCCATCAGATTAAACTTGTGAATGTTGATCTAACTGTCCAACCATCAATGTTGCAACAATTAGGAAATTTAGAAAGGGAGCATTAGTCCTTTTGAATGGATTAAAATAAAAAATAAATAAAAACCTTGAGTCAATGAATTTTCTTTTAATGGTGATTGCAAGCCTTAGGTTTTTCAATAATGCAATAATGGATGAGAAGAATTAAAAAGTAAAGACGGAATCGCCGATTTTATCGATTTATATATAAAGCTCCGTACATCAACAAAGAAACAAAACAAGCAAAGAAATAAATAAAATGAGGAATATCTGAGACTACCTGTACGGACAAACAATCGAGGCAGGTGGTCAACAAGATGTGACCGGGGTGTGATCTTCCAAGTAAAGACTTAGTTGATTAGGGATCTGACGGTGGTAGGTCATGGATATTTATACTACTCCTAGTGTATTGCACTGATGGCGCTGGATAATAATGATCTAAGCTATCCTAAAATCCGAACGTTTTGTAGCGGGGCCAAACAGAAGTGGAGGAACAAATTTTAAAACTAAGAGAAGCAGCGTTGCGCTGTGTAAAGAGATTGTGTTTAGCATGAGCCTTGAGTGCTTCATTAGGTGCTCCTTATATAGGTTTGGGAGGGTAATCGTCTATATAAGGATCTCCTTGCCAGCATGACTACGAAGATCCATAAAGGTTTTGAGATTAGTTTGTATCCTAATCAGATTTAGATTTCTCATCATATCTTTTGATTTCTTTCCATTTTAAGAGGAATCAGCTTCTCGAACCTTTGTAATCGCTGTAAAAGCTCTGATTGTGTCTGAAAAGTATTCTCATTTTGACAAGGATTGTGTGAGATGGCCTTGCCGAGCATATCCAGATTGCGATAGGATTCCTATATCAACGGGTCTTTATAAGTTTATCGAGCATGCTGCTTCGACCACACGTGCTACTCGTGTGAGTGCTACATGTCCTTCATTGCAGTATCTTATCTACAAACATGTATATGACTTTGTGTTGTTTTGCTTTTGACAGGTGACATGTTGCTGAAGAATATAAGACGTAAAATATCCTCAAGTCATGAGTGAGATTTCGTCAATCGTAAGTATGTGATGTTGACACACGGTGGCATTTTATTGATCTGGGTGCATGCATTAGGACGGGTGTAAACAGATAGGTCACATCCATGAGTAGTTGAGAAACTTGCTGGGAATGTTAAAACGTGGCAATATATGCACTCCAAGACCATGGTGAGCATGTCCATATGGAACAAACCCTAATTGAAGTGAGAAAATGCAATCCCACCCAATTGAAAACTGCCTTATTTCAAGCCCTAATCAGGTCATTCCAAGTGTCCAAACCTTAGTAGGTAAAATCAATATTCCAGCTACTATTTTGTTGCCTGCAGTACCTTCTATTGAATTGAGAAAAAGACCTTTTTGTTAGTTTGCATGCACTTTTATTGCATGCCTACAGGTATGTACTCTTAGGCACAAATGTTGAGAAATTTCCAGGCCATTCCAAGAGCAAAAAGAGTTATAAAGACATGGAAATGCATGATGTGTGAATTAATGAGCTTATATTATTAGGTAGAAGATGTGGTCAGGAGAAATACATGGAGACCTTTTTTCTCCTTAATTTGACAGATGAATGATATCAAAAAAGGCCTCAATCAATGCTAGTTGGTTTTTTTAATGTCAACAAGCAACCATTTCCATAACATTCCAAAGCACTTTTCCGAAGAATGGATGGTTTCATGACAAATGAACTACTCATGTAATAACTTAATTACCATTGATTCAGTGTAAGTGGGATGCATTGGCACATGGCTTGGTTTACAGTAAATCACCACCTCCCCAAACGATTATTTTTGTAAGAGGGGCGACAACACATGAGAGATGATATGGTAGAGTTATCTAGCTAGAATAAAGTAGACCCATCTCTCATAGCATATGTTGTTAGAATTTGATGTTTGGATGTACACCGAATTAAAAAATATAAAAAATAAATGTAAGAAAAATTGTTTCACTAGGCTGAATCACGTATAGAATACGTTGTCTTTAAAGCGTGATTCGCCCCTTTATCAATTACTGATAGATTACAAGCGAATTGCTTCAGGATAAGATAAGCCTGTACTGAATCAGCGTGCAACAACCACAATGGATCCACTATGGAACGTTGTAACGCAATTGATTTGTTCTGGCAGGATCAGATATAGAGAGAAATGTTCACAATATTCACTAAGGAGATCTGGATCTTTCTGATAGGAGAGATGGTGTGTTGAGATGATGAAATCGGACTGGAATGGTCCAGTTTATATAAGCATCAGGTATAGTACCGTTGCTGTGTGGTATTCAATGGTCCATAAGTGCAAAGTGTGCCATCTAGCTCCACTACAGCCACACTGCCTCACTGCCCACGCCTATGCCCGTACCCATGCCCGATCTCGAGCGTGCGTGCTTGTGTTCCAGTGCTACACACTGGAATATGCACCCGAGTATCACTTCCTCCAAAAACTCTAAGTAAGAATACTGTTCACAAGTTCTCATATAAACCACAAAACTTTTCTTTACATTTTCAATGTGGGACAAAGCGCACACACAACACTTTTGCATTCGAAAATTTCAAAAAGCGTTTTGGCGGAAAATTCCTGAAATTTTGAAAATTCGAATTTCTGTTTTAAAAAACCACTGATTTTTAACAATCTCCCACTGGTTTTTTTAAAACAATGAAAACTCTGCTAGAATAATAATAGTTATTATGCATAAAGAAAGATATCTTATGATTTGAATATTTTCTTAGTGTAAGTATTTTAAAGTTATTTCAAAATTTCTGGTTGCCGCAGCATTGAACCAATTATTCCTATATAATATAACCGAAAATACCACACACATCATAGCTCCAGCGTTACGTGTTCCTTTATAATCTCGCTTAACACTTTTAATTAATGGTCATGTGCTTATCTTGTTTCATGAACGATCCCGAGATAATTCTAACTCTCATAAGAAGCGACACCACTTCTACGTTCACATAGGTCAAATCCTTCCAGTGTTTCCGTTAAAACACGTCCTGTTTGACTGGACTTCATTAAGAGTTTAATACTCATCCATTTTTTATAACCGCCAGCACTATCATCCTGGATGAGGTTATTTAATTTTATTTAGTGTTGAAACTTTTCACTTATCAGTAAATTGTTGTTACCCATTAAACCCAATATTTAGAGATTTTCTAATT
This sequence comes from Magnolia officinalis, assembly GCA_021015155.1. Lineage (NCBI taxonomy): Eukaryota > Viridiplantae > Streptophyta > Magnoliopsida > Magnoliales > Magnoliaceae > Magnolia > Magnolia officinalis. The sequence goes on from JAJHSJ010000002.1 coordinate 100,260,639, forward strand.
TTGGGTTGGGTTTCTTTCACAGGTGAAACTTTGAGTAAAGAGTTTTAACCCATCCCTCTAGATGTTATCCTTACTACCACTCTCGTCAAAAGTTTAGTAAAAGGATCAGTCAAGTTATTACTCGACTTTCCATATGAGATCGCAATGATTCCATTTTGAATCAATTGCCCTATATAGTCATGTTTCAAATTTATGTGTCTGGACTTCCCATTATAGGTACCACTATAGGCTCTTGCTATAGTGGCTTCACTATCACAATGAAGTGAAACAACCGGTATAGGCTTCGTATAAAATGAGATTTCTAATAAAATATCCCTTAACTACTCAAGCTCTTTGCCTGTAGCAGCTAAAGCTATGAACTCAGATTCCATAGTTGAGTGCATTATGCAAGTTCATTTCTTAGATTCCCAAGATACAGTTGCACATCCTAGGGTGGATATCCACCCTATAGTGGAATTGTTGTTCTCTGCACTTGATATCCAACTTGCATCGGTATATCCTTCCAATACTACTGAAAATTCTGAGTAAAATAACCCTAGTTCTTTAATTTCTTTAAGATAACCTCGAACTCTACTTACTGCTTTCCAGTGTTCAACACTTGTATTACTTGTAAGCCATCTTAGTTTACTAATAGCGTATGCTATATCCGGTCTTGTGCATTGCATTGCATACATAAGACTGCTTATAACACTAGCATACTCTAGTTGTGCAACTGCTCTTCCACTGTTTTCTTTTAAGTTGATACTTAGATTAAACGGGGTCTTTGCCTATTTAATTTTCAAGTGATTAAACTTGTTTATTATTTTCTCAATATAATGAGATTGACATAATGCAAAACTCCTACTATGTTTTTTAACTTTGATACCTAATATGGTATCCACTTGTCCAAATCCTTCATTTTAAAAACTGAAGAGAAACTTTTTGGTTTCAGTTACACCTTCCATTTTATTACTGATTATTAACATATTATCTACATACAAGTATATGATTACAACATAATCATTATACACTTTTGAATATATGCATTTATCAGCAATATTATGTTCAAAACTATAAGACGGAACTTTAGAATCAAATTTATCATGCTATTGTTTTAGTGCTTGCTTTAATCCATACAAAGACTTAACAAGTCTACACACTTTTCTTTCATTTCCTGGTAGAACAAACCCTTCTGGTTGCTCCATGTATACTTCCTCATCGAGATCACCATTAAGGAATGCTGTCTTCAAGTCCATTTGATGGATATGAAGATGGTATATGGATGCTAGAGCGAATAAGATCCTAATCGATGTTATTCTAGCTACTGGTGAATAAGTGTCAAAATAATTGATTCTTTTTTTTTCTGTCGGAAACCCTTAGTAACTAACCTTGCCTTAATGGTTTGAATTGTACTATCTGTGTGATATTTTTTTCTTAAATACCCACTAACAACCTATTGGTTTAGAACCTGGAGGTAGATCTACAAATTCTCATATTTGGTTAGATATTATGGAATTCATTTTATTATTAATGACCTCTTTCTAAAAAGCGGAGTCTCTTGAAGTCATAGCTTCACTAAAGGTTTTAGGTTAATCTTCTATAGTTAAAACCATAGGTATTTTTCTAATGACCTTCTCTCTATCAGACGAAAAGAGAGTCGTTGAGAGTCTATATGATCAGGATCAAGACTCTTCTCTACTCTTGCTCTTTGACTCCTATGAGGTTCACTTAGAGTTATTTCTTCTATTTGTATTTCTTTTATAGTTTCATTAGGAGATTGAATTTCAGCATTATTTTTCTTCGTGAATACAGAATTCTCAAAGAACTCTACATCTCTAGACTCTATGATTACATTGGAGTCTAAGTCTAGAAGTCTATAGGCCTTAGTATGTTGTGTATATCCTACAAGGACGCACTTGATAGCTCTTGGTCATAACTTAGTTCTTTTAGGTTCTCGAGTTCTGCAGTATGCAAGACACCCCCACACTCTAAGATACCCTATGTTTGGTTTTCTTCATTTCCATATTTCGTATGGAGAGGTCTTGATTTTCTTAGATGGAATTCGTTTTAAAACATAACATGCAACTAACAGTGCTTCTCCCCATAGGTTTAATGGCAACTGTGCTTGTATTAGCATTGAGTTGACCATTTCTATTAATGTCCTGTTTTTTTCTCTGTTACATCATTTTGTTGTGGTGTATAAGGTGCTGTGCACTGATGTATGATACTGTATTTTTCACAATAGTTAGAAAATTCATTAGAGAAATATTCACCTCCTCGGTCACTACGAAGGATTTTAATATTTTTAACTAATTGATTTTCTACTTCAGATTTATAGATCTTGAATACATTAAATGCTTTATCTTTCGATTTTAACAAATATACATATACATATCTTGAACAATCATCTATAAATGTTATAAAGTACCTTTTACTTTACGGGTAAGAACGCCATTTAGTTCACATATGTCAGTATGCTCTAGGTTTAATATTTGTGATGATCTCTCAACGCTAGGGAATGATTTCTTGATTGTTTTAGACCGTATGCATACTTCACATTTATCTTTGTCACTATCATTGTATGATATTAGGCCGTTCTTAGCCATGAGTTTTATGGTATTATAGCCAATATGTGCTAGTCTACCATGCCATAGCGTTATAGACTCAATCATGTAAGCAGAAGAATTCTTTTCATTCAGAGATAATTTGATTATTCTATTACAAGCGTATCCCTTACTCACAAAGTTTTCATTCTTGGACAAGATCAGTTTGCCTGATTCAAATACAACCCTAATCCCAGGTTTCCTTAAGAGATCTCCTGAGACAAGATTCCTCCTTATGTCTTGGACATGTAGTATGTTGGTCATGATTACCTTCTTTCCAGAGGTAAAGAGTAATTCCACGGTTTATTTTCGTGCAACTTTCGATCGTCCTTCATTTCCCATTTGAACCTCTTGATCATTAGTCTCGTCTTCATAGGTTTTGAAAGCAGATCGATCATTGCATACATGGACTATGGTACCTGTATCATACCACCAACAAGGAATTTTCTCTTAAACTAGGTTCACTTTTGTGACCATGGCTATGATATCATCATCTATTGCATTAGCCTCTTTCTTAGGCTTTTTTCGATCCCTACAGACTCGGGCGAAATGCCCGATCTTGCCGCAGACATAGCAAACTCCTTTAGGTTTGCTATTTTTCTTCTTTTGAGTTTTCTTGAATTTCCCTTGATCTTTGTTAGGTTTAAGGGAATCAGCTTTCTCATACGAATTATTTTAGGATGGCCGTTCTACTGCGTTCACCTTGGATGAGGATGCACCATTAGCGTCATCCTTTTTGTCTCGGTTACGGGATTCTTCTTTAATACGAAGATGCTGTTGGATTTGTTCTAAGGTGAATTCTTCGAATTTATGCAGTAGTTTCTTCCTGTAGTCTTTCTAGCTCGGAAGTAATTTTGCAATAATAGCTCTGACTTGAAAGGATTCAGGAAAATTGATTTTTATGGCTTTTATTTTGTTTACAATAAGCTACAGTTCTTGAATTTAGGCAAGCAGCGGTAGATTGTCTATCATCATGAAGTCGTAATACCTGACAATTAGAAATTTCTGTGTACCTTCCTCTTCAGCCTTGTACTTGTATTCCAGCGCGTTCTATATTTCTTTTGCTGATGTGGTCCCCGTGTACAAATCGTACAACCCATCAGAGAGAGCATTGAGGATGTGGCCGCGACACAGCAGTTCATCTTCTTGTCGCTTGACCCTAGCAGCAACCTGTTCTGGAGTGTTAGTGTCCTTTGCTTTAGGTAGAGGCTGAAGAATCGGGTCCAGAATGTAGAATATCTTCAGAGCTGTCAGCAGGAATTTCAGCTTGTCCTGCCATCTAGTGAAATTTGAACCATCGAATCGGTCCAATCGGATCAGATCCTGGTTCATCAGTTTGACTGATGCAATACTTTCGGTGTCCATGAAATCACGCTTTAAGATTGTTAGAATTTGATGTTTGGATACACCCAAAAATATAAAAAATAAATGTAAGAAAAATTGTTTCACTAGGTTGAATCACGTATAGAATACGTTGTCTTTAAAGCGTGATTCGCCCCTTTATCAATTACTGATAGGTTACAAGCGAATTGCTTCTAGGATAAGATAAGCCTGTACTGAATCAGCGTGCAACAACCACAATGGATCCACTATGGAACGTTGTAACGCAATTGATTTGTTCTGGTAGGATCAGATATAGAGAGAAATGTTCACAGTATTCACTAAGGAGATTTGGATCTTTCTGATGGGAGAGATGGTATGTTGAGATGATGAAATCGGACTGGAATGGTCTAGTTTATATAGGCATCAGGTATAACACTGTTGCTGTGTGGTATTCAATGGTCCGGGACGTTTGAAAAACGTTTTTGGCCGTTGACAATTAATCCTAAACGCTTCTGGTCGTTAGATTAGAAGATCTGACTGTTGGATCATCCTGGCCCGTCTAGCGCCACTACAGCCACACTGCTTCATTACGTGCGACACACAACCCGAGTATCACTTCCTCCAAAAACTCCAAGTAAGAATACTCTTCACAAGTTCTCATATAAACCACAAAACTTTTCTTTACATTTCCGATGTGGAATAAAGCACACACACCGTACTTTTGCATTAAAAAATTTCAAAAAGCGTTTTCAAAAAACCACTGATTTTCAACATATGTGGCAAAGGTCACTTAACAATCAGACCATCGCTACAGTTTTTCCCTATATTGGATGACAAGTGGTTCAAAATGCACATGAGTAAGATTTCGAAACCATATGGTTAGTATGTTATGGAAAAACACCATGTACTATTGATGCAAGACAAGCAAAACCATGAAAAAGAGTCGTACTAAAACTCAAAGGCAAAGAGGAAAAAAAAAAGAAGATGAGAAATCATAAAATACAAGGCATACCTCTCCCTTTGATCACTCTTCCACTATACACGGAATCACTCACCAAAGAAAACCCCACGAGATACACACGATTTCTACGTATGTTCCCATTGTATATACAACACAACCTAAACAATTAGGCTTTAGTCGTGTATAAGGGAAGAGAGTGAGAAAGGAAATATGTTTTCTATTTGGAGAGTATGATGCTCCACTGCCTCAACACAATGGTCTATTATGAGAAATGTGGTGTATTTCAAAAATAAAAAGTAAAGTGTTAGAAAAACAAAAGTTATACCATTTGATTTAAAAAAAAAAAACTTTTTGTGAAAATATTTAATCCCACATGATAGAGTGTGAGGGGGAAATCTCAAAGACAATGACTAGGTGTTAATCAATGACAACTTAGAATCATCATTAGTTGCAAATCACCATCAATAGTTTAAATGGTAGCCGGAGTGAAAGATAACATTGTTTCAACAATGAGGTCTTGGTATCGATTCTCTAGTCACACCCCACTCGGAAATTGATACCAAGACTTCATTGTTGAAACGAGTTATCTTCACTCAATCTACCACTTGAGCTGTGGATTGGTGTGTTCCATTTTCATTGCTATAGATCATTATTGGGGTTCTCCCAACACTCCTTGAGGTATATATTACTTTATCTTATAGTTTATTGCACTGCATAATATTGGACATTTAAACTATTTTTGTTTTCTACTTTTACCCTAATGGCCACAAATTAGGTAGATAGGATTGTCTGGTAGGTTTGATTTTTGAGAGAAACCATCCATGATAGGGCTTTGCATATGGAAGGACCTGAATTTTCATGTCACTCCATGTGTAAGGTAAAGCTACCATATTTCCTTAGTGCTAGCTCCACCATATTTCCATGTGACGCCTTCGAAATGTTGGAACCCTCTTGTGAGTTACAGATGTTTAGCTGTATCATTTCCCTTGATACTAGTAGCAACATCCTTGGAGCCCATATTTGTGATCAGAGCCATTAATCAACTGGTTAGTTCGGCATGGATGGCCCAAGGCCCAAAAGTTCATCATTCGGTTAATGAATCAAATGGTTACTCATAAAACTGGTTGTAGATAAAAAGTTTGTATGACTAGTCGGGTGGGACCCATTATGGTCTGTATGACATCCAACCTGCTGGTGGGCCTCACATGAATTTGAGGTTTTTGGGTCGTTTTCCCTTATTTTCAATGGTGTCTCTGTGTGCCCGGCCTTAAGGCCCAAGGTCCAAGCCTGAACCGTCATAGGTCTAACACAACAGGCTCAAACCGAGCCCAAGAAATGGTTGCACCTGGGTCAACCATGCCGGGCCACAGAATTGATAAAACCCCCTATTTCCCACTTGAATGTTCCTAATCCATTAGTTAATCAAGCTGACCACATATGCACAATGAAATAGATATGTAAAGGAAGGAAACTGACGGTCTACAATGTTTGGGATGGCATATTTGCAGGATGTAACACATGAACATATGAACTAGACTGGGACAACTGGGTTGAAAGGATTTGAGCTGAGCACAAGCCCAGCCATGAAATTGATGGGTCATGCTTGCTAGGTTCAGGCCGGATGCCAATGGGCCAAGGTAGTAGATTGAAGCCCATTTCAAGCAATGGTACGCTAGAGCTTGGCCATCGTGTTCTGGGGCGTGCCATATCTCACGTTCGTTTTACCTCTGTCATGACTCCAGATGGATAACACCCATCGTCCCATTGGGCCCACTTGATGAAATAACCGTCCATATCATGGATACTACGTACCATTGTAATGAATGATTCTGGCAATCCCTTACTTGATCTTTGATTCTGGCTCACATTCACTCCAATCAAATATCAACATCACAATTCAATTCACTTGTGCATCCAAACGCTGGCATCAGACAGTTTATTCCACTTTTTCTACATATGGACAGACTCAATTTGCAGATAACCTTAATAGGTGTAGATGAATCTTCATCTAGGGTCTGACATTGGTGGTCTTAGTATGGGAAAGGTGTAAATGGACCTAGCTCATACCAAATCCAGCCCACCTATATTTATTATTGCTTACTATAGGTAGGAACCGTCGTAATAGGTTTTTGTGTCCAAGCCCAACTAAGCCCATCAGCTTAACGGTTGGCATGAGACGTTTATTTGCCTTTTTGAAAATAATATTACCTTATTGCAACTTTGTCACTCGAAAAAAAAAAAAAAAACGAGATTCATCTATTAGACTAGCTTGCTTGCATTGGCAACTAAATTAGAATTAATCATTTGCTTGTAGGTAATTGGTTTAATATATAGCAAGTCATACATCATGAAAGATCAATTGTTTGTGCGTTTATACAATCATCACGTGATATTCATCTAATCAACTAATGATTAATTCTCAAGGTAATATATAGGCTTGCACGATCTAGCTAAGTATAAAGTCAATATATTAATTTTTGTGAGATCTCATTTTGATAATCTTATAAATCAAGGCCAAGTTCTATCTCACATGTACGTGTATCTGAATATGTATCATTTCTATGCATTGCACAATGGTCCACGGGACCTTCTCACTTAGCATGGAATAACGTGGATATAAGAGCTACCTATAGGACTAGTATATTCACACTAACAACTGAAATGGAATTGACCCATTGCTTGTAGACAATTAATCTTGCCGCACATGTGACTCAACTAATTATACATTACGAGTGAAAAAACATACATCGTCTAAACAATTATTCATCCAATCAATTAATGATCCATTCACGATGTAACGAGTAGTCTTACAATATCTGATTGAGTTGAAAGCTATAATACTGATCTCTATGAGTTCTCGTTTTGATCATCTCACACACAGAAAGAGAGAGGGAGAGGCATGCTCACCTATGCACCTGCGCATGTGCTCACCTTTGCACACATGTCATGGGCATCTAATCCGAACAGTCCATGTGATGCGGCATCCCATGAAACCTCACGGGACTAATTTTCACACTGATCTAAAACTTTGGTGGGCCATAGAAAAGAGATATGTAAATCAAGGGAGGAAACTGTTTTCTTTTTCCATGGCCCACCAAGTTTTGGATCATAGTATAAGTTGGGCCCTGGGGGTTTCATGGGGTGCTGCATCACGTGGACCGTTCAGATCTGGGACTCACATCATGTATGATGAGTTTTTGAAAGAACTGGTGCGGAGCTTAGCATTTGGATATATATATATATATATATATATATATATATATATATATATATATATATATATAGAGAGAGAGAGAGAGAGAGAGAGAGAGAGAGAGAGAGAGAGAGAGAGAGAGGAGGGGGGGGGGGGGTCTCCGTCGCATTGTACCACAAGGAATTTATATGCGAGCCTTCATGAGAGCCGTAAGATGAGGAGAACGGTTGGGATTCAGCGCAACAAGAGAGAGTGTTCGGAAAAAAAGACTCTCTCCTACACTCACGGAAGGAGATTTCCCGTGAAAGCCTTTAGCAGTGAGTTCCTGCGTAAGGATTCTAGGTGGGGCCCACTATGATGTTTGTGATAAATACAACCCGTCCATCTATTTTTCGAAATCATTTTAGAACATGTGACCAAAAATGGGAAGGATCCAAAACTTATATGGGCCAGATGAGAGGAAACAATGGAGATTTAGTGACCACCATTGAAACATTTACATTGCGACAAAAGTTTTGGATCGGTTTAAGTTCTTGTTTTTTTCACTTCATCTCAGTGAAAATGACCTTATAAATGGTTTGGATGGAATATAAACAACAAGATGGAGCCTAGGAAAGTTTCGATGGTAGGCATTCCTTTCCCCACTGTTTCATCTCAGATGGCCCATTTAAATTTTGGATCCTCCTCATTTTTGGTCGGATGTCTTAAAATGAGCTCGAAAAAAGGATGGATGAGTTGGATTTATTACAAACATTATAGTAGGCCCCACCCAGAATCCTTGCGCAAGTGCCTTGGGCAGGAAATCCGCCTCCTACACTCACATCTACACCAGACTTCTATCTTTGCATGAAAATCAGATTGCGTTCTGAGTTAACTTTGTTGGGCACACTGTGAATGTATGTGGTTTATATAAACTATCCATCTGTTTTCCTAGCTCATTAAGTGGTTGAAACCAAAATTGAAGCACATACAAAGATCAAGTGTACCATAGCACAGGAAACAGTATGAATAATGATTTCCACCGTTGAAACTTTACTAGGCCCCACCGTGATGTTTATTTATCATCCAACCTGTTCATAAGATCAAAAAAACATGGATGAAGGGAAAAAACAAATATAATCTTAATCCAAAATTTCAGTGGCCCTCAAGAAATTTTCAACGGTAGATATTCAATTCACACGATTTCGTGGTGTGGTCCATTTGATATTTTGATATGCTTCATTTTTGGGCTTAAGCTATAAAATTATCTGGTAATATGAATGGAAGGAGTGGATAAAATATATAAATCATGGTGGACCTCACAGAGTTTAATCCATTCCGTTCATCCATTTTTAAAGATCATTTTAGGGCTTGATCTAAAAAATGAGAGGAATATAAATCTTAGGTGGACCACACCACAAGAAACCAATACTGATTGGATATCCACCATTAAAATCATCCTAAGGCCCACTATACTGTTTATTTGACATCTAATATGTTGATTAGGTCGTATAGACCCATAAGAAGGGAAAAAACAAAGAAGCTTGATCCAAAACTTTTATGGCCCCCAAAAATATTTTAATGGCTGACATCCATTCAACACTGCTTCTTGTAATGTGGTCCACTTGAGAATGGGATATACCACATTTTTGGTCTCATACCATAAAATGATTTAGAAAAACAAATGGATGACATAGATGAAACACATACATCATGGTGGGGCCCACATAGCACCGACCACCCGCCATTGGCAGGTGCCATGGGTATCATCTAATTCGTTTCCCAATTCCACAGGACGTGAATTTCCTGCTAAAGCCTTTCCCATGAAGATCTTGCGCAAGGATTTTGTGTGGGGCTCATGTGATGTTTGTGTGAAATCCAACCAGTCCATTTGTTTTTAAATATCATTTAAAGACATTATACCAAAATTGAAGAGGATCCAAAATTCAAGTGAGCCATACGAGATGAAACAGTAGGGAAATGAATGCCTACTGTCAAAACCTTCCTAGGCTCCACCTTGGTGTTTAGATTCCATCCAAACTGTTTATAAGGTCATTTTCACTGAGATGAAATGAAAACATTAAGAACTTAAACTAATACAAAACTTTTGTAGCCATATGAATGTTTCAACAGTGGTCCACTAAATCCTCATTGTTTCCTTTCGTGAGGCCCAGTTAAGTTTTGGATACACCTTGTTTTTGGTCAAAAGTCCTAAAATGATCTAAAAGAACGGATGGACGGAGTGGCTTTCTCACAAACATCATAGTGGGCCCCACATAGAATTCTTCCAAGAGTCTCTCCGTGAGTGTAGGAGAGTCTTTTTATAAGACTCTCTCTCAATGCCTTCAGTCCCAGCATTTCTCCTCATCTTTAAGGGCCTGTTTGATTTTCAGAGTGTAGTGAAATCACAGGGATTTCACCCATAATGACTGCGTATCGTGTTTGGTGAGGAGAGAATTTACACCGGATACTCTTCCGCTGGGAAGTGGATTTTCACTTGCTTCTGCAAATGACTGAAACAAGGCAATCCGAGGGAAATTCGGGGTTACGCTCGAGGCGTCGACGTGACTCTTCCAACTCTTGGTGGTCCGCGTGAGCATGCATCAGAGGACGCCTTCACAGCTGCTATATTATGAAAATTCCTTTCTGTATCTTCCACCCATGAAACCCTCCGTCGTAGGTAAGGTTCTCTCCAATGCTTGTTTTCAGAGGAGATAATACCTACCAATCTGGTCACTAATTCGGCCTTTCTTCCTCCTTACAGGTGAGAGAAGGGACTGTATTGTTGGTGAAGAAGACCAACACTGGTTGCAGAGCAGGGACTTTTCTCCAAGGCACGACTCGTAAAACAGGTATGTACTCTAAACCTATGGTACAAAATCTGAGTCTTGGTCGTTTTGGTGAGGTAGACGTGATGAACGTCTTTGATCGGGCCATCTGCTGCAGGTAGTAGCACCAAAACCATTTCCATTGACAGAGAGTGAAATAGAGTTGTTATATCCTCTTTCTTTTCATTTCACTACAGTGGAAATGGATTCCATGAGATTTTCAGCTGGAATTGGTGGTACTTGGAGGAATCAGCTCAAACCAAGAAAACCCACCAAGCATTTCAAGGTTAAGTGCTTGGAAGACCACTCCTTTAAGGTTTTAGTAGATGGGTGTGGGCCTGTTTTAGCTCTAATGCTTGTTTGGGGGTCTTTTGTTTTTGGGTCTTGTGAGGATTTCTCAATGGTTTCAGCTCCTCTGGGGTTTGAGGTTTCTGGGTATGGAGCAAGGCATTGGGTGTCTGAAAATGGTGTTTTTGCATTTGGGTTCTTGCCTGATTCCCAGAAAGGTGATGGCTTTGTTGTGGGGATTTGGTACAATTTCAAAGGTAGAGGTGTGGCAGAGATGTTGCCTGTTTGGACTGTTGGTGGGGGTATTAGAGTCTCAGAAAACTCTACTTTTCAGCTCTCCAGGGATGGGAGCTTGCTCTTGTTTGAAAATCCAACTGGCTTGCTTGTTTGGAGCGGTAGGGCTGCTAGTTTGGGAGTTCAAGAAGTTAGCCTTTTGAACAAAGGGAATCTGATTTAAGAGGTTTTGGGCAGAAAATGGTTTGGGAGAGCTTCCACAGCCCAACAGATACTCTCCTTCCTGGTCAGTCCTTACACTTACCTCAAACCCTCCGAGCCCCTACAACAAACTCCATTGCTGGTTACTATAGCAATGGTTTTGGTGCGACTACCTGCAGCAGGTTAGAATTTAATTAGTAAATCAACTTTAATATTTTCATTTACAGTGTACATATTTAATGTTTAACCATTGATTTACATCCAAGTCACTAACCAATGATTCAAAACGGTGGTGGACCACCACCTCTCCAGAACGTCCGGTTCTTCCGATCAGTGCGTAACAGAGATAGCGCATCTTGTGCTGGTTGACGGTGGGATCCCTGATCAGGGCCGGAAGGGAAATCCACTCCGTCCATTGAACTCACCTCGAAAAACCAGTTGGAGATGGACGGTTTTGGATTTCTGTTGATGCGGCCCACCTGTTTGATCTTGTGGCAAATATTCTGCCATTCAGTGTATTTACAACCGCTGTCTAGTATGTTTCAGATCAAGATCAACCAGATCTTGCTCAGGATCCTCGTCTGATATGAATGGACGGATCAGATCGCTTTTTTGGATCGAGATGGTGGCCCACTGGAGTCCGTCCGTGGGTCCCTATTTTCCATTCCGCAGGCGTGCAAAATTTTTGAATTCGAACAGAGTCGGGTCAGCACATGTTGACCGACTCTGTTGGTTCGGTGGTCAGCAGCCATGCGTGTGCTGTATATACACTCGACTTGAATGGGTCACATGAGCAAGATCACATCCAAGTCACTAACCAATGATTTTTAACCGTTGAGATTACATGGGCAAGATTTAAACAGTGTATTTTACGATGTTAAAGTAATAATAATGATGTGATTGATAATATGATTGTTTTAGGATTTTATTAACCCAGTGAATTTCTATCCCTCTTTTTGAGGGGATATGAAATTCCCACTTATTATATGGTGCCAAACATACCAGTGATTTGAATCCTCCACCCTTAAAAAACAAAGTTTCAAATGGTTGCTATTTGATTGCCATTGTAGTTTATGGTGTACTCTACATACGCTTTGGATTTCCCTCATTTTTTTGGCTCATATCTTAAAATGAGCTAATGAAATGAATGGACAGTGTGGCTCAGACACAATACGATAAAGTGAGCCTCACAAATTTTAGCCTTTGGTTTTTTTCGTCATTGATTTTAGTGCACCAGTCATCATAGCGTGACCAACTTAATGGTTTTGGTGCGACTACCTGCAGTCACCATTGATTGGGCCACCTGCTGCAGGTAGTCCCACAAATGGACGTCTTCGATGGATACGTCTCCCTGGCACGTGATAGAGCCCACCGTCCAACATGGTTGAGCTGTAAGGTTGATCCATCCCACCATACCACACCTGGCAGTTTTATGTCTCAATCGGAACCGTTCATATAGTTACTAAACTATGTATGAAAAACGATTTAAATAAAAAATGGATGTGATGATCCAAGACGTCTGTTTTACCAAAAAATAATAAAAAAAATAAAAATCATCACTCACCCATGGCGAGTGACAGCAGATGCATGCATAGGGATTGATACATCACCCTGAAAGTCTACCACCCGTTTAGTGCGACTTTAGCATGAAAATGAAAAATCTCAACAATATGATTGATCCAACCATCAGGTGGCCCACCACAGGTTTGGGAGTTAATAAGTAGGTGTGACCCACCTAATGATTTGATTCGTTTAATTATATGAAATGCAATATTTGTGGCGAAGGGGCCTGCTGTACAGGTTGAAATCATTCATGCCTATGGAGGATTGCCTACTTACGATGCTGTCATTAGCTACAGGATGTTGGAGTGTGCCCTGTGGGCCACACCATGATGTATGTGTTTTATCCCTTCGGTACATTTTTTCATATCGTTTTAGGGCACGAGACAAAAAATGAGCTCACTTCTATATTAATTAACGTTGATTAGTATTAGTTGATTTTACTAGGGTGATTAGGGATTTAATGGTCAACGTAAAAAGTCTGACTTTTCAAATAGTGGGCAGATGGACTACAATTAGCACGGTCAACAATACAGTTAGTTTATCATGGAAATTTTTAACAAACTCAGAAATTATCATGTCATCATTCTAATCAAATTCACGTGGATCCTGTATAGAGAGAGGTGAATCACTATGGCTGGGAGCGACTGGACGGACGAAGAGTTGGAATTCTTTAGAGTAATATTGGCTACGGAATCTGCTGCAATAGCAGCTAGGGAGTATTGTCGCACGTACCTCTTTCGAAACCCTCCCAGGTCTGCTGATTATGACCGTGCCCGTATTATCAATGAGATTATTAGGGCAAGGGAGACTGATTGTGTTTTGCAACTACGGATGAAAAAGATTATGTTCTTCAATCTTTGCTCAATCTTACGAGATAAGGGGCTGTTGGCGGATGCGAAGCACGTAAGTATGGAAGAACAATTTGTCATGTTTCTTCATACATTAAGCCACAATGTCCTGAACCGAGTGATTGGACATCATTTTATAAGGTCAGGCGAAACCGTGAGTCGATATTTTAATCGAGTCTTGGATGCAGTCGTCTCTTTATATGCAGACTACGTTACACTACCTACACTCGATACCGCATATGAGATTTCATCAAACCCACATTGGGCGGAATACTTTCAGGTATGATAATACATATACTCATCACAATTGATTACGATCTGTCGGGATTAAATTACATATGCCAATATCACATCATGATTGACAAGTTTAACTTAGGATTGTATCGGAGCAATTGATGGGACACACATCCCAGCTTTCATAGCATCTGCGGATAGTGTTGTCTATCGAAACAGGAAAGGATACATATCACAAAATGTCCTAGCTGCTTGTAAGTTCGATATGAAGTTCGTGTACGTGTTAGCGGGATGGGAAGGTTCCGCATCAGATGCACGCGTTTTGCAAAGTGCCTTGACTCTCTCAAGCGATCCTTTCGTAATACCCCGTGGTAAACCCATGGACATCAAGTACTCTTATAGCTTTATAACATCAAACGAATAAGAATTGGTATTCACTACGAAATTATTTTTAAAATGTAGGTAAATACTACGTAGTTGATGCAGGATATGCGCACTCACCCGGTTTCATGGCCCCATATCGCGGTGTACGTTACCATCTCAATGAGTATCGTACAGGTCGGAAACCATCCAATGCTCGTGAGTTATTCAATTATCGCCATGCACAACTAAGGAATGTAATAGAAAGATGTTTTGGAGTTTTGAAAGCCAGGTTCCCAATTCTGAAGATTGCTCCACAATATCCGATACAAACTCAAGTAAAGATAATGCTAGCTTGTTGTGTGTTACACAACTTCATAGGGATATATGGAGACGATGACATGTTTGAGTTTGAGGAGTCGTCAAGTTGTGGTGTCGATGGTGTGATCCCATCACCTACAGAAGTATCCGTCATCGATGAAGGTCGTTTGCTTTTGAATGTCACTCCACATGAAAGAGATGAGTGGACCAGAAAACGCGATAAAATAGCTTCCAGAATGTGGAGCAAAGCTCATCTAGTGAGTCAAACAAATTAAATACATTGTAATAAGACGTACATCAACGATGGTTTTTGGAGTATCATTCAGGACTGTCCAAATTAAATCACTAATAATTTCTTTGTGACATATTTTGCCTTATTTAATATGCAAGTTTTTTTTTTTTTTTTTTTTTTTTAAAATGAAGCCTGGATCGACTTCATATTATTTACTCATGCGGTAGAATGATTTTTTGAACTTGTCGTCGCATCATTTATCTTCTCACAGATTGAGGTAGACCAAAGTGGATCCATGCCACCGAATAGACGATCTGTACTATCTACTCCGACAAAATATCACCTGGGATCACCTAGTAGCACCCCACGGAGATCGTCCAGGAAGCATACACGGATCAATGGAACTGAGGACCAGTCCTATGGAGGTGTCCTCCATTGGACGGACGACATGGACGGCATCATGATTGACAGACTAATGGAGCTAGTCATTGCTGGAAGACGAAGTGGTACTGGATTTAAAATAGAATCATTTACAGGAATTGTTGAAAATATGATGTTGAAGCTACGCCTTAAGATCACTAATGCGAACGTAAAAAATCGCATGCGCACGATGGAAAAAAACTTCTTCACTGTCAAAGATCTACGGAGTGCGTCTGGTTTTGGATGGGATCCAGACCTACAAATTGTCGTCGCAACAGATGAAGTGTGGATGGACTATGTTAAGGTATAGTTTCTTTATAAGTTACATCATATTTCATCATGCAATGTGCAATGTTTATGACCGATTTACTTTTTTTTTTTTTTTGTGTTATGTCTAGTCTCATCCTGATGCTGCCCAGTTTCGCGGCAAACCCATGCCCAGATATGATGATCTCGATTTCATTTTCGGAAACGACAGGGCTACTGGTAAAGCATCTGCAACTGGCAACTGCCCTCCCTGTGCAACCACTCCTCGATGGAGAGATACAGATGTGTCGTCTAATTACACTGTTGATCTGAATGATGATATTAACCTATAATCTTCTGAAGATCGCGGCGATGATGCACCGCATATCCATTGTTCCGATGACAGCCCTGGAGGCGACAACATTCCTCATCCGAGTCCCAAACAGCATGGGAATGCCTCCCGCAACACGAATTCCACGGTTAATTCTAAAAAGAGACCAAGGGTGGAGTGACCCGCTGATATGATTGGCACCGGGATGGTTGATGTTGGGGGTGCCATGAAGTCAATTGCCATTTCCATCGACAGGGGTCCGAACTTTAGTCGGATGTCACAAATTATACCGGCTTTGGAAGAGTTGGAGGGACTGACGGCTGATGAGGTCTTGTGGGCGACGAAGTTGTTATTGAAAGAAGAAGCGTATGGAGCCTCCTTCATGAACTTTGCCAAAGAGAAGAGAATTTCATTCATAAGAATGTTGCTAAATGGGGGTGGACCTCAAGTATGAAAGAACATTTTGCCTAGTTTGATTGACTAGAAGTAGTGATTCGTAAGCGAGGCCTTTAAGACGATTTTTAACTATATTATTTTTTGGAGTTGTAAAACTTAATTTTGGATATTTCTACTTGTTTCTTGTTGCACTTTTGGATAACACATCACTCATTGCTAACAGTTGAACACAACATGTGCATTGATAGGGATTATTGTTATTAATTTGAACTATATGCAGGCTTAAGTTTGGCGCAAGTTATGGCGACACTTGCGCCACTGACATATTACTTAGTAGGTAATTGCTTATAATTGTCGATAATCTAAAGATCATTAATGACGTTTTCTGTTTGGACAGATGGGAAAAATTTATGTTGTCTTCGTAGGAAGACAACCAGGAATTTATTACTCGTGGGAGGAATGTAAGGCTCAAGTCGAGGGTTACTCTAATGCTCGGTTCAAATCTTTCAAGTATGCAGAGGCAACATTTATTGCATGGAGAAGGTTCATAGGTGACGTTGTAC
Organism: Magnolia officinalis; assembly: GCA_021015155.1. NCBI lineage: Eukaryota > Viridiplantae > Streptophyta > Magnoliopsida > Magnoliales > Magnoliaceae > Magnolia > Magnolia officinalis. Next base: position 100,277,742 of record JAJHSJ010000002.1, read on the forward strand.
CCAATCAAGCAAGCCTTGGTGTATCCGATGCGTCTGGAATTTACTACCCATGCCCAGATATTCCATATCCTCCAAAACCGACGACTTCAAGGACAACCCACACAGGGACGTATTGTGGCTGTATTGACGTCCCTCGTGACTCGTTGCTGATTTTGTATATTGTTTTCTGTGTTGTTGTCATAGTTATGGTTTTTCAGTTAATGGTCCTATATCGGTGATGTATGTGTGGTGGATATTGGAGTCTTTTGGACGGTTTTCATCATGCATCTTTTTGTTTTTTAGGTAATTTTCTTTTAGATAGACTACAGGATGAGCTATGTGGCTCGCTTCTGCTATAAGATATAGTTTATATTGAATCAAAGTAACTGATCAAATACGTGTGGACTTACCTGGGTAGCACGTTAGTGGGTGTTTCCCTGACATTAGGCCCACCTAAATGAAGCAAATCCAAATCTGAAGTGGACTACGCAACAAGATTAAATACCCACCATTAAAAACTTCGTGGGACACAAGTTTTGGATACTGCTGATATTCGTGTTTTACCTCCATCCAGGTCTGTGTGACCTTATCAACAGGTTGGAAAATATCCACTGCGCAAACGATTCTAACTATCCTCTTCATCAGGTCTTAAATGGACAGTTAAAAATACAAGGATGAGCCACAAATTCATCAACGAAAATCAGATGGTTTAGATGTTCTACTAGTGTCAGATGGTTTACATGTTCTACTAGTGTGATGCGTGGGCCCACATCTTGAGTGGCGTGTACATGTACGCCCCGTGCAGTGGGTGATTCAACAAGAAAGGTTGTAAACTACCACCATAGGTGTTGACGGTAGAGACGAAAAGGCATGGAAAGAGAGATAGATCTGGACTGTTTATTTTTTTTCTTATATCATAAAATGATATATAAAAATAGATGGACAGCATGGATGACACACAAACATCATGGTGGGCCCCACAGAGTACCGACCAGTAGCCCATGGCTGGTGTCAGGGCGGAGTAGCCAATCTGTTCCCTCTCATGCCACATGCATTTTCCCTGTCACATCAAACGTAGGAATTGCTATTACTTACCAGTTGAAAATTTTTCAAACACGTGAATTGCGAATGATGACTTCGGACACCTCACTCCATTTCGTAATAAATGCCCCGGTATAAAGCAATTACCAGCTAATTGAAAAATCAAACATGCCCTAAGGCTATCGTGAAAGCTATCATGTAAACGCCTTGCAGTACCGGCTCTCTCTCTCTCTATGTATATGACTGTGCATGCACGGTAAAAGAAGTGGACCAAAATAAATCAAGCGCATCTATGCATACGAGCACAAATATAGGAAAATCTCAACAAAATCCAGATAAAAATATACAGGTGCCACGTGTACTGTTGTTGGCCGCACAAAGTCTAACATTATACACGTCTTAGATCCCACGTGTGTTATGCGTACAGTACATTTGTTGGTGGTACAAAGTGTAACATAATAAACGTCTCAGATCCCACACACGTCTCACGTTTGCTATGTTTGTTGGGCCACACAAGGTCTAAGATTAAAACTAATCACATCCCACGTACATGTCACGAGCAGTGCGTTTGTTTGAGAGAAATTTACGAAATCGGACCCCACCTTTTATCCAGCGGTTTTTCTGAAACAATACAAACTTAGAATACGCAACTGGACCTCCTTGTATGGACTCAACATTTCAGGACGAAATTACCCCTCCTTTTGACGGAAATGGATTCGGTACTCCCCCTGTCACGACTAATGGCGGACAGTCGGTGGTCTATGGACCCCACCATGATGTATACTTTTCATCCATGCCGTCCATATATTTTTCCAGATCGTTTTATGTTATGAGACCAAAAATGAGGTATATCTAAATCTCAAGTGTACCACATTACAAGAAACAGTGTCGAGTGAGCGTCAACCATTAGAAACTCAGGTGGAGCCCACTGTGATGTTTGTGAGAAATCCTCCCTGTCTAAATTTACTCATAGGGTCACAAAGACCTGGATGAAGAAGAAAAACAAATTTCATAATGATCCAAAACTTCTGTAACCCTGAAAGGGTTTCAATGGTAGACGTTCAATTTCCCACTGCCTTTTACAGTGTGGTCCACTTGATAGCTAGATCTGTCTTATTTTTCACCTCAAGCCTTAATTCGAGTTCGCCAAATAGATGAACGGTTTGGATATAACACATACCTCATAATGGGACCCACAAAAATCGGTGGGAATCACAACAGAGGAAAAAAGGGAAAAAAAAAAAAAAAAACAAAGAAAAAAAAATGTATCCAGTGAGTTGGGGTCGACCGGGATAGGACCCGGTCGACCGGGTCAGAGTTGGGTCTATTGCTACGGATTATAACCGTAGCCATAGCTATAGTGCTATGCACTTTTTTCTCTTTTTTATTTTTTATTTTTATTTTTATTTTTATTTTTTACATGGAGAACATTTTTCCCTTTACATTTTTCTATAATACATAATTATGTAAATATGTATATATAAGTATATAAAAATATTTTTCTATCTTTTAATTCATTTCTTTGTCTATTTATTTAACAAGCATATCTCCTAAACTAGAATGATTTACTTAACTTACCATATATGATTTTGGGGTAGGAGAAGCTAATTTAGCCAACCAACCTATTTATTTTCCAAGATTCCATCGGGTCGATGGTCAAAAATCTATTTCATTCAACTCGTGATCAATTTCAATCAACATCAATGGTTCGGGTTGGTGCTCAACCCTAACCTAACCCAAGGTTCCTATACTTAAACCTTGACCCGACCCAACCCAATCTTGGGTTGGGAATTCTCAACCCAAGCTCAACCCAAGAGGGCTCGACGGGTTGATTGGGTTGGTCGGGTGTATATGTGCTAATATTTTCGTTATTACATTAGTTTATTATATTTCAATATAGGACTTATTTTTTGTATCTATGATTTTATTAATTATATACGTGATTATTCATTATAAAGAACTTCATTTTTTTTTCTTTAAAAAACCAAGCTAAAATATAGGACTACTTTAAAAAGTCATGTAGCACAACACGCAATCTATTTGGGAGAGAGAAATCCGGCATATCTTGTTAGCGTGAGTCCTTGGAAATGACGTAGACAAATGAAACCCAACATCACTAGTGTACTTTCTACACAAACAATCCACACTCAATTATAATTTATAAGTAACTAATATATTGATCGGGTTCGGGTTGGGTTGGGTTGGGTCGGGCAACCTCAGACCTCAACCCAAGCCCAACCTAAGTTTTATCGGGTTGGTGTTTGTATAGCCCAAGCTTGAGATCGGACTCGATATATCCTACCCGAGCCTAACCCAATATCGGGTCGGTCGGGTTGAACCCGCCCAACTTTCAGCCGTACATGAAATTGAGCGAGACAAACATGAAAATGAGCCATTTTTCATTTTGCCCTGCCGATTTTCTAGTTTGCCCCGCCGTTTTTCATGCTTGCCCCGCCGATTTTCTAGTTTGCCCCGCCGTTTTTCATGCTTGCCCCGCCGATTTTTTAGTTTGCCCCGCCGTTTTTCATGCTTGCCCCGCCGATTTTCTAGTTTGCCCCACCGTTTTTTCTTGCTTGCTCCGCCGATTTTCTAGTTTGCCCCGCCGTTTTTCATGCTTGCCCCGCCGATTTTCTAGTTTGCCCCGCCGTTTTTCTTGCTTGCCCCGCCGATTTTCTAGTTTGCCCCGCCGTTTTTCATGCTTGCCCCGCCAATTTTCTAGTTTGCCCCGCTGTTTTTCATGCTTGCCCCGCCGATTTTCTAGTTTTGCCCCGCCGATTTTCTAGTTTGCCCCGCCGTTTTCTAGTTTGCCCTGCCGTTTTCTAGTTTGCCCCGCCGCTGGACAGTAACCCGGTCGACCGGGTAACAACCCGGTCGACCCCATTTAGGTAGATTTCACGTAAATGGGGTCGACCGGGTACTTACCCGGTCGACCGGTTAACTCTCCAGTGAGTTGGGGTCGACCGGGTAGTACCCGGTCGACCCCGAATGTTTTCTATTATTTTTTCATTCAATCTCCACTGTTTTCTATCATGTGGTCCATTGAGCTTTAGATCTACATCATTTTTGGGTACATGATAGTGAATTGAAGGGGATTGACCGTGAAATGCATTGAATTGAAGGGAATTGTCTGTGAAATGAGTGGAATTTACCGTGACGCTCCAGGGATTGTCCGTGAATTGCAAACCCACATAGAAGTTTATCCGCTGCACTAATTGAGTTTGCGTTCACATTCACATTCACATTCATATCCATTCATCACATTCACATTCACATCCATTTAAACCAAAACTACGTAAATCCATCCAAACACACAATCTTCCTGATATACACCTGTTATATAATATATTTCATCACATTCACATTCACATTCACATCCATATAAACCCAAACTACGTAAATCCATCCAAACACAAACTACATCCATCCAAACACAAACAATCTTATTCACATTACATTCATACACGCATAATACATATAAAAGTTTAGATTTAGGTTAGGTTATAAGCTATAGGTTTAGGGAATTGAGAATAGGTTAAGGTTTAGGTTTATGAAATTGGGCTCGGGTTCGGGTTCGGGATCGGGTTCAGGTTTGAGTTTTCAAGTTTAGGTTTAGGTTTAGGTTTAGGAAATCGGGTTTAGGATTAGGGATTTGAGAATAGGTTAAGGTTTAGGTTTAAGAATTCATGATTAGGTTTAGGTTTGGGTTTTCAAGTTAAGGTTTAGATTTAGGTTTAGGTTAGGGAGTTTAGATTAGGATTAGGTTTAGGTTTAGAGATTTGAGAATAGGTTAACGTTTAGGTTTAGGAAATCAGGTTCGAGTTCGAGATCGGGTTCAGGTTTGGGTTTTCAAGTTTAGGTTTAGGTTTAGGTTAGGGAGTTGAGATTAGGATTAGGTGTAGGTGTAGGTTTAAGGATTTGAGAATATATTTAGGTCATAGGTTATAGACTAGAAAAAACAGCGAGGCAAACTAGGAAAAACAGCGAGGCAAACTAGGAAAAGGAGCGAGGAAAACTAGGAAAAGCAGCGAGGCAAACTAGGAAAAGGAGCGAGGCAAACTAGGAAAAGCAGCGAGGCAAACTAGGAAAACAGCGAGGCAAACTAGGAAAAGGAGCGGGACAAACTAGGAAAACAGCGAGGCAAACCAAAAAAAGGAGCGAGCTAAACTAGGAAAAGCAGCGAGGCAAACTAGGAAAAGCAGCGAGGCAAACTAGGAAAAACAACGAGGCAAACTAGGAAAAGGAGCGAGGCAAACTAAGAAAAGCAGCGAGGCAAACTAGGAAAAGGATCGAGGAGCCATCATTACCATTTCCAAGTGTTTGTTTAAACATAAATTGTGGCTCATAAATCGGGTTCGAGTTCGGGATCGGGTTTAGGTTTGAGTTTTCAAGTTTAGGTTTAGGTTTAGGTTAGGGAGTTGAGATTAGGATTAGGTGTAGGTGTAGGTTTAGGGATTTGAGAATATATTTAGGTCATAGGTTATAAACTAGGAAAAATAGCGAGGCAAACTAGGAAAAACAGCGAGGCAAACTAGGAAAAGGAGCGAGGCAAACTAGGAAAAGCAGCGAGGCAAACTAGGAAAAGCAGCGAGGCAAACTAAAAAAAGGAGCGAGGCAAACTAAGAAAACCAGCGAGGCAAACTAGGAAAACAGCGAGGCAACTTAGGAGAAACAGCGAGGCAAACTAGGAAAAGGAGCGAGACAAACTAGGAAAAGCAGCGAGGCAAACTAGGAAAAGGAGCGAGGGAAACTAGGAAAAAGGAGCGAGGCAAACTAGGAAAAGCAACGAGGCAAACTAGGAAAAACAGCGAGGCAAACTAGGAAAAGGAGCGAGGCAAACTGAAATATCAGCGAGGCAAACTAGAAAAACAGCGAGGCAAACTAGAAAAACAGCGGGGCAAACTATAAAATCAGCGAGGGATACATGAAAATGAGTGGGCCAATGACACGCATTGAGTTCCATGTGCATTGAACTTGATCGACGAGCATAGTGAGGCAAACGAAAAATATAGTGGGAAAAAGTATAAAGTTCATTTCATCATCCACCAAAAATTATAAAGTATGCTATACATCATAACTTACAATTCCGACGAATACACGGAAATTTTCTAACTATGCTATCCACCAAACTTACAAAGTATGCTATACATTTCCAACTTACAAAGTATGCTATACATCATAACTTACAATGTATATTCAACGATGTAGATAATACAATATATACAACATCTTTCCAAAATTCAGCCCATGCCCGACAGAATTTTCATTGCCTGCAGAGATGGATTTAAAAACATATCAAACATAAAATTAACAAGATAAAACATTGTCTAAAATCAGACGGGCATGCTACAAATTCAGCGGAGCAAACTAGATTATCAACGGGGCATACTAGAAAGTTAGCAGGGCAAACTAGAAAATTAGCGAACCAAGCTAGAAAGTCAGCGGGGAAAAACATGAAAATGAGCGGGGCAAATTTGGCAATCAGCGGGGCAGACTTAACAAATAATTTCATGGCTTGAGCCAATTCCTATAAACGTATCCAATGTTCAAATGAAACACACCAAATCAAATTTAGAATTGAACTTCTAATGTTGATCATTTCATCTAGGCCACAGAAGTTTTGGATCAAGCTTATAATTGTTTATTCTATTGATCCATGTCAGTATGATCTTATGTCTAGGTTTGATAACAAACAAACATACATCACTGTTGGGCCCACTGATTGGCCGCTGATTTCACGTTTGCCTCGCTAATTCTCATCAAGGTATACCAATTTCTACATCACAACATAGACATACCTTGCCACTTGCCCTTAATTATATTCAAAAGAAAATACCGTTGATTCTAAGGTACAGCTCAAGAAAGTTGTAATATGCATGATACACATGAGCCAAAGATATTGAAGGATCAATTAGCTTCAACCGGCTAATTGATCCTTCAATATCGAGATTATTGCATTGGGTCAGTTTGGGCAGTGGGATTAGAAGGGATTAGGTGGGGATGGGATTCATCTGCTCTTGTGCCAATTCCACTCCTTGTTTGGGAGGAATGGAAATGCTTGGAATTACATGAAATGGAATTGCATTGGGTCGTGTGCTAATTTCACTCAATGTTTGGAAAGTTGTGTAGGTCCCAACATGATGTGTGGGCTATATCCACACCGTCCACCCATTTATCGAGATTATTTTAGAGCATGGGCCAAAAAATCGGGTAAATCTAATGCTCAAGTGGACTCCACCATAGAAATCAATAGGGATTGAATACTTACCGTTGAAAACTTCTTTGGTGCTACATAAGTTTTGGATCTATCTGATTTTTAGGCCCATGCCATAAAATGAGGTTACGAAACAAATGAACGGTTTAAATATAACACATGTATGTTATTCTAAGTAATTTCAAATGATGGTGGGTATATTCATTCAATGTACCACCGTATTATCAACAAAGTAGGGCATTAATTTAATCCCATGGTAATAGGGGACAACCCTGCCATGGGTAATAATTATGTTTTTGAATCCCATCCCCACCTAATCCCTTCTAATCCCACTGCCCAAACTGACCATAAAATAAGCTCGCCGCTTAGGCAACTAGCATTGAGCAATGCTCGCAAGGATAACTCAATGAGGTGTTCATGAGTCATATATGACTTTCCTCGTTATTACAAGGTTGCGTAGCTTAGTCAACGTAGCGCGTCACAAGGTTGCGTAGCTTTGTCAGCACAAAAGATAAGGAACACTTGCCTTTATTCGGCCAGCATAGGGACATGGCCGTATGACAGGGAGTCAAGGCATGTATCTATTCAAGTTTGTAGCTTTTACAGTGTTGGACCCCACATCATGTTATATACAAGGAGACATAAACATACCTTGGCACATGCCCGCAATTACATTCAAAGGAAATCAGCGGGGCAAACTACAAGATCAGCGGGCATGCGTGTATATATACGTCTGTGTGGGAAAACGGTTCTATATGGTCGAGCTCATGTGAACTACCAATGAGGTCGAGCTGTGTGGGCCCTATCATGAGGTATGTCAAACATCTACCCCATCAGTTAGATGCACCATTCCATGGTGGGCCTAGAGTAGAAAAATCAAGTTAATTCGTGACTTTTGTAGGCTACACCACGTACAAAACTTGAGAGGGGTTATCTTCCATTAAAACATTCATATTTGCCGTTTGGGCCCACCGAAATGTGTTTCACAAATCCAGCCCATCCACAATGTGTGTCCCACTTGGATGAGGGGTCAGACAAGTTTTAGACACATCCAAATTTCAGGTGGGCCCCACCAAGTAATTTTATATGTTTTAGCCATGTCTTCACATGATTTTAGATGGTATGGCCCACCTGAGTTCCATATACGGCTGATTTTTCGGCTATCCCATAATTTAGAGGGGACCCATCAAGTTCACGGTGTTGATGTTCGACATACATCATGGTGGGGCCCACACAGCTCGACCTCATGGGGAGATCCCATGAGCTCGATCGTATATAACCTTTTCCTCTAGTTAAAAAATATAAAAGGAAGTACATACATTCCATGTGGGGGCAACTGAGTTTAAAATATACCTTTGCTGCGTGCTGTCTTCTCTGGACCGACTATTTTGAGAAGAAGACAAAATGCGATTGAGGGGGGCCACAAAAAGGGTTTTTAGAGGTCTTTCTGCCGGAAAACAGTGAGGAAAGGGGGTGAAAGCAACGGCTGTGAAAGCAACGACTGTGAAAGCAACAGTGGAAAGGGAGGGGAAAAAGAAGCAGTGAAAATGGGAGAGGAAACGCCACAGCCGTGAAAGGAGGGGTATTTTCGTCCTGAAATGCTGCATCCGTACGAGGAGGTCTAGTTGCTTATTCTAAGTTTGTATTGTTTCAGAAAACTGCTGGATAAAAGGTGGGGTCCACATTCGTAAATTTCTCTTTGTTTGAAGATGTAGCACTGCCGAACGGATTGGCTACTTGCCCTTCCACTAGCCAATGGCTAGTGGTCGGTGCTCTGTGGGCCCAAAATGATGTATGTGTTTCATCCATGCCGTCCACCCATTCTTCCAGATCATTGTATGGTATGACCCCAAAAATTAAATTGATCCAAATCTCAAGTGGACCACACAGTGTTGATTGAACGCTCACCAATAAAAACTTCTTGGGGTTATAAAAGTTTTGGATGAAGCTGATATATATATTTTTCGCTTCATCCAAGTCTGCATGACCTAATCAACAGGTTAGATGTCAAATAGCCATTACAGTGGCCCTAGGAGGTTTTTAATGGTGGACATTCAATCACTACTATTTTCCCATGGTGTGGTCCACTTGAGATTTAGATCTGCCTCATTTTTGGTACCAAGCCCTAAAACTATCTTTAAAAATGTATGGACGGCGTGGATAAAACACATACATGATAATGGGTCCACCTCGCACCGACCACTAGCCACCTGACTGGTGGCAGCGTCACTAGCCAAACTGCGTCCGCCAAACCATTTGCTCCCCCCACTGAAAAATAGCAAAAAGAGAAACCACTGCACTTTCTCCGTTAGGTGGGAATCTAGAGATATGATGTCATTTTCTCTGGGCCGTCCGATTGTGGACACGTGTCCTTATCTCAGAGACGCTAACGCTAATGGCACCCACCGTTTTTATCCGTACCTTCATTCAAATTCCAAATCAATGGCTGGTGAAGATATTTTATTCATTGTCCTGTCAGTCAGTGATTAGCCAATCTTAAAGGCCACTACTTTTCTAAGAAATTACGAAAGAAACCACTGCCTCTGCCCGAGGGCAATGGCACGCGTATTTGATCGTCTGACCATTCGATCAGTAGATATTTATTGGACGGTTAAAAATAATAACATCCCCTTTGTTTTATTTTAACAAGTGTCCACCGATCAGAGGTTAAGATTATGATCGCAATCTTATTTTTTTGGACCGTAACTCGGAAAACGTAGGTTTAATTTGAGTTCATGAACGGCACTTGTACCCTTTCCAAGTGCCTGCGTATCAAGCATCACGTGCAGCCTGAGTATCAAATAACTCCCCTTTGACAACAATATCCATTCCAACTTATCAAATTGAATTCAACAATCCATTTGGGTCTTATTCAAAGTAAATAACATCATTCAACTTAACAATTATTAAAGTTCATATCCAACACTTTCCAAATAAATTAAATAACATTTTAAGAAATAGTTGTGAAATCATCATTTAGTCTAAAGCAACTAACTCCTCCTTGGTCAAGTATGACCACATATTCCATGGGACATTCATTGGCTCCCTACATCATCCTATTTTTGTGCCAATGACCAAGTCTTGGTAATATACGTATGGTTTTTTTTTTTTCTTCAGTTGACTAAACTTAATGAGAATTTCCAACGTGGTATCGCATCAAATTAAAATAGAGTAACAAACAACCATTTAATAATATAGATGCATAATTAGAGGTGGGCATCGAGCTGAGCCGAGTCGAGTCAAGGTGGGCCAAGCTTGGCTTGACTTGTCCATGATGTACTCGAGTTCGAGCTCGAGCTTGGCCTCGAGCTCAACATTGAAGCTTGGCTTGTTTGCCAAAGCTGTCGAGTCGAGTTCGAGTCGAGCTAGTGGTTCGAGTCGAGTCGAGTTTACCTCGAGTCTAGCTCGAGCTTGTTGGGTGAGAGAGTAATGGATTCTGTTCTTGATCCTCTTCCATTGATGAAAAATTCAAAAATCTTAAGAGAATTAAAGCAAAACCCGATGAAAAAACTAAACAAAGATTCGAATCGTATGAGGAAACTTGTAAGAACCGATCTGTTCTTGATCTTCTTCCACTAGCAGAAATCCAAGTACTAGAAAAGAAACAGAACATAACACATATCAGAAATCCAAGTAAAGAGTTCTAGCCAATCAGGTCATTGGATTTCCTTGAAGCTCTAACAAATCTGAGAAGAACCCATCTTGAATTTTATGGGTTTCTCGCCTAAGAAGTAGATCTCGAGAGATTGAAATCATATTATTGTAGAGCTGAAATGAAAACTGGTGGGGTAGTCGCGGCGGGCGTGCGGCTGGCAGTGGGCAGAGAAAGAGAAGAAAGGGAAAGGGAAGGGGGTGTGTGCGGTCGGGTAGAGACTCTAGGGTTTGTTTTTTATTATTTATTTTAAGTTTAAAATTAAAACTTAATATTAATTATATATATATATAATATAATAATATAATATAATATATTATTAATCGAGCCGAGTCGAGCTCGAGTTCGAGCTTCGAATCGAGTCGAGTTGAAATGCCCCCTGGTCGAACTTGGCTTGAACTCAACTTGAGCTTCAAATAATTATCTTAGCTCGGCTCGAATCGGCCATTCAAGCTGAGTCAATCCGAGCTGACTCGAGCCGAGTTGAGCGAGCTTTTCGAGCTAGCTTGACTTGTGAACAGCACGCATAATGTAAATGTTGTACAAATGCATAAATGCATGAATACGACAAGTGAAAATCCTTCCACTTGCCTGAGGTGGAAACTTGTTAATCTGTAACTGTCCCGTGGCAAGCTTTTATAATTTTAGTAGGCATGGACAAGGCCCACATCTACCCCTCGTGCAGGCTTCCACCAGTATGGTAGGCATCTGGTAGCAATTTTATCAGGTACACCATCCAAAAAGATCCCAATGGAATTCAGACACGTAATATGCATGCAAGAAATAAATGCATAATTACAGCAATACAGTTGTAACGTGTGGATTGTATACATCACCCCGATTCTCAAATTAATATTAACATGATTTCATGTGATCTAATAACATCTATACAGTAAATCAATATTAATGATTTATATTAATATAACAATAAAATCCTGAATCTAAGCATTGTTACTTTTACATTACTATAACAATTAAATCATGAATCCAATCAAATCTACTAAGAGAAAATAACAACAACATCAAAGTAATCATTCGAACATATCAAGCAACCAAACTACTTTAATTCAAATTAAGAGGAAACATGTTGGGATCACTCATCTAAATTTGGTAAAAATGATTATATAGAATATGCATATTAGATCAAATTAGAACTCCATAATAATCATATAAATGAAATCAATGACCAAACATACATATAAACATGGTAGGACCCAACTTTGATTGCCCAATCTCTCACAATGGGGTCCAAAAGAAGGATTACTTATTATCAAACTTAAATTTTCTTTAGATCCAACCCTTAGTACACAGTGTAAATTCATTACTATTAATGCGGGGCCCACTTAGCCACATAAAAGTGGTTGTCCACTTCTGGCGGCCCATAAATGGTCTCATATATGTTAAATTGTATGATATTCAAGTTTATTAATCCAATTTTAAGGTTCAGAATTAAACAAATCTGTCCATGTGTTTGTTAATTGGATCGAGGTTCGATCGAAGGTCCTTTGACTCGATTTGTGTGTCGATCAAATTGACTCGAATCGATGGTCTGTTGATCGAATCAAGGTTCGATCGAAGGTCCTTTGATCGAATCGAAAAACTCCTAAATAACGAATTTTAATCTTTGAACTCTTTTTGACGTTGTTGATCGAATCGACATCAATCATTGATCGATCGAAAGTCGTCGATTTCGATGATCTGACTTAAATTCTGGATTTTCTTTAATCTTTAGATTTAAGGATTAAGTACTTTAATGGATTAGATCTAAAGCGTCAATTGGCTGCCAAAAAATTGATTTAGGGATTAACTAATAAATCGTTTAGATTTGGACCATCCATAGTTTCTTTTATTAAAAGCTACATAATTTTTAATAATCATCATCATTCAATTGGTGCACCCCACCAAGTAGTTAGATCGATGTAGAAATCCTAAATGTCAATGTAGTCTAATCCTAAGATTTGAATAAACAATCTAAATTAGATCAGATGTCGACCACCCCGATCGATGTAGCCCATTCAATGGTCTAATTGATTTGAATTTTGGAGTACTAATACATTCAGATCTTAGGAATATATTGATTGGTGTGAATGTAACCACACGACTTATAATAGCCCAATATGATTCTTTACGCCAATTCATGAAAATACTCGCGTGGGGAATTATATCCTAAATTATCCATAAATAAGAGAAAAATATTTGGATATCTATCAATAAATATGATTCATCAGATGATTAGATTGGTCTAATCCTTGAGATATCCTAACATATTTTTATCTCAGAGAATTGAAGGATCACGTGGATTGATTCATCCATGCCCAAATTACAAGAGAGAATCTCCTGTGCCATGTGTCGAAGATCCTTATGCATGAAAATCTAAATTTTTGGACTACAATTGAAAATTTTGTACAACAATCACACGTGTCAAAGATCCTTATGCAGGAAAGTTCAAATTTCTATATGCATCTCTCCATTATAATCGAATAGATTAATGCAATGAACATGTGGCCAATTCAACCCGTTCATTGCATAGATCTAGTAAAAACACTTTAAATTAACATAAATAAAATACAATAATCATATAAAACTTACTGAATTTGAGCTTTTCTCTAAAGAATTTCTCTATCTAGCTTTCTAATGATATCTTATAATTATAATTTCAATAAGAGATTGTAAAATTAAAGTAATGTCCTGAATTTTCACTGTTTTGGATTTCTAAAAACCCTCGAAAATTTTTAATATAATTAATTTATATTATTACTTACTGACCATTAACACTCGATATTAATCTATACGCGGGTGGTACCAGTAAAGAATCACACAAACCCAATTAAGCAGCTGTAGTAAGCTAACAAATCCGCCTGACCACTTAAGCATCAAGTCTAGCCTCGTTATTTGTTAATATAGGGTCCAAATCTAGCCGACCCATCATTGACTAATCGAGACAACTGTAACTAAATAAAGATCTATTAAAAGTCGAAACAAGTAGGGATCAGATCTTAATTAATAAACTAAACTGACTCAGTTATCCTTTTAGCCTAAGAACCAATGGTTTTGGATGATTATGATCGAATTGTCATTCTCGCTAGTTACGAATAGACCACACTATGAACTTACCTAATCCAAACCCTAATTATTGTGCACAAGAAATCTCGATACCCAATTAATTCAAGAAATGCCCTGATTATCCAAACAATCTCTATACCGCTCATTAGTGGGCCACTAAACCCGATGCTATAGAAATATGTTCGTCTAAGTGGGCTTGATGTCTATCACGGGACATCGAGCTAAGATCGCGTCTCAAATTGTTCAACTTGGACTAGCAAGGCGAGTGTTTGAGTAATGTGAATACCTTATATGAAAATCTGTAACTTAAGTGAAACTAGCCACTTTGTTCTTTTACGAAGTTGTAGCTTTGGACTGTCGATTCATGACCAAAGTTGGGGTACCGACTAAAGATATTTCTCCACACATATTCGTATAGCCAGGGCCATGATTGATCATCGGTGACCATCGATCTAAGTTAGGGTCATACCGATTGATTGGTACGCCTAATCATCATATATTTATATCCTAACAAAGATTGCATGGTTGGACACATATTCCATGGTATGCCTTCCGTTGGGTCCTATTAGTGGGAAACAATCTCTCTTAGTGTTAGAATAATGAATGAAAGGCCATTAGGGCCATTTGCACCACATCTGGCATTATAAATACCCATCTATTTCACACCCTCTCTCCCCATACAATTTTTGCCTTAGAAAGGGAGAAGAGAAAGAGGAGAAAGGAGAAGAGAAAGAGAGAGAGCTTGGGGTGTGAGTGTTGGTGCACCTCTACCCTCTCATCTCCTCTTTAATCATCTCACCGTAGCCGAAGTCATCGTTGAAACTTTCTCGGCAATAGTTAAAGGTAAGTATTGAATCTTACATATAATTTAGGGTTTCAATAGTTGTTTATCTTTAATCTCATAAGCTTGTATACTTGTTTAGGTGTTTCAATGATTTTCTCTAAAAAAAACCTAACCCTAGGAGCGTCGTGAATCGGACGAATCGTCAAAAGGTGCAGACCATTATTTCTAGGTTGCTTTTTATCAACCCTTAAGGGTCTCAGTTAATGATTACGTGCTTGTAGATAAATTTGTGCATGCTAATATGTTAACATTTTAATTTTTCTATAATATATGTTATTGGTTGGATATGGATGCGTACATGTTTGATATAATGTTTAGGTAATTGAATGTGTTGTTTTATGGATGCTCATATGCTTGATTGAATGCTGAATTGAATGTGTTATTTTGTTGATGCTCAATGTTTGATAAAATGCCTAAGTAGATGTGTTGTTTCATTAATGCTTACATGTTTGATAAAATGCTTAAGTAGGTGTTTTGCTTCTATTGATGCTCACTTGGTCGATGAAATGCCTGAGTGGTTGTGTAGTAGAACATATGCTATAATTGCATGATGTAGTGTTTAGTTCATAGCGATACTTAGGATTTCTATGATGTTGGGTCGGTCAATAAATCGCCCAATCAAAGAGTGGCCCGAGTTAGGGCGGCCACCCTAGGCTTGTTCGATCGAACCGGGTGAACACGGATGACTGACAGTAACTCAACTACACGAGATGCTTGCACCCAATACCGGTTGCGCCACGGTTCTCCGAGGTCAATCAAATTAGTCAACTAGTCAACTAATCATGTATGTTCAAAATATATGATACGACCAAATTAAATTTAGGATACCCCGTTCCCAATGGATGATCCATTCATAACCGTTAGTGCGATACGATCCCACTAAGACTCATGAGCCGGGTATGGTGGTATAGGACACCGTGTCCAAGTTATCGGCCTATGCTCGGGTGATGAAACTTCCCGTAGTGACCAGTGAGCACTAATGGAGGTGATAGACCTTTGTTCAAACAGCCCCCGTCAAATTACACGACCGATGGTTGCGTGTCAAAGTATCGTTCAAACGAATCGGGCTTGAATGAAATCGGGTGACGAGCCCTTTGCTTTGTGGTGATTTAATTTTATGTGACAAGCCAGCACCTCAGAACTGAGTGATCATACTCGGTGTTTAGGTGACAACCCATACAGAGTTGATCCTCGTACCTTTGGGTATCATGTCGTACCTTTGAAATTGTTGATTAGTGAGGTAAACGGAGGATACTTAAAGTTGGATCAAGGGATATTGGTAAGGAACCGTTACGTGCGACAATGAGTCACGTGATCCGGATAAGGACTCGTAATATAACGTCGGTATCGTAGCTTCGCCAATATGCTGAATGAATGAAATTTATTAATTACTCGACTAACATACGCATCAATCGCATTGCACTAGCTAGGATGTGACGATTTGGTGTTGGAGTCGCTTGATGAGGGAGTGTTGACATTTGCGAAATAGGTGTTAAAGTCGATTGTGAGAGTGTTGGATTGTGAGGTACATACATCATTTCATAATTTCATTCATACATTTAATAAAAGTATTTAGAAAATGTTTGATGTCATGTTTAGAACAAATGGAATCATGAGTTAGCTACTCATTCCCACCTGCGACGGTGTTTTAAAACATCAATCAGGCATAACATTAATGCAAGTACCAGTGAGACCTCAAACGGGTTGGCTTAGATCGTCTTGTGTTGCCGTCTTTATGTTTTGAAGGATTTGACATAAACTGAAAACTCTATATTTTAATCGTCACGGGAATGTATATTGTGGCTTATATAATCCCCATTTGGAAAGACATCACTTGTACGTTGATTGTTTGCCCTGTATTTGTTGATTTTTGTTATATCTACCTCGCTTTGGTTTTACTAAATTGAACTACACAACTCTGATTATTCGTGTGTTGAATAAATGTGAATCTAAATTGAGTCACATGTGCATATTTATTTAGGGCGTGTTTGTTTTTCCGCATGTGGTGAATTCGTTGCGAAAAGGGTCATCATGTCCCTTTCGCGCATTTGATGAGTGCGAAGTCGGCGTGCATCAGCGCCTAGGAAATGCAACTGCCGTCGTTCCCATTTCTCACTGAGAAATCCCTGGGCAATTCAAAACGATCTCCAGAGAATGAAATGCGACAGGACGCCTCTGTGCATGGTTTGCGAGAGCACGAGAATGGTATGCAAGAGTCTCTATATAACGCGTAGCCGTGAGAAATAGACGCCTCCGTGCCTCTCCATCCTTCCTCGCAGGTAAGTGCCTTCACCGTCCCTATTGCTCTGATTCTTTTGCTGAGATTCCCCTCTAACCGGAGCCGCTTCTTCCTTGTTTCAGGTATACTATCCATCTTGCGTTCATCACAGTGCTAGAGGCGAGAACTCGGTCGGGACGTCTGGAACGCTCCACCTCATTCCCTCCTGCTCCACCACACACTTAGGTAGGTCTCCTTCTTCCTCATTTCAGATTTACTGTGATTTTTCCTTCATCCTTCCATTCAAACGGGGTGCATAAGATGAATGGATTAGATGACATGTGAACCACATGAGAGACCTTACAAATCATGAGGATGAAAAAAGGCGTGATGAACGGCTTTAGATCTCACGAAAGATCCATCGACGGACTGATGGAGAGCCAGCAGACAGCCATCCTGTTTCACATGGCTGAGCAAAAATTAGACCGAGGAAGAAGTAGAAGAATGCGGCCCCGAGTTGATTTCTTGTATGGTTTGCTGTCCTCGGGTGGGAAGAGGATATATTTTTTAGTGGGGCCCACTTTTAGGTGATTGAATCCGATCGGATGTTTCACATTTCGAGATGTTGGTTGATCGTAACCATTAGGTCTATTGGAGTAAAATACATCAACGGATCAGATTCGTTTGTGAGGTTGAGCATTGCATGGTTGAGATTTTTCGAGATATAACATCATTGGGGTGTGGTCCACCAAATGAAAGGTCCTAAATACATGCCTTCCATCATCTAGATGCTTCTAACGAAATATAAAGACAGAACCTCACAGTAGGTGTGGCATAAAAGACGAGTTCAAAAACTTTAGACCACAGTCCAGGAAACAGCGTTGATTGAACGTCGACCATTAAAAACAAAATTTCGGGGCTGGAGAAGTTTTCGATCAAGATGATCTTTGTTTTTTCCCTTCATCTAGGTCTGTATGACCTAATTAACATAATAGATGTCAAATAAACAGTACATTGGGCCTTAGGAGGATTTTAATGGTGGATATCCAATCACTATTTTTTTGGATATCCAATCACTATTTTTTTTCTTGTGGTGGGGTTCACCTGAGATATATATCCTTCTCATTTTTTTACATTAGCCCTTAAATGATTTGTAAAAATGGATGAACGACATGGATGAAACATATACATCATCATGATGGAGCCCACAGAGCACCGACCACCAGACACCGGGCTAGTGGTAGAAGTAGCCAATCCGTTTCGTGTGCATTAGCCACAAAAAAAGGTCCGTGCGGACGTGGATTGCGTCCTAACCCTGCCCATCTCCAGCTGGGAATGGGCAGGAGCTTTCAGTGGCGACCGTGATGGATGGGTCTTATCCACACCGTCCATCCATTTTTTATTTATCATATCAGAGTATAAGCCCAAAAATAAACTAGATAAAAGGCTCAAGATGACTACAAAATAAGGATTAAACTCTCACCGTTGAAAGCTGCTGTCGAAAGATGAATTATATGGGGCTGCCTTCCTTAACTTTGTCAAAGAGAAGAGAATATCGTTCATCAGGATGCTACTGAATGGGGATGGACCCCACATATAACATAAATATTTTGCCTACTTTGATTAGTTGAAATCAATTGGACATATACTTTTGCATGATGACAATTTTTTAAGTATCATATTTTTTGGACTTGTATAACTTAAATTTGAATATTTGTACTTGTTTTTACACCTACCTTTTGATAGTAGGTCATAGGTTGATGGTATATATTTGAAACACATGTGTGTGTGTGTGTGTGTGTGTGTGTGTGTGTGTGTGTGTGTGTGTGTGTGTGTGTGTGTGTGTGTGTGTGTATATATATATATATATATATATATATATATATTCCTCACAAGTTGAAAACTCAAGTAGTTTAATCAAGAATCATTAATGTTATTATTGTTATTAGTTTGTAATACATGCAGGCTTAACTGATGCGCAAGTCACGACGAAACTTGCGCTGATGACATATTACACCGTAGGACACTGCTTATAATTATTGATATTCTAACGATCATTAATGACTTATTGTTTTGAACAGATGTGGAAAGTGTACGTTGTCTTCGTAGGAAAACAACCGGGAATCTATTATTTGTGGGATGAGTGCAAGGAACAGGTCGAGGGCTACTCGAACGTTCGCTTCAGATCCTTCAAGTATGTTGAGGAGGCATTTGTTGCCTGGAGCACGTTCTTAGGTGACGTTGTTCCTAATCAGGCATGCCTCGGTGTCTCCGATCAGTCTGGTTTGTACTATTCAACTGATCTGCATTCTTCGATGGTACCAGCAGGGACACAGACAACCAACACAAGGACATCTAATGGTTGTACTGACATAGATTGTGACTCACTGCTGGTTTTGTACATTGTTATAGGTGTTGTTGTCCTTGTTATGGTTTTTCAGTTGATGGTCCTATACCGTTGATGTATATGTGTTTGGATTTTTGGGTCGTATGCACTGTTGGAAGAACTTGTTTTTGCTTTTTGTTTTTTTTTTTGCACGTATTTTGTCACGCCCCAAACCCAGAAATCGGATTCACAGGAATCCCAATCGCCGAACCCGGTGCCGACAGCCTTCGTAGTACCCCATTCTCGGCCCCCAGCGTATATACGTCAGATTCCGATCCTGGGATCTTATAAGGAGGATTTTCCAACGTATATTTGTCTCATAAGAAGCATAACCACAAGTATACCCAAATCATAAAGGCAACATCATCATCACATATCCACTAATATAATCATTCGAATACAATGTGAAAAGGAAAATACATATATCGAAATCAAAGCTCCAGAGGACAGTTACACGCTCTAAGCTCAACGCTGCTGCAACCTAACGCCACCTGCACGCATCTATCGTGCATAAGCTTACAAAAGCTTAGAGGGTGGTGAAAGTGTGTGCACAAGATAAGTGCCAAGTATACCATAAAGTCCATAAATCATACATCATCGGAATAAGCTGAAATATTGACAAGATCATGAATCATACGATAATAGAATACGTAATGCGGATCGGTTATGCAAATGTGGAAGTCAAATATCAGGTGCTGATGATGCAATGCAATATGCAAACCCTGCTTAGTCCGTCTAGGCCATATAAGTGTAAAACATAGTAACCCAAAATGCTAAGTACTGTGGATGCTATGTGGTGCGAATGAAATGACCATGCTGGAATGTGAAGTCGGGATGATAGTACGTAGTATCGCAGGTTACGAGGTTCACTACAAGGGACTTCTATCCAAACTAATCCCATACCTAAAATTGGATAGTTAGACACCATGTGGTAAACTCCTGATCTGAGGTTAGTCGCGCGCCCAACCGAAATCGTGGCCATGCGATGGTATACGTAACAAATAGTTACGTACCACCAGCCCGAGTGGATAGTGAATGAATGAATGAATGAATATACAATTCCTGCTCAATAAGTCCACATATCAGTATGGTTTCTCTCTGGAAAAATCACCGGGGTCTATTACACTCGACACCGACTGCCTCCTCCCTAGCTGCACAACTTAGCGAGCAGAATAGACTTCACTATCCGCCTGACCAATAGTCTGCCAATACCTACCCGGCTCGTCGATAGCCGACCCATTTACGAGTTGGTCATACTCAGCCTAGCTTATAGCCCCCTCACTCGGGCGAATAAAGCCACACCCCCTCCCAACTGACCACGACACAGTGGGAGACACGACCTACTAGTATTCGGCACTCGGGCGCTCATGTTCCACTCGGTCTAGACGTTGGGGCTACTCCTGGCCTCGGTGGTTCTGAAATTTTCACCCGAGGACATCCTAAGTGCCCATAGTGCTATAACCAAATATTTTCGGTGTCTCATTTAGCCATCCACGATGTGCCTGTGGAGGTCACGGCCCTGATGTCGTTAGGGCGTATAATGATCAAGTCACATGTATGCGAGATGCATGAGTCACACTATCCAGTCATGCAGCAATCCTGCGCGTACGACGCGATAATGTGGGTACTCCGTCTTATAAGGAGTCCCGTAAATGGTCTGCCCAATGACATATACTATGATCAAACATTCCTCATATCAGGCATATATATGATGCGTATGGGCATGAATCATGGAGTTATACTAAGCAGTTTATATGGTGATGAACTATCCTCACAACAAAGATGGGTCTTGATGGCTTACGCATAACAAGTATGGGCCTATCAATAGGCCCTAGGGAGAGTTATAATGCAGACATTTAACCAACATTATTCTTACAATGTGGACGTCAAACCAACATTGCTACCAAGGCATGGCCCGCCATAAAGGTCAACACATAAACCGCGGTGGAATCACATTACATTGAGCCTCAGCCCATGGGCTCCAAATACATCACAATGGGCCTCAACCCATGGGCCCTATACACATCACAGTGGGTCTCATCCCACGGCCTTTATACATCACAATGGGTCTCAACCCATGGGCCCTAGAATACATCAAAATGGGCCTAATCACATGGTCCTCATATATGTCAAGGTGGCCTCAACAACGGGCCTTATACACATGATGGTGGGCCTCAATAACGGGCCCTCATACACATCATGGTGGGCCTCAATAACGGGCCCTTATACACATCAAGGTGGGCCTCAATAATGAACCCTCATACACATCAAGGTGGGCCTCAATAACGGGCCACAAATACATCAAAATGGGCCTAATCACATGGGCCTTACATTCATATCAAGGTGGGCCTCAACAACGGCCTTACACACATCAAGGTGCGCCTCAACAACGGACCATAAATATATCGATATGGGCCCCATCACATGGGCCTTATAAATATCAAGGTGGGCCTCAACAACAGGCCACAAATACATCAAGGTGGGCCTCATCCACATACCAAGGTGGGCTCGATGGACGGCCACAAATACATTAAAATGTGTGTG
>JAJHSJ010000002.1:100299779-100418816 GCA_021015155.1 Magnolia officinalis
TTTCATGGAGCACGATAAACAGTTGGTTTTCATATTAGGTTTACTTCGTGAACAGAGCATTAAAGCCCCTTTTTACTATGTGGGATGTTGTTGGAATGCCAAAAACTATTGATTTTTGGATGCTTTAAGGATTGTTATAAGGTGATGTGTTTGGAAATGACTCATCCATAATGGGCCTAGTATGTGAATGGTCTCGATCACCTAAACTGGTGGTGTGTCCATCGGTTACTGGGTCAAAAAAAAAAAAAAAAACATCGCTTTGCTTGGCCAAGCATTGCAAAATTCCTTTTCATGGAGCATGATAAATGGTCGTTTTCATATTATGTCTACTTAGTGGAGAAAGAGCATTGAAGTCCCTTTTTACCATGTGAAGATTTTGTTTGAAATTGGAATGCCAAAAACTATTGATTTTCAGATGATGTGGGGCATCTTGTATCACACCTCGAAATTCGGAACCTGTGTATGATGACCCTGATCCCGAGTTCTAGGCAAACTAAATTTCATGCATGCATTCATCATATTCACATTCAATTCATTACACATCCAAAACCCAACCATTATTAAATTGTCCAAACCATAATATTTAAACTCAAATTTAAAGTAAACTTTATGAATCCAAAATCCAACTCATATATTGCTACTAGCTCTCTCTCATAATTCTTCACTTTAAATTTATTACAAATTTTTAATAAATAAAAATAAACTTAAGGACTAAACTTTAATAGAAATAGCCATCCATGTATCCATTGCTCCTCTTTCATCCTATAAACCTGTAAGAGTGATCAAATTGGGTGAGCTAAAAGCATAGTGAGATTATATCTACCACAAGTTTGAAATAGACTCGACGATAGCAAAGTAGCCATGATTCAATACATAACAAGATACAATGCTAGGATGCATGAATCATTCATTATGTAATAAGTATGATGCCATGATGCATTAGTCATCCAAGACATATAGTCAAGGGAATCCCCACTCAATAATCCCGCCAATAATGCATTGTATCCTTGACACGAGGTCAAGGGAACCCACCTCGATAATCCCACCAATGCAAATAATCCTTACCATGACCCCCCCCCAATAATCCCACCAATGTAATAAATCAAAATTCAAATTATTCTATGATGAGGCAAGCAATTCACTCTCCAAGCATTCCATGATGACAATGCAATCAAGTAAACCCAAGCAATCAAGTTTCAGACATTCCCAAATCATGATGCATGTAAAATGTCAATCTTGACGCATAATGCATACTCAAATATAATTTTCAAGGGGAAAACAATGCAACGAAGGATACACATGTTAGATTACATTCATGATCTAAGAAAATAAATGAGGTGTAGATGGTTAGGATAAATTCGAGAAAGGTTGCAACACAGTTAATGATTCAAAGATAAATAATAAAAGGGTTATCATTAATGAAAATTAACATAGAGAACAAATCAAAACCTTATAAATCAAGCATGAGACAAAGAAAAGGAAAACAAGCTTATTCCCAAAGCAACAGGGGTAAACCCAATGCGAAAGGGCTAGACCCAAATAATAAAATTTTATTCCAAATAGAACATGAAGGCTTTACTTGAGAGTAGGGGAGATCCCTTACGTAAGATCTTTGATCACATAACAAAGGAAGTGATGCAGGATGGGTGGCCTAGCCTAGAATGATGCAATGAGATCATCAACGTATTAACTAGAACAATTTAAAGCACAAAATAATGCTAACCAATCACAAGCTTAAGGACTTCAAGTATTTAACTATGCTCAAATTCAAAACTAAATCACAACTCGTTAGCTAGATCTTATAAAACATGATTATATTAGGACCTATGGAAGGTATGACTTCCATCTAGCAGAGGAATTGATCTAAGTCTAAAGGGAATCTCTTGGTTTGTTAAAGGGTTGAAGAATTAGGGTTTTAGGATTTAGAGATTTTAGATTTCAGGGTTAGGATTTTAGGAAACTAGGTTTGGGATTTGGGATTTTAGGGTTTTGAGATTTGGGATGATTTAGGGTTTGGGTTTAAGATTAGGGTTTTGGGAGATCTAGGTTTTAGGATTGGGGACTTGAGGATTTTAGGCTTAGGGTTATGGATTTTAGAGAGAAAGGAGCAAGGATCAAAGAGGGAGGAGATGGGTTGGCCATACGGATGGCCGTACAGGTCACGTATGGAGGTATGTACGATGGTATAGTGTAAGTAGGCCTAGGTTTAGATGGGTTTTGGAGGAGATTAGGGATGAGTTTTAGGAAAAACAAAGAAAATAAACGAGTAGAGAAGGATTAAGAGAGATCGAGGAAAGTGGAAGGAGAAAAAAGAAAAAAAAAAAATGTATACATATTACCTTGAAAGAAGAAGATAAGAGAGATAGATAAGATGGAATCACTCCATGACTTCACACCACTTTGATTACAAGAGGTTTTACTTCATCACAAAGCAAAGAGAGAGATTTTTTTATATTTTATTTTATTTTTTATTTATTTATTTTTTAATATGTCATATGCAATAATGGGCTAGGGTGTGGACGTCCAAGCCTTAAATAGTTCTAGAAAAGACTTTTTACAAAAAGACGTTCGTCGATAAAAAAAGTTTCACCTAGAGACGCTCAATAAAATAAAATTTATTCCTAACTCCCTAAACTTGACAAACTAAAAAAATAATAAAGATATAAACAACTAAATAAACTAAACTATTTCTCGGCTCATGGGGTCCATGATCAAGATGTCGAATGATGAGATCTAACGGTCAAAATGGTTCATGGTCGAAATCCAATGATCCAAATGATCAAACTAACCCACATGCATCTTCCCAGTGTGGGGTCTTCAAAGATGCATAATCATGCAGGTGAGGTATTCAATAGGCTAGGCACTCGAATTGGGTCCACGGGGCCCTGTGTATGCATCACCTAAACATAAAGAAATGGGAGCTCTCCTCTTCCGGTATACTCTGATTGGTGCTCGGATGTCTTCATCAGGAAGAATTCGAGAACTAAAATGATGGGGACATCACGTGCACACGCGCACACCACCCCCTACGCACGTACGTACAAAGGATGACCCCACCGTCGATCTGGCTCGATGACAACGTCCACGGAGGGCCTCCTAGCTAGAAGAAGTTTTGATTCAAAAGAGTGGGCCCGATAATCAAAAAAGCCCATCATGGGATTTCATGATCGTGACCCTCTAGTCGGATTGATTTTATATTTTAGGTTTTGCTTCTTGTTATTATTTAGAATATCATGAATACTTTGGATTTCTTCGTTTGGTTTTTATTTTAGTTTACTTCATCGCCAAGTAAGAGGTTGCACACATGGCGCGAGTTTAGGGGTATAGAATTTTCCCTATAAGTAGGCACCCCTTGTAGTTCTTTTGATTCATTGAAGTCGAATAAAAATTTCTGCGTGGTTTTTTTGCTCTCTGAGTTTATGAGTTGTGGAAAAATTAAAGTGGATGTGAAGCCCTCTCTTTTCGAAGGGTTAACTACTGTGATACGAAGCCACGTTTATCTCCATCCGCCCCTCCATCTTATTTCATCCTTCCCACAACCATCTTCGCGCCTAATCCGTTTGTTTTGCAGCTTTTCATCCCTCCACAGCTGGTTTTCAAAATCTGGCCTTGTAGGAGGGCTGAAACTTCGACGGAGCACCACGCCCAGACCATAGCCCGGATCGACGTGAGATTTGGAGGTTTTGCAGCCCCAGCCTGGCCGACTAAGGCCAAGAGGCCGATTTGGAAAGACGGGCATTCATCGCACGTGCAGCCAGCCCATCTGCGCACGTGCGTCAGCCCCGGGACACCGTCTGCACGTGGGAGCTATTTCTGGGTTAGGTTTTTCTCTTGTTTTCCTCTTTTCATCCATAATTTTATAAACCCTAATCCTAGATTGCCCTAAATCTCCTATTTCTATCTCTTTTCTCACCCTAGAGTTCTTTGATTTGAAATTGGTGAATTCCTTGGATTAGGGATTGATCGTCATGCATGTATGAATGATTTCTATTTTCCTTTGAGTATTGTTTGGTTCATAATTTTTATTGATCCAGCCCTAACGTGTGTAGGCCTGGACCCATATAGATTTCCCTTTAAATTGAATATTTGGACTTTTGTGTGGGATGTGGAATTTGTGTAATTGTTTATGAACTATGTGATCTTAAATCTGAAATCTTGCACATCATATCTGAATTTCATGTCCTACATCATAAATTAAGAAGGAAATTCAGACTAAATGGAGGATCATTCCCCCCCCCCCCCCCCCCCCCCCCCCCCGTCCTGCTACTTTAGAGATGTGAACTGCACTCACGAATACACACTTTGATATCTTATGTTGTGTACTCCTTGATCGTACAAGGTGTTTCTTTATATAGTCGAGCATCCCACCCACTGTTTGCTTAACACATACGGGGCAAAGCAATGTGAACACCCTTGCTGAAAGAGAAGTTCTCTCTCTGAGTGATGGAGTTAAAATCTTCTTAGCGTTAGATGTTTATGATAGCTCCTCCGGCGTAGTGGGGCGATCCGATTTTTTCATTATCATTGTGAGATGGTCCCGCGGGCGATCTAGAAGATGGACGATTTGAATCCTTAGTTGGATGCCTATGATTCATGGTGAAACGGTATGGATTTTCCGGCTGGACACAATAATTGTTGGATGATCTAGATTAGAAGGTTGTACGGTTCATGTTTTAAACGAAGGTAATGGTTTCACGGTTTGATTTTGGGCCAACGTTCAAATAGTCCAGATCTATGGTCACTGTGCATTGATCGAACAAATTGCACGAACCAGATGAACGGCGTTACTCTGCACACTATCCATATTCCCTGGCCATATGATTCTTTAGATCATGCCAAAGCATGAGCTCTAAGATGGGGCATATCCAAGACTTAGGTGGGCCACCTAATGTAAGGTGGTTGAGTTCGGTGGGTCTGGAACCCACCTCGAACTACGATAGAGAAGGAGATGTCAAAGGGAGAGGTTTCTGGCTAAGTTCTTGGCAACGTAAGATGCACCATCTTCTAATTCTTTCTTTTTTAAAACAAATAATGGGATCCACTACAATGTCGGCAAGAATTCATCTTAACCATCCGTTTCTCTAGATCATGCCAGGAGATGGGCCCTGCGTTGTGATAGATCCAATCTTATGTGGGCCACACGTCGGAGGAAAAATGGGTAGTGAAATATCCATCGTTGAAAATTACCAAGGGTCTCTCCGCATCCTCTTTCCTTGTGTTTTTTATATTATATTTTATATCAATTAAGTCCATAACAAGGACGTCACTGGACAGTCCTATGGCTTCCAGTTTTCCATTCTCTGCTTGAAACTCTCGCCACTTATAGACTCCGACTACACCATCCGATTAAGATGGATTCAGCCGTGGCTTGCTATTTTATGTGTTCTTTCCAATGAGCCTAATATGGACCTTGATCTCTCCATGGTGAAAAAAGATATGTTTTAATTGCTTACGCTAATACGTGGTCCAAAACAACGCATCTACGTGTTTAATGTGAAAGCTAACCAGTAGATTTGATGTATATCCTACGAGCTTCGAAATGAATGGTTAACTTTGTCATTTGAATGGCCTAGTTGATGGATACATGTGTGATCGACGGTTGGATGATGTAGTTAGGACCCTAATCATGTATCGGTTTCGTAAACGAATACACTCATAGTGGGTATTTGGATGAATTGGTTATGACCCATTGAATGAACGGCTTGAATTAATGTTTAGATCATTATTTCTACAATCATACACTGGAATAAATAGTTGAGTAATCATATACATTGACCTCGTACGTGGTGGATAATTGAGTGGGAAAAACAAATGGTTGTATGGCTAGATGGTCTCTTGTGTACCTACATGTGCAAAAATTTTCAGGTTATTACACCTCAACTTAGTTGCATAGAGAGTTGAAAAAATTAAATTGTAATACCCAGCTTTTATATTTGTTTGATTTTTAGACAAATGTATAATTGCCTACAGAGAAAGATGGATTCTTATCATCACTAGTTTTTGTTTTCATTGGAATGTCATAGGCTTAATGATGCGGGACAACTAACCACTTGCTCTAAAAGCTTGAACTGATAGAGCGAGGCGAATCAATCCTTTTTTCTCATAGCCCGGGCCCCACATCCCATGGGTTAGGTCTTTGGCCGAACCCCCCTAGTGGGCCCCACATCACATGGGTTTTGCCTCACATGAGTTACCCGCCTCACATGGGCCGTCCACCCCGAGTGTGCCCCTGCATTCCATAGGCCACCCCACTCGAGCCCAGTGTGAAAATGCCCTTGCATTAATCTCCCCCGGTGAAGAGTCTCGAACACGAGACCTCCTGCCTTGATACCACTTTGATGCAGGACAACTAACTACTTGCTCTAAAAGCTCGAACTGATAGAGTGTGACAAATCAATCCTTTTATTTCATAGCCCAATCCCCACATCTTATGGGTTAGGTCCTTGACCGAACCCCCCTCGTGGACCCCACATCACATGGGTTCCACCTCACATGAGCCACTTGCCTCACATGAGTGGGACTCACCTCACATAAGCCACCCACCTCGAGTGTGCCCCTACATCCCACAGGCCACCCCACTCGAGCTTGGTGTGAAAATGCCCCTTGTATCCTACAGGCCATCCTACTTGAGCTCGGTGTGAAAATGCCCCTACATTACTTAATCTTTGGGTGAGATTCATATTAAGTGAAATTTAGCTAGATTTTATATATGGATTTTTGTGGGAATCCCATAAAATTTAGGATTCATTTGATGTTCCTATATTAGATGGGCATTAGATGGAGTATATAATGATATTGCCATTGATTAAAATGGAAGCCATAGCTCCATTACACTCAATTGCAATTTTGAGGCATTTTGACGGAATTCACATGGCGAGCATGCTTCTTGAAGTGACCTTCACGCTTCCCAGACACGGCACTTTTGTTGGGGACCTTTGAGAAGAAAAGGCAGCTTTTGTCGGGGGTATTTGATGGGCAGTGAATTCACCTAAATGCTTGTCTTGCAAAAGTTGTGGAGGATCTAAACCTTGTCAACATATTTTTCTCAATTTCTAAGGATAATTAGATTCGGGTTCTCTTCTTCTTCTTCTTGAGATTTTTAATGAAGGCGCTCTGTGCTCATTGCCCTTTAAGATCCATAGAACAAGAGTACTTTATTTTAACTGTTTCTTTTATCAACCACATGGATACAGTCATAGGCCGGACGTGAGAACTAAGGATGAAGACCGTGAACCTGTACTAGAATTGGGACATTCAACTCTATCCATTGGATTCAATCCTTCACGTGCTGTCCAACTCTCAAGGCGTCCAAGGTCAGTTACTTTTAACTAATTTGCTGGCCTGAAACTATAGTCAGTGTGGATAAGGGGACTATGTATGTTTTTGGTTGTATATGCTTCATCGATGAAAACCATTTTGTTTTCTTTTAAACAAATATGGATCCCTGGACTGCATTGCTATTCAATTCATTTATTTTACTTGAGCATTTGACTTGTGAAATACAATACACAGAATTTCATAGAATGATTTTTTCCAGAAATATCAAGGTTTTCAAGAGAGAACTTTGAGAGATGGGGTGCTCCGGTGGTACCGCTACCACTGTAAGCTATGGTAGTACTAGGCAAAAGTGGGGTCCACGTGATGTATCCACTACAACCAATCTGTCCATCACATGTGTTGCCTAACATTAAACCCAAGGCCCAAAAAATAAGCTCATACGGAAACTGAGGCAGGCAACAGAACGGGGGACAAGTTGAGGGGCAACGCCAACCCTTGACTTGCGTAGGGGGCCCACAACGTTGTGTATACAGAATCGAGGCTGTCTAGAACCTTAATCTGCCATCATGGTGTGCCGTAAAGGCCGTTATGTAAAGGTAACGGTGGCAACCGTTACATGTTACGGGGTCGTAATAGCCATAACAGCCGTTATGGAAAAAAATGACCCGTAATTGTTGTTAACGGCATGTTACATCCCCTATAAAGGCCTTAATAGCCCCATAATGGTTTATTACGTGACATCTATAGGTTTTTCATACTTCTTAATCAACATTATGGGGCAGATTCAGGTTTTTGGGAGGTTTTTTCAGTAAATAAAAAAATTAAAAAGAGAGACCGTAACAGCCGTTACGGGGCCGTAACAGCTGTTATGCCCCGTATGGAACACCTTGTCTGCCATAGATAAAGGATTAGGACAAAATCAGGCTGTTCTGCAGCTCAAGTGGGCTCCAATGAGAATCAAGGGTGAGCGTTCCCTCCCACCCTGGATGTAACCTGAGGCGGCGCATCTGATGGACAGGTTGGATGTGTATCAAACACCATGAGGGCCCCACATCTTCCCGGTACTGCCATCAGCTTACCATGGAACCAGTAACAGTTGAGCACTCCTCTTAACTCTTGAGAGATGGATTAAACTGAGAACTGTATAAGCTAACCTTGAGATTCGTGTTTAACAGTGTTATCAGTTATCATATGCGACCGCATATGCCATTTTGGGAGCATATACCGCTTATGCCATAGTAGCATATGCGGTTTCATGACAATTGGGCATTATGCTATGGCATATGCGATGGTTTATGCGATTATGCCATCACTTGTGTGATTAGAAAATGTATTTTTTTTAGGAGATTGTGTGATGGCATATGTGATTATGCGATCATATATGCACACAGCCCCCTTGGTTTGCATACGCTTGCTTGTGCTATTTGACAACAATGGTATTTATTCTCATTGTCTTATTTGCTTGACCATTTGCTACCGCGTTTCTTGAGATAGGGCCTTCTTGTATGAAGGTTTTCTCTCTGATGAGGAATGTGACCACCTCATTTCTTTGGTAATTCCTTCCCTCATAACTGTTGATTGAAACCATTCTATGGTCTCACATCGTTTCTCAAAATCTTATCTTTGGGGCACAGGCTCATGGTAAGCTTGAAAAATCGATGGTGGTGGACCGTGATACAGGGAAGAGTGTTGTGACACCATATCGTACAAGCTCAGGGATGTTCTTGGCTAAAGATCAAGTGAGTGAGTTTTCTTGCTTTCTACTCTGTAAATGTAGCTCAGGACTTTGCATATATGCTAGAGTTTGCTTATGATAGAGCAATGATTCCATGTGTCTATGAGTTCTCATGGTGAATATTTCACAATTAATTAGGCTTATGATAATTAGATTCTTCAAAACCTGGAAAGAGTTTGATGCTTGTATACTTGGTTGAGGTTAAGGGATCTACTGAGATTTTGAACACCACACCAGACCTAACTGTCATTTAGAATTTACAGTGAATGGTACCAATTTGCTACATCTGGTAGCATGGTTTTGAATATCGGCCGCTTTGTAATAGTATCAGTAACAACAACAATAATAATAATAATAATCATAATAATAAATCTCTCGTTTTGGCTTTAAAAACAAATCTATTCTTTCTTCCACTTTCTTCATTTCAACCATGAAAGAGCTTAGAAACTAAATTTAGACTAGATCTAGGCCTATTTTGAAGATCAAAATATACGATACGGGGGAATTCAATGAATTGAAGTGGAATGGACCATTTTAGGAAATATTGGAAGAAGGGGGTAAGTTATCACTTCCTTTCCCGTTTCTTCATCTCCGTTTTGTTGTATTCATATGTAATGGACCATGATCCACAAAATCATGCTTGATTTGTGTTCGATTATGACCTATTTGGGTGACGTTCAGCAGGTCAAGCTGACTAACAGCATTCTTGCCAATAAATGGTCTGATTCAATATTAAATATATACTAAAAACACAAAAATAATTGATACTAATGTCTCGCATTTTTTTCTTCATATTTTCTCACTATTCTTTTTTCAATATTTTGTGCTAAAAAACACTTCGGCTGCTACGGCCTGTATCAAATTTGGTCTCGGACGATGCTGTTAGTTGACTTTCATCAGGTCAAACTGACAGACAACATTCTTATCAATGAATGGTCTGATACACTATTAAATGCATGTTGAAAACACAAGGATGATTGCTCCTAATGTCTCGTATTTTTCATATTTTCTCATCATTTTTTCAAAATATTGTGTGCTAAAATAGTTTTGGTCACTGAGGGCCCATATCATTCGATACAGGTCCAATACGCCCCATCCCTCATATCATATTGTTTTTGGGCCTGGACGATACACACACCAATATCATTATTCAAAATCTCACCTGGTAGTTAGATTTACTATGAATCATACCAAGTGGGATTTTAGCCGAACTTTTGATATTGTTTGGGAAACTTAAATGGGCTAATTCAGAGTATGAAGGGACTTGGAGACGGCATTACTTTTGATGGGATTAGGAACCTTTGATGAGGTTGCTTCCTATCTCAACCAATCATGTTCTTCTATATCTTTGCGTAGGGGGAGGAGTGAATCACCTGCTTCTTGTTATATAGCAGTTGCCTAGCCCCCCCCCCCCCCCCCCCTGTTTTGCTGTTCCCTTCTTTGTATTTTGTTGTTTTTCTCTTGTTTCAATAATCTTTCATGATCTATGCAAGGAAAAAAAAGAAGAAAAAAACTGCTATTAATCCCTTTTTTTGGGAGGGAAAGGCAGAGGGAGGGGTGGGGGGTAGGCAACTGCTATCAATCCTTGCTGCTCATATACTGTGAATTCAGATGTAGAGGATCCACTGTACATGATCCATCCATATGCTTGAAACCCCAAGCCATACTTGGATAACATAGCAATTTTATTGTCTGTATGGTTACTTTCTTAACTGTACTTTGACGTTGGTTAAGAGACATTTAAGGCCTCCTTTTTTTTTTAAAGGACAAATCTGGATGGTTGCCTTTTTTTTTTTTTCCGTACCTAAGAAAAATGCATAGCTTGCAATAGATACAAAGTCTCAACTGACTCTGAGATGTTAAATATGTATTCTAGATCCATATTACATGCTGTCATATGTCATATACAGTTTTTGAAGGTTTACAACATTTACACAAAGTACTGTCCCAAGCTGGCCTGGTTGAATTCTTTTTGTTTTTGTTGGAATTTACTATTTTAGCATGAGCTCTTATAAGGGAATTTGCATGCATATGTGCAATCATGGCACGTGTTTGAGATTTGGGATTTTCATGTAGGGGGGTCCCACTGTGAACATGCCATGGTGCAAGAATAAACCAATCTACTAATCAGTTTCACCTGGAGTATGATTAAAATGGTCGGAAGAAATAAATTGAACCTCCCACCTGGTGACCTGCCTTTTACAGTCCTGGGTATGTTGACAGTGGGACCTGCCTGATGAACAGACCGGACCTTGCACACGTGCCACAAAGAGGAGGATGGCCTATCCTTTCCACACCAACATCCTTTGCATTTCTCATTTACATATTGATATTTACATCATTTCTGTTTTCCGTGTTTAGTTACTAGTAGATATGGCACGCCCAATGTGTGTGGAGAAGGGAAGTGTGTTTATTTGGAGAGTGGGAGGAGAAGCTGTTGTAAAAGTGGAGTTATTTGATACTTCGGTAGAGTGTGAGGGCCAATGTTCAGGCACCCTGAAATTTTACGCATGGCATACATTAACTCAACTAAACCGTCCAAGTTGTGGGACCCACTTTAAATAGGTCACCATTCAAAATTCAGATTGTTTCAAGGATCCTGACGTCGTATTCACAAGCATTTGTTTGTTGAATTTTAACCATTGATTTCGATTATGACAGATTATTGTTTTCATTTTGATCTGCAGAATGCCTTTGTAATCTTTTTCATTTTGCTTTGCCTCTGTTTTTGCTTTCACTGCCCTCATGACTTTAATAAAGTGCAGTACCTTTCAAAAGAAGAAGAGAAAAAAATTCCATTGAATGTCCACCAATCAGCCGGTTGGAAAATTAAGTCTTTAGGTAATTTTCTGTTTAAGATACTTCCAAATTAGGGTGCATGGTTTGGATGGTTAATTTCGAGCTAATTATACAAGTAGATATGCCACACACAATGCACACACAGAGAGGAAGTAATTGCCAGATGTGGGAAATGGATGGAGCAACAGTCTTAAAGGCAAATTGTTGTTTGATACACTAGCACAATCTGATGTTTGATAATTGGGCACTTTGAAATTGTATAAGTGGAATATGCTAACTCGATCTAACCACCCTGGTTGTCAGACCTGCTTTAGATAATTCTCACTAAAAATAGCGTCGTCATCATCATCACCATCTAAGCCTTATCCCAAGTAATTGTGGTTAGCTACACAAATCTTGTTCTACCATTCCACTCTATCAAGGATCATACCTTTAGTTAAACCAGAGGTCACCAAGTCTTTTCATCCAACCTCCACCCATGTCCTTTTGGGCCTTAACAGTGGCTTTTTAGAGTGTTCAACTTGTATCAACTCAACTGATGCAGTTGTTGGTCTCTGTTGAACATGGCCAAACCACCCATGGTGTGCTGTAACAGCGTTACAAGGCCATAAAAGCAACGGTGGCAACTGCTACGCGTTATAGGGTTGTAACTGCCATTATGGAAAAAATGACTCGTAACTGCCGTTACGGCCCCCGTAATGGCCCGTTATGCCTCCTATAAAGGCCAAAATGTCCCTGTAACAATTTTTTTTCTTTTTTCTTTTATATATATAAAAAAAAGAGACTGTAACAGCCGTTGCGGTCCGTATCATAAAGGTAACGCCGGCCACCGTTGCTGTTACGGAACACCTTGAAACCACCTAAGTCTATTTTCCCTCATCTTATTACCTACTGGTGTTACTCCTAAGTTCCCTCGAATGTGTTCATTTCATTCTCATCCTCCATCCTCATCAACATTTCTTCTTCTGCCCAACATTCTGTCCCATAAAGCATGTTTGGTTTTATAGCTATCTCATAAAAATTTCCCTTTAGTTTCAAATTCATCATTAAAATTTTAAATTGATTCAAGTCACTTAACCTCTGATCTTAAGCCTTTGTTTCTTGAATCCATACCATTGATTGTTTTCACCTCAACCGTCTGCTAAATGTCCATCAATCAGCCAGCTTGGAATTTTAATCAGTGCAGTTTTTTGCTTAAGATTCATACAAGTTAGGGCCCCATTATTGTATGCTTTATTTGAGTTCATTTTATACTGTGGTTACAAATTTATTAATGTCTGCAAATCGACCATCACTCTGCCAGAGAATTGACATTTTTCTCATTGTAAAGGGAAATAAATGGTTATCCAACAGCCATGTGGCCATACGATTTTACCAAATTACCTAAATGGCCATAGTTTTTATCTAAAACCCTTCTTTTTTGAGCATTTATCTAAAACCCTTCTCGTACCTTCAATAACCCCACTTGCCTTTTCAAAGTCAAATCTTATGATGATTCACCTACCTGTTCTTATTTTTTGTTTTATGTTTGCAAGGATGAGATTGTTGCAAGGATTGAAGATCGAATTTCTGCTTGGACCTTTCTTCCAAAAGGTAATTGTTCTTAATCACAATCCATTTTGGTTTCTACATGTCACTGTGCATTGTGAGAGCTATGCTAAGCCCACAGGCAGCAGCACTTGCCAATCTGGCATATCTGTGGGACACCCAAAGCCTGAATCAGATGGGCTGCACCGTGTGGATGACTTGGGCCAAATTTCAGGCAAGTAGGCTCATTCAGTGTGCCAGACGTGCATTGAATGTGGACAGTTGGCAGTTGTTTTAAACCATCTGCTGTTCTCATGCGTGTGTGCCCTGCCTGGGGAGTTGACAAACCTGATTTCTGGCCGAGGTCATCTACTAGATGGGGCCACTGATGTCGCGGCACGTGCCAGGTTGGAAAGTCTGACCACAGGTAGAGATAAATGTAGGTGTAGAAATCACTGCATGTCATCATATTCACACATCTTAATTGTACAATTGACTTTTTTCTGTCTTCAGAAAATGGCGAGCCTATGCAGCTACTGCATTATGGGATTGGAGAGAAGTACGACCCTCATCACGACTACTATCAAGACAAATCCAGATTAGCATTTGGGGGGCATCGGATCGCCACAGTTCTGATGTATCTGTCTAATGTCACCTTTGGGGGTGAGACCATCTTCCCCAACTCGGAGGTGAGGGAGCTTGTTCATCTCGACCCCTTTTACAAGTCTTGGCTAGTCTAATCCGATAGCTGCTAGTGAAAGTAGGCTTACAGATTCTACTCTCCCCCCATCTGGCGGGCCCCACAATCATAGTTCTAAAACTCGGTGGGTTGACTCGATGTGGCTTGGAATGACTCGAACAAGTCATGACCCCAATCCGTGTTGCATGTTGCCAGAATCAAAGGAGTTACCTCATCTATCAAAGCAGGTGGATGCTACTGCTGCACCATTACATCCTATTTGGGTATTTTAATTACTTCACCTGTTTTGAAACCATTTGAAATCATTAAATAATAAAAATTTAATTATTAAAATATCTAGTGGAGTCTATTAAATACTTGGTCGGGTCTTCGAGTTGAGCTGACCTGGCTAGACATCGAGTCAAGTCGAGTTTTCGAACTTATGCCCACAATAAACACGCTGTGGCCCAAAAATCAGGCCGGTCTGCTCATCTGGTGAGTCACACATGTATGATGGAGTGGATGGTTAGAAAAGATAGGCAACTGGTCTACATTTGTTGTACTAGTGTTTCCCACCTGATAATTAGCCAGCTTGTTTCTCGAGCAACTGCACGTGTACTGTGGGGCCTACAAGATGAATGGCACATATCTTGTATAGGGAGAAGAGTATTCAAAATCCTACTCTTGGGTCGCCATAGCTTGGCTATTTTTTATTACTATCTACTAATGTTGAGGATTGTCAATCAACCAAACAGTACCAAGACCCCCAAGTGAAAGACAGTACATGGTCCTACTGCGCGACAACTGCTGCCTATGCAGTGAAGCCCATTAAAGGGAATGCTGTACTCTTCTTCAGTCTCCATCCTAACGTGACGGTCGATGAGAGCAGCCTTCATGGAGGGTGTCCTGTGATCGAGGGAGAGAAGTGGTCCGCAACCAAATGGATTCATGTAAAATCCATTGATAGGACACATTCATTGGATGATGGTGAGTGCACAGATGAAGACGACAATTGTGTAGAGTGGGCTGCGCTCGGGGAGTGTGAAAAGAATTCTTTGTACATGGTGGGGAGTCCTGATTATTATGGGACATGTCGGAAGAGTTGTAACATCTGCTGAGGGTTTCAGGTTGTACATCCTTCATCAACCATCACACATAAGAGGTTTGCAGGTCTGAAACTGTTTTCTCTTTTAAGCTTTGCTGTTGGTTAAGATTCAACGTCTAGGTAAAGATTAATCAGGTGGTGTGTCTGGGATTTGGACTGTTCATCAGGTGGTCTCCTCTATGAATGTGCCATGGCCTGAAGATCAAGCTGGTCTGGCCATCAGCTAGGCTAGAGCTGTACATTGAATGTGGATGGCCTTTGTAGCCATCCATCTTTACATTGTGAGACCACCTGGTGATCTGATTAGCATAGTTTTTGTCCGCAGCACCTTTCCATACCTGCCTCTTGGTACTGGATGTAGGGGTGGCAATGTACAAGGAGCCTCTGCTGCCCCCCTAAGAGCAGGGCTTTGGATCTATTAACTTGTTGTGTGGGTTAACTTGTTGTGTGGGCAGGGCTTCGGCATGAGTCATTTTAGACTGACCCTGTCCATGCCAGCCCTACCTCATTTGTCCGTGTTTTATCCTGCAAATATGCAGCTCCAATCCTTGGTTAGGCAGCATATGCATCTTGCATGTCGACTGTTGATTTCATTTTTCTAATATGTGTGTGTGTGTGTGTGTGGTTTCATGTGCAGCTCATTTGATTGACACGATTAAGAACATTCAGTGTGGGAAATAGGGATTTGATCAATTTCAGGCTAGGTTGGGTCGAACTTGGGCTGAACCAAATTTTTTGGGCTCGTACCCAAACCCCCAGCACATTGCCACCCCTACATCCGAACTCATTTCATCTGCGGAATTGAAGTTTTTGCACTATTTACTTTTGATCTCAATAGAGCCGCTCAGAATCAAAGCCCCTTTCACAGTAGAAGACAAGATGGTTAGTATTTATACTAGAGCGAATGGGTATGTTGGTCGGTTACAGATTGGTAGTTAAGAAATTTCTTGTTTAGTTAACTTCAATTCCAAGAAACCATTCTATCATGGCATTCATCAAGCAAGCAGAAGGCCTTTTGAAGGAAGCTACATTCATTGAAGCAGAAGCCCTTTTGAAGGAAGTTATTTTGGAATAAGATAGAACTGTTTCTACTTTATGAACAAACCTAAAGAAATTGATCACCCATAGTACAAGAGGAATAATTTATCTCTAGTTTGAATAATTCAAGATATGTTTCTTGGCATAGCAATCCACTGAAATAGATGGAAATTCATTGTTTTCCTGTCTCTTATTCAAATAAAAGAATTTGGATTTATGTGTGAGTTTTTAGGTAATGAAAATGCATAATATCCAAATCAATGATGCAAGAATCATAATAATTTATATGAAATGGGTAGGGAAAATCGAACCTAGAAGGGGCAGGGATTACCCGATGCACGTGGTTGGTGGGTTTTTGTGTGTATCCACAAGGGATAGTCTCACCTTAAGGGCCAGGACACCTTGTTGTCATCAAAAAAGAAAAAAAGAAAAGGAACATGGAAGCAGATCTTTCTTGTTACTTCGTTCCTTATTTCTACTCTTGGAAAATACTAAAGAAAAGAATTTTCTTTCCATGGAGCTGAAGCGATATGTCGGCCAGCATTCTAGTAAACCAAATTCATCATTTAATAGCTATTTGGCTCTGATCTCTCCTCAAGAAAAAAATTAAGAACTTGTTACAAATAGAAAATACATTTTTGTATCTTTGTCTGTGGAATTTTTGCATAATTCAATAAAAATTGGTTGAATTTCTACTTGACAGATAGAAATCTAAAGAAGGTATATTCTCCATCTAATATGACATACAGTGGAGGGTAGTCCACATGAAACCAATAACCACTGATGTTATGTGGAATAATGCTATGTCATAATTCCACAGCTATGGATGGCTTGGATTGTCATTTCCCATCTTCTTTTGCAGTGTGGAAAGGATGGAATGAGGTCTTGATTGGTAATAGAAGTGGGCCATCCTCATCAATGTACTCAGTCCTGAGTTGAGTTGGACCTAGTTTAAGTGGTGATTTGTGGTGCCAAGTTGCATTGGATTATACAGAGTGCGTTTTACTTAGACATGTTGGCCTAACTGTCAATCCATGGGATGTGTCCCACAGTTCAGTCATGGCTGTTTTATACTTAAGACCGTTGGGGGAGATGATTGAATTTCAGGGCCGGGCTTTCGACAGTTGGGGCCCACCATTTTTGAATGGTCATCCATCAGTGTAGCTCTGTATCAGGGACACAGACCTCCCAGGCGGGATATGACTAGGTCTGCATGGTATTCTCAAGCCTTGTGTTTGTATACGTTGGGCCCATTGTTTATGTGATCCGGACTGTTAATCCGATGGCTCCACCTTGATGGGGGATCCTGAGAAATCTTCCAGATTGGGAAGTTAGTGTTGTTGTTGTTCTAACTCTGGCCTTTTTTAATACTGAATTATAGACCGTTGCTGTTTTTCTTTTCAATAGTCTCTTTTTCAGGTCACTAGCTGAAGTCATGCGGAGAATTTATGGGAATCTTCCTCCATGTTGGGTCCTTGACATCAATGGTTCTAAGCTCACTTTCACTTTTTGCTCATTTCCCATTGGATGTGTTTGGTTTTAGAATTACAAAGCAAATTGAGCCATCATCATCGTTTCAAAGTGTTATACTTGTAAAGGATATTGGAAGGGGCCGTTTGATTTTCTAATTACAGTGGTAATTCAAGGTAAATGGGTAATAATTATTTACCTTTATATTTCCCTTGGATTTCCAAAGTGATGTTTACAGCCACCTTCATTTATAGCACCCTCGGCACCCGGATGAGAAAAACATTAAATTATGGGGCCCACCATGATCTATGTGTCTTATCCACACCATCCATCCCTTTAGCCAGCTCATTTTAGGGCATGAGCTGAGAAATGATGTAGATCCAAAGCTTAAGTGGACCACACTACAAGAAACAATGGGAATTGAACTCCTACCATTGAAAGCTTCCTGAGGACCCCAGAAGTTTTGGATCAAGCTGATATTTTTGTTTCCCCTTTATGCATGACTTTGTGACCTTATGACCAGGTTGGATGGCAAATAAACATCAATGTGGGCCCTAGGGAGAACAACTTTCAACCGTTGACGTCTTTATGATCATTGTTTCCTAAAGTGTGGTTCACTTGAGCTTTGGATTTGCCTCATTTTTGGGCTCATGTCTTAAGATTTTCTGTTAAAAAGGATGGATGGTGTGGATAAGTCACATATATATCATAATGAAGCCCACATTTAAATCGGCAATAACATGGTTTTTATGACCGATTTTCAAAATGTAATTCCTGGCCAATTTCAATCAGGTGGAGTAAGTCATAAATACTTATTTTTATGTATGTACGAGGAAAGTTAAAAATCAAACAGCCCCTAATCATTACATTTTTAGATTATAAAGCAATGGTAGCAAACTCATAGTCGCAATCAAATGTAAATGCAAATAATGTCATCGTTGTAGTTAAGTGCAAGTGATGTTACCTTACAATTACAAATGTAATTATCACCTATTTTCAACCATTTAACCTAACAAACACCCACTTAGGGGGCTGTTTGGATGGGAGTAAATGGAGGTAAATGGCATTTGAGGTATGTTTGGATGAGAGTAAATGCACAAAAATGAAATGAAATTGGAGTTAATGGGCTGAAAAAATGAAATTTGGGTGAAATACATTTTTTAGCTCCCTTTAAGAATGAGTAAACAAAGGTGCTACTACACTCATGTCCACAATACATGTAGCACATTAATGATGCTTTGAAACAATTCAATTATTGGCTACATCACTAAAATCAAATTAGTAGAATGATCCAAATAGTTTGAAGGTTGGTCATCTAAATGAATGATTAAAAAATATTGACAAATTGTTTGTTTGTGATCATTACATTTGTAGCCCACCCAGGGATCAAAATTTCCTCATTTTTTTAGAAGCATATATTTCAATGGGCTTATTATAATCATTCTATTAAATATCAAATATGGACATTAATTTGGGATATTAAACCTGATTTAAAATATCACACATGTTTTTGTGAATATAATGAAAAACTATAATGCATTATTGCGTCTTACCCTCGCCTGCGATGCAGGGATGGACATGATGAGGTCAATCACTGTTTTCCGAGAGGGATAACTACTCCGAATCAACTGAGCTTATCTGAACTTCACAAATATAACTTGAATCCATGAGAGAAAATAAGAAAATAGAAATAAATTCTAGAAATTAAAAAATTGATTGATTGATGAGAAAAATGAATTATTTATTACCCTTTAAAATTTGTGACTTATTATAAATAGTAAACTTATTATTTATAAATGGTCATGATTTCCACTAGACTTCATGGTTTTTGGCCAAAAATAGTGTCCTATTTGGCTTAACCATTTTTTTCTCCTAATTTTTCTAAATACTTTTCATGTTGAACACAACTCCTAAAGCGCAAAGGATGAAGTAATAATCAAACTAAAACTTACTATAAATAGTAAAAATGAAAATAAAATAGATTTTTGACCGTCGACCCGATGGAATCTCGCAAATTTGGCGTGGGCAACCAGACATAGCAGGGTTGGGTGGCTAAAGTAGCTTCTCCTACTCCAAAATCATATATGGTATGTCAAATAACTCTCCGATTTGTGAGATATGCCTGTTTCAAAGTTCTGACGGTCCGGATCACTTCCACCTCTGATTGGGCCTTCTCTGGTCCATCTTGGACATGAAAGTGTCAGCAACCCACTCTACATCAGCCTGTCTCTAGCCACTGAAGGGTAGATTTGTGTGGAGGCCCACCATGATGTATCTGTTTATTCATGTTGTCCATCCATTTTCTTAATCATTTTAAAGTAGGAGCCCACAAATGCCGTAGATCCAACACTCAAGTGTACCACACCAGGGCTCACTCTTGTATTTAATGATTTGTGCATTTAATGCAACCCAAGTTTACTATTTGGTATGGTCCACTTGAGCATTGGATCTGCTTCATTTTTGGGCTCATACTTTAAAATGATACGAAAAAAGTGATGGACATCATGGATAAACTAAGCCTGTACATATTTCTTTTCAATGCCGGGTTTGAACTAAGACTTAAGGCTCATGGATTGGAGTGACTTGCTAGTAGATGGCTAGGAAAGGATATAGAGTTATGGTCCATGCTCAACTGAGAAAAAAAGTTATTTTATTATTATTTAAATAATCGTATGATTGTTAGACAGGATCTTCCCATCTTCGAGATTTTTGGGGCACGACCATCAACTACAAGAGAAGAAAGACTAATGGTTTGGATTACTAAATGATGGCCCCTTTTGCAGAACTGAAAACCTGGGTATACAAGAAAAGCATCCTCAAGTCGATCCTGTCTACCATTGAGTTTCGGGCAATGAGTCGTAATCATGGTTAAAAGATCTCAGCTACTGGACCAATTTGTTCAGTCCAAAGCCGAGTCGGGACTTGCCTGAATTGGGGCTATCGAACTCAACTGGGTCCCACCATCGACTCAGATGCGTTACATCCGAGCTGTCCATGTCTTAAAACCATGGTCGCAATCCACTTGCCAAACTGGTATTGCTAACATTAGTTAACGCTATAATAATTGCTTAGTTGAATGAAAGGCTGTCATTAAGATCATTATCAGTTTCCTGCCCAGAACTCTATATTTCCCACTCAATTCAATAGTTCAAGCCCGTGTTTGGATGCACCAACCAACTGAATTGCAATTGGAAATGATCAAATTGTAGCTAACTCTTCAAATTTATTTGAAGATTGGGCTCCAAATCAACTTGATGCTGACTCTGAGACCTCAATGTTCGAACGCATCCCTGCCAATACCATTGAGACATGTGCTCGAACCTGACCGATTGGTAGCCATTTCCCCAAGTGGTATTTCTATCATTCGCTCATATGACAATGATGGCTTAGCTGAATGAAAGAGTACTACTAATTAGTGTCATTGTAAGTTCCCTGCTCATAACTCCATACCTTCCCACTCAATTGAATGATTTGATCATGTGTTTGGATGCACCATCCAATTAAATTGCAATTTGAAATAACCAAATTGTAGTTACCTCACTTAATAATATTGAAGGATTGGGCTCCAGTTAGCTTGATGCGTACTTCCACATTGTATACATCAATAAGCAGCATTATAACACTTGGACGTATGATTATTTGCTATTCAATGCATCTACACGAGTCTTATAAGAGGGTAGCCTGAAGCTGTGTTTGGGTTGGGCCACTGGAAGAGTAGTTTGTGCATTTTGGGATTCTCTTTTAGTGGAAATTTCAATATTAATCAAATGATGCTGATTTTGACCTGATGATTATCTTTTTAAAGTAACACCATGAAAGTATGTATGTCTTAAGTAAATTATTTTTCACCTCTTTCAGATGGGAATTGCGTCCAGCAAAGTGTTGGACAAATGAACAAGTATCAAATGTGTGTGACAGGTGTGGGACTCACAATTAAAAGAGTAAAATGCTCATTTAGTTAGGAATTTTTACTTTTTCACTGTAGCACCATGCAAGTATGCCCATGTGATGCTTTTTCATTGGTGTTAGATGGAGTGCCTCAAGTGGCACGTTGGACGCACTTCCATCTCAACTTAGAGCACCTCGCATGCTTGTCAAAAAGAAGAATTTTGATGTGCTACATATGCCAACATGGTCAAATGGCTTTGATTCGACCCAACTTGTTTGGCCATGGTTTGACAAATATTTTTGCTAGAATGCAGGTGACTCATGATTTTGTTGTATTTTGTGTTTCAAATGAATAAAATTATTATTTTAAATGAAAAGAAAAAGTTTTCTTCAAAAATGATTTTACAGAGCAACCAATTTTTGTTTTGCAGTATTGTGGGTTTAATCCCATTGAATTGACAAAAGAAAAACTTTAAATATACCATAAAAAGATTTTGCATTGGGCTTGTAATACTCCATTTATTATTATTATTATTATTATTTTAAAACGACGGGTTCCACTGTTGCCTTTGGTGTATCCCACCTGAGCTGTGGATGACCCTCATTTTTGGGCTCATGCCCTAACTTTGAAGGGCAAAACTAATGAACGGTGTGGATTTATTATGTGATTCATGTAGGGCCCATTCTAAAAAAAAAAAAACTAAAGCAAAGTGACGTGCTGAGGCACGTCACCCCATGTGCATTCATA
The DNA here is from genome assembly GCA_021015155.1 of Magnolia officinalis. Classification (NCBI taxonomy): domain Eukaryota; kingdom Viridiplantae; phylum Streptophyta; class Magnoliopsida; order Magnoliales; family Magnoliaceae; genus Magnolia; species Magnolia officinalis. The sequence goes on from JAJHSJ010000002.1 coordinate 100,322,047, forward strand.
TCCTCCATGACTCTCTCTCTCTCTCTCTCTCTCTCTCTCTCTCTCTCTCTCTCTCTCCCACTTCTCCACGGTATGGTTACGGATGGGAACCCATCACCCATGATTGTCATCATCATGGTGGGACCCACTCCTAAATCTAAACCTTCCATTAAACTCAGAACCCACCAACTCACTTGACATTATTTTTATACCCTATTTCTCATGCTATCGAGAGAAAACCATAGAGAAAATCTGTGAGAAGAAAAAGAGAGCTCAGGAGAAGGGAGAGTATCCGGGAGGTTTCAACATCGAGTTCAGAGTTGATCAATCCAAGCTAGTACACGTAGAAATAAGCATCGCTTCAAATTATTTTCCTCCCATTACACAATTTTTCCATAGCAGGTAGGTGATCAATTCCTATTAAAAGATTCATAAGAAATTGCCTTATATAATCTAGACATTGAAAGATTCATAAGTAATTCCCTATTGAATAAGATTCTTTATTTGACTATTGAATCAATGCAAATATTATTATTATTATTTGCATTTGCATTTGATATTATCTAGTGGTGATGATGAATATTTATTATGTGAACAATTATTTTTTTATGTAATGATTCTTATGAGTGCTCTGCCCTAAAATGATCACCATATTATTTGTTATGGGTGCTCTGCCGTGGGTCATCCCCTAAAAGAATCAGCACATAAGAGTGTTTTGCCCACTTTAGTATGTTTAGAAAAGTTATGTTAAACAATTTATTCATTTTATATTCATGTATGTCAAATTATTAATTATGATTTTAAATCCAATGTTCGTCTTATTTTAATTAATATGTCGAGGTTAAATTTAGTAATATTTGTGAGGTTTTCAATTCGGGATTGATGTGATCCTATTGAGTTGTCAACTCATTATGTTTTAACCGTTTCAGGTTATGAATATGTTGAAGATGCTGGTACTACTATTAGTAGTGGAGCATTGAATGTTGTTGGATACACATGGCATGTCATTCTTCATAGGATAAATTTTATTTTATTTTAGAACTCTGAATGTAGTAATGTTTGACTTGATTTTCTTACTTCAAGTTAAGTTAAATAATTATGCATCGATGTAATAATAGATTATGTAATTAGTTATCTTAGTTTGTGTTTGAATTTTAAAGTTTTGGACTATGGTGAAAAAAATGAAATGCATATGAAATTGTCATACTTTATCTTTTTATTTGTTTATTTTATATATATATATATATATATATATATATATATATATATATATATATATATATATATATATATATATATATAGGTCACGGGTCTGGAATTCGGATACCCAAATTTTGGGGCGTGACAGGGCTTAAGCTCCTTTCAAGAAGCATATAAATTTAACTCTATCGAGAGTTATGTCATTAGTTTGAACCATACGTATGCTCGTGAGGCCGTGGCGCGCATTGTGTGGTGTTTGAGTGTGCGAGTTTACTTCTCAAAGATAACTTTTTGTTGCCTTTTAAAATTACGGCCAGCCACGATGGTTAGTAGGAGTGATTCTACACCCTTTTAGGGCAATATTAAACTCTTTAAAAAAGGTTTTTTTTTTTTGGTTTATTTTTAGAATGCATTCAAATATCACTATCTTTTGTTTTCTGCATTTGTAAAATATTATTTTCTTCAATTCCAAATGCTAATTTTGAGTTAGACATTCATTGGTGGTTCGAATATTTGTACATCGTGTTCATTGGTGTGATGAAACAACAGTTGAAGGGATCTTAAGATTGATTGTCCAGTACTCCAGTTTCACTATGAACATCATGTAGAAAAAAAAAAAAAAAAAACCAACTTCAAGATGAGTAATCTAATAACACCTCGACTTTAAATAAGTTTTCTCAATTCGTCTACTTAAATATTCTTCTTTTATTTTCTTGCCATCGTTGTTTTCAAATTCAAAATTATAAATTTTACAAATGCCAAATTTCCCGATGGAATTAAATCGGACTGACTCTTACTGAGTTTACTCAAATGAGCTCATTTGAGTTAAAATCACATATGCCTGCAGTGTCCATGTACTTATATGTGCTTGTGTATACCTCCAACGCTCTACATGTGGCAACATGACACAGCACATCTTCATGCACCCACCTGTGCTACGTCTGCCAACATTCATCATCAGATTTTCTACACACGTGACCTGCACTATCATTTACCTTGAAGCAGCCCATATGTGCTATTATTCATCTTTAAGTGTTTGAAGTAGTACTGTTATCACATGCCAGCGAAACAAAAATACTTCTTTTTCTAACGCGGCAACATTAATGAGTGGTGGGCCAGCGAGGCCAGAGCTTGATCTATGTGGCTCCAATCATGCGAATATGTGTTGAAGTCCCTGGAAAGAGATTTGAATAACGTGAGAACTAAACTCGCGCTACCATTGGCAGAAGCGACGGGCCCACCTAAGATGCGATCGGCTGGCATGTTGCGTGTGGCCCCAGCTGCAACAGACAATGGGCGGCCGTTGTCCGCTCAAATATTTCGGGCGCGGCTTCGGTGAATCCCTGGTTCCACCAATGTGGGTGGATCCCTGAACGCGGGGTCCGACGTGACGTATCTGACTTAAATCCACGCCGTTCATCCGTTTTGACATCTCATTCTATAGTGTCATCTTATAAATGAAGAATATCCAAATCTCAGGTCGACCACACAACAGAAAACAGGAGTGATTGACCACTAATAACTTCTTGTGGGCCTGAAGAGTTTTGGATCAAGCTGATTTTTTTGTATTACCTTTATCAAGTTATTTTCGTCCTTATCAACAGGTTAGATGGAAAATAAACATTCCTCTAGCCCCAATATGTTTTTAATGGTGATTATTCAATCAACAGTGTTTCTGTGGTGTGGCCCATTTAAAATTTATATCTTCCTAATTTTTTATTTAATAGCCTAAAATTATCTTTTTGAAAACGGATGGAAGGAATGGATATAATTTACATACATCAAGGTGGGCCCCACGGTCAGGGATCCACCGAAGCAGTACCCAATATTCCCTGCCCTTTCACCTCTTCGAAGAACCAGTCTCTTTCCATTACTAAATGGCTAAAACATTCGCGCGAGGAGATGTTAAAAGGACAACGTTTCAACTTCGTACACGTGCGAGATATCCTGGCTACTCATCAGGTGAGGCCCACTGTAAACATGCACTAGCCCTTAACTCAGAAGTGTACCTCTCACGATGTCAATCACACTTACATTTTGGATGTCCAACGTTTAACATTTTCTGTTCTAACCATCCATGTTTTCATACATGGATGGCCCACCTTCTAATAGAACTGACCTCATGTTTACTGACGGTGGACCCCATCAGATTAATGGTCTGGATCTAACACGGATGTGCCTTGTTGACAAGGATGCTGCGAGTCGTCCCTTCCGTGTTTCCTCCGGAACATCACCTTAGTGATACTTCCTAAAAAATCAAATGCGAAGGGGACATTCTACGATCCACACACATGCACTCATAAATCATAAACACTAAGGATATGTAACTCAAATCCAACCGTCCAAATTTTGGGACACACCTAATCTAGATCACAAGCCTGAAATCAGATATATCTATCCGTTGTAACCGCTGATTAATGTACGTTGAGTTGGAAAATTAATGTCCACCGATCGAGCTACTTACAACGTCATATCTATTAATTATTCGTTAGAACAGGCCAAAAATACGTTCCTATATTTCAACAGTTTGATTTGAGTTACACGTATGAGTAGTATACAGTTTCTAAGCGCAGGAGTATGAACCATAACAAGTCTTCCAGAGTATCAGAGTTTCTCTCAAAAGCCTGTGCAGAAAGTAAACTGTAAAAAAATGGGCCATTCACATGCGGTTCGAGTACAATCACATGTGGGCCAGATATTGTTTAAATGTCTGGCTCCTATCCCAACCCAGAACTGTCCAATAATTCACACTCCAATAATTGCAAATGCCACTTGCAGGATACTAGGTTTGTTTAGTTCCACACGTGTGTGGAGCCCTGCACATCCACAGGAGCCACACGTGCCAATGTGAAACATGTACTTAAAATCTGAGCTTTCCATCTGGTTTAAAATAATGATTAGATCATTTACTTCAAAAACTGGTCTATTTCACTCTCGGGTGAGTTACAATGCACAAACTAAACTGACAGTTAAAATACTTCTTTCATGGCCGTCCATTTTCTATCCATGATGTGGCCCACCTGAGAAGTAAAATTGTCTGATTTTTAGGCTAGGATAACTAAGAAGTGGGACCCACATTATGGAAATCTCAGATCTTGTAGACATACTCTATATTTATATAGTTAGCTGGGTGTGTATGGAAAGGGCAGACACACGCGAGTGGAATTAGCAAGCATTTGATATATATACGGTCCAAAAATCCAACGGCATCCACCTTCCCACCATCTTTTCTCTTCAACCACAATTTCGCAGCATTCCACATGTGGAATCACCTCCCCTTAGATCTGCTTGCCCACATCTTCTCCTTCCTCCCTCCAGACTCCTTGGCACGTGCCACATCAGCATGCAAGCACTGGCACACGTGTGCCAAGACGTGCCCCGTTGGTGCAGTCTCTTTGGCGACGGGGCCCCACCGTCACCCTCCATGGTTCCTGGCCATACAAGCACGTGATCGGAGCGGCTCTTGCTACGCCTTCAACCCGGCTCTGGATCGATGGCACGTGCTACCCCTCGACTTCGTTCCTGATCCAATTCGACCGGTGGGCCCGATCGGTGGCCTCCTCCTCTGTAGGCCCGCGATCGCATGTTCCGTACACCTGATCATATGTAATCCGTTCACTAGACGTTATCGGCTACTCCCACCGTTGATCACCGCACGTGCCAATCCTGCGATAGGTGTGATCAGCTTCGGCGATCAGCACGTTCCTTCTTTCCACGTCTACGTCGCCGGTGGCATGTCAGACATTTCATGCGGCGGCGGGGCCTCCTATGAGCCCACATTGGAGATGTACGACCCCAAATCCGACACGTGGCTCAATCTCGGTGCGATGCCGGTGGAATTTGCGGTCAGGCTGACAGTTTGGACACCGAACGAGAGTGTGTATGCCGACGGCGCTTTGTATTGGATGACATCCGCACGTGCCTATAGTGTGATGGGGTTCGAGGTGCGATCTCGCACGTGGAGGGAAGTAAAAGCCCCGATGGCTGATCAGCTAGAGTGTGCGGCGATCGTGCGACGCATGGGACGGTTGGCTATTTTCGGAGGCACGTGTGGAGGTGGGGCATGTATATGGGAGCTTGGTGTGGGGGATGTGTGGACACTGATTGAAGTGGTCCCAAATGAATTGGGTAGGAGGTTTTTGGGGGTTAAGGGTAGCTGGGGCAGTACTAAATGTGTAGGGTGTGATGAGGCCTTGTATTTGTATAAAGACCTTAGGTGGGGCATGTTGGTTTGGAGGGAGGTCCCACGTAAGGGGAGGTGGGAATGGTTTTGGGTTGATGGGTGTACTGAGCTTAAGGGAGTGGGTGCGCCCAAAGTCCCAATCAAGGGGGTGATCCTTCACCCAACCTTAGCTCCTCTTTTACATGCTTGATAAATGAGAAAGGCTACAATGGTCTGTTTGGGTGCAACCCAAAATGAGAATGGTGTGCGTGGTGTCGTCTGGGACACGTTTTGAACCATCTGATTGAAATGGATTTTTAGAATATCTGGGAAGTAGGGTCCACATCTCATTAGTGGTTTCCAAATCAGGTGGGCCTTACATGGTGACGGTGAGATGAATTAGATGGTCACCTGCAAAGTGGGCCAAAATGAGAATGTGGATGTAACGGGTCAGATCTGTTATCAGTCTCATGCTCACTCCGGTTGGTGTGTTCGGGCGCACACAATCAGTATTTTCTGGTGCGCCCAAGTCAGCCCTATTATCATAAATAATCTTGCGTGTGTTTGGGAGAAAGAGATGCAAATGTAAAAAGCGTGCCATTTCTTCAACCAGGAATTAATTTGATTCCTTTTTAGGTATTTTTGAACAGCTTCTTTATAGGGTTGCTTAGCTACCAACCGTTTGGTCACACCCTCCAAACGTGCGTTTGTGGCCTCAACGGCATTAAAAATAAAATAAATAAAAAAAAAATTCTAAAGCAGGAATTTTAGCGTGTTTGGATGAACTTTGCAAATTCTTATTTCTGCTGGACAAGATAGATAGGGCGTGTTTGGTCCGTGGAGTAAAATGGTATTGAATTGTAATAGATGTGATTAACATTCACAATGATTGCATGTATGTAAATACCATGTTATTTTAGCCATCGAATCCCATGTTTGGGATAAAATTCTTAATGGAGTTGGGTAAAATTCTGTTAGGCAGACCATGGAATTGTAATCAATGGACCAAATTCACAACGGATATTGTTCACTTGTGCACATATATAACCAAAATGTCACTCGTAAACAGTGTAAATGGATGGACAGCATGGATAAATGCATACATCAATGTGGAGCCCACATGTGTAGTAGATTTCAAAATCCATGAAAATTCCGCATGGGACCAAATTCAATTCCATGGGACCAAATGCAATTCCATCCCACCTAATACCAACCTTTCCCATCCTCCCCAAATGCTTGACAGAATTTGCTCAGAACCAAATGCAATTCTATCCCACCTAATCCCAACTAATACCCGCACCAAACCCCCCTAAAATGCTAACATTAACAAAATTGATTGGGTTTATTTTCGCAAAGTCAACTAAAAAAGAGCCCAAATGCCAAACCTACCTGTTTTTGCAAGAGCATCCAAAGAGCCCAAATGCAACCTGCCCTGCACGAGGAGCGTGACCCAGCTTTGGACTTGTTAGCATGGCGCATGGGCTGGGCTTGTGCTATATCCATCACCCAATCAACTTTTGGGCCCAGCCTGGGCTCATGTCATTTTAAGCCACCACAAGTACCTGTCTTACATACTATTAATATCCCATGCATGCATCTCCAAATTGTTGATTTCGCTCAAGTGTCTATTTATGTGTGCATGAGTAGCCCAATAGCTTAACAGGTAGATTAAAATCATTCAACAACCTTACATTAGAAGTGGGTTGAGCAGGTTGACCCATTGGGTTGGCCGATTGCCACCGCTAATTATTCAATAATCGAGTATTTGCATGGTTAATACTTTTTATTTGTTATTTTGAAATTGCAAGTGATATAGGATACCACAGCTGTAACAACCCTAAATTTGGTGCATTAAAAAAATTAAAATAAATATTTAAAGATTTTATTTTTAAATAAAAAAATAAAAACAAGTCAATAGTTGAGTTGGTGGAGATGTCCTTATTTGAAAGAAAGGTTTATGGATCAATTCTTAAAGTAGTAATAATAATTTTTTATCAAATGTCTTTAAAAAAAAAATTGAATTTAGGATAAGGGAGGATGTGCTCATCCTACCTTACGAGAATTTTTATAAATAGAAAGCCCTAAAGTAAAAGGAACATGAAATTTTAAGAAGGTTCGATCAGATAAGTTCTAATCGTTAGATCTTTTTAACTTTTTATTATGTTGTTAATTTCTTCTTGATCTATACAATGGATGGTGTGGATGATCCACACCATCATATATAGGTGTGTAGAGTCAATTTTAATAAAGTGATGTTTTTATGATTTTAAATCTAGTTAGTAATATTTTAAGAATATATTAAATGGATGAAATCTGATTGTGCTAAGATAGATCGATCATAAGGCCAAAATATATAAAGGCCATAATTTTTAAATCAATCTGACAATCAGATAAGCCACATTAGTCAGATATAAAAGTATTTAATAAAGGAATCTTAAATTTTTACGTAAGTATTGGTATCACTTGACATAGAAGGACGAGATGGGTCATTGGTGTATGTGTGGTTAGATCCACACTATCCATCTAATGTGTAGAGGCAAAACATGATAATACCTCAAGAATCTGGATGATCCAATCATCCGGTGGGCCACCCCGATTAATTATTTGACATTCAATTTCAGGATCTTAAAAAGAAAATCTAAATCTTGATAATTAAATTTACATAAACATATAATTTTAATTATTTGATTATTTAAGATTTGACCACCTATGATATATATCAAAGGTGGGCCTCACCATGTAATAAAAATATATGAATAATAATGTTGTTGATATAACTGATAGGATCTCTAAATTCAAATCAATCTAATTACCTTATGGATTCTACACTACCAGGCTCAGGTGAGTAACCCAACTTGTCTCATAATTTATTAAAATTAAAATAAATCATTTATGATTGTTTGATTGATTGATATACTGATTTGAGTATTTTGTTATGATAATTGTACGCTAAATTCATATGTGAATATTCTGATTAAAACAACTATGCCAAATATGAAAAATATGCATTTACGTATCATCCATTATTCATTACATTTACATAATGCATAATCGATCCTAGGGGCCCTCCCTAGAAAAAATGTCGATCCTAGTAGAGCGTTACCAGATGCGGGCTATGCCCAAGCTTACCGAAAGGTGGAAGCCTACCCAACAGATGGATGCGGGTTGACGACCTCCAACCCAAGCAGATGGACGATCACCCCATCTGATGCATTCATACACCATTTGCATACATATCATTGTACATACATTTTTATGTTATTTTAATTGATATGATTGTGAACCATGCTGGATTATTTTACTAAGTCTGGCTAGCTTATCTTTTTTATTGATGGAAAAACCGTACAGATGAGCTATTAGTAGATGATGCAGCGCAAGAACCAGAAGGATCTACTGTACCTGAACACGACCCATGTGAAACGCGGTCATACTTATCTGAAGATGAAGTGGCAACATTAGACAATTTCTGACTATGTGATTTATTTATTAGCATAGTTTGATAAATGTATAATGCATATTTATATTGATTTTGAGATTTTAATGAATTATTTAGATTTATTTCTTTAAAACAATGTTAGTATGGAATAAACATAATTATAGTACGATGATATAATAAATAAATGATTTTTAAGGTTTATTTTAAGAGTTGTCAAGATTTATATTTGTCTGGTTAATTGGTGCTAAGTGTTATGTATGTGTGATTGAGATTATAGTGGAACTTAGACTGAATATAATTATCATCTCTGATTAAACTGATTAAGGAATTAAATTAGTACACTTTTGTACGAGTTACGAACTGAAACTTAGGTCTGAGGGTGCACACTCTATACACGAATTTCGAAGCGTGACAACGGTTACGCGCGGAAGCTTAACGGAATTATAAAATGAAAGCTATGTCTTAGAGTGAGGAGTGATTAGGATCAATCACATAGATCACAAAAGATATATCATTCAATCAACTAGTCTATATATGATAGTGTACATGTATGTGTGTGATTTGCTACTTATTAACTCCTAACATTCATCTAATTATACATATATATAATTCACTAATCGATTACATATGCATAATTAAATAAGTGTTCAAAAGACAATCACAAACATAAGCATGTATAGTGGTTTGGTTTCCTTACTTCACTCTTGGTGGACATGCTTAACCCATAAGTGTACTTGATTTCATTATCAGATGTTTTAAATTAGGTTCACCTCAAACCTTTACAACCCTACACAAGAACTGTGATCCTACACAAAAATCTATCTAGCATACACTCTCATTGGAGGTTTCCGTAAGAGACTTTAGTTCGTTTTCAATTGGCTAATCAACAACATCGGTCCTAGTCCAAGGACCTACGTTTACTCCCATTGGAGGCTTTCATATAGACTAACACAAACACACCTTTGTCTGATGAATTCAGTCCTACATAAGAGCCTAAGTACAATACACAAACCTATAAAGTTTAGGTTATAAACTCCTACCCTCAATCCTACACAAGGAAAGAGAGTATGGACTTACTAAATGATACTTACTTGGCGAATTGAACTTATTTGATGTGTCGTGCTTGATTTGCTTCTTCAAAGTTTTTTCGTGCTTGAATTAACTCTTCAATCACTAACCTGATCGTTGATGCCGATGCGTTACCAATGCTTTAGCTCCTACGGTTGTTTGTCTTTCATATGAAATGCCAATGAAGTGACCAAGGCAAAGGAGGTTAGGTGAATCTCGTTCAATTCATGGGAATGTTGTAATCTTAAGGGATTCACCTAGAAAGCTCTTCTGAAGAGTTTAGTCAAGGATTTAACTATAAGCAAAATATCTAATATTTAGAAATATGAGAGTTTATCCATATCTTCAAATAGGAGCATGGAATGCTCATTAGAGTAAAGAATCACAAGAAGATTAGTATGAAACTCTTTGGATGGAAGTCTATGATGTGTGATATGAGTGGAAAAATATGTCATTTATAAAAGAACTAAATTCCAACGGTTATTAAAATAAATAAATTTAAAAGGAGAGGGGGGAGGGGCAATAAATGGCCTAATCGAGCAATCGAGTGATGCCCTCGTTGGATTGAACTCCTCTTTGATGGCATCGAAGGGTTACTTGATGTCATTGACGAAATCCAAAAAATAAGCATTTTGTTTATGGACGTTTCTTACCACATTCAATCGTCCGAGTCCCAACGATCGAGATTGATCAAGGATTGCTCGATGAGATCGAGAATCCAACAAAAACTTCTATTTTGGGTTTGGAATCTTTAAAACAGTTTAAAGCCTCTTTTAGCCTTACTTAACATGTTCCAATTGGGCCTCTAAGACTAAAGGAAGATCATTAAGGGTTTACCTATTAAGTTTAAGATCATCTACAGGTATGGATTGTTTTGGGTCAAGAGTTAGGGTCACCAAGGCACCTCATATACATGTTCTTTACTCCTCGATACTCATGTCATCTACTCCTTGATGCTCATGTCCTCTTGTGTCTTCGATCTTCAGCTTTCAACAGCTCAACCAACTACATGACACATGGATTCATATAATTAACAAATAAGGTACACAATTCGGTGCACTAACAAGTTTCATTATTACAAAGCTACTCCAAAATTAGCTTGGTTTAAAAAAAGCGGGACTAATTTTGTATCTTTAATTAGCATACTAGGTCCATCAATGTTAAATGTGCAATAAGTGGATAATTACTAATGATCACATACTGAAAATAGTGGGGTTTGAGTACGTTGGGCCCACTTTATGCGCATCTAGCATCTTCACACGAGAGAGTAGGGTTTAATTGCTGCTCTGACGAGTCATTCACCCAAGATATGATAACGAGTTTCATTTATTCTTGGGTGCAACTTGGATCGTATTAATCCAAACTTGATTGGCCCAATCTAAACTTTGTGGTTAGGCTGGGCTTGACCCGTGTTTGTTTAGAATTGGGTTCGAGGCCTTGGGCATCTGGCCCAACCCGATAACATACCTTATATGCCATTACAACTAATATGCACGGTATGAAACCATGGCTTGCATAGAAAATAAGGTTCAAAATTGAAGCTTTTGACCCTATGCTATATAATCCATGAAAAGAAATGTCTATGAATAGAAAATAGAATTCATTATTGGAGCTGACTAGGGGTGCACATCGAACTGTTGGTACCGTGTAACCGGACCGGAACCGTTGGATCGGTCCGGTTTGGTCCGGTTCTAGGGTGCTAACGGTCCGGTTCCGGTTCCAAAATTTTCAGAACCGTTGATTACGGATCAGTTCCAGTTTAGGGCCCTGTAGAACCGAACCGAACCATTGATCCGAACCGTGACACAAACCGTGGATCCGAGCTTTAATTTAAAACCAAAAATTAAAAACCATAAAGGCTTTAGCGCCCCCTGCCCTCTCGCCCCTCTCGTTGAGCGCCCTACCCCTGCGGCCCTGCCCTCTCGCCGACACCAACTGAGGTCTGCCTCTCTCTCTCTCTCTCTCTCTCTCTCTCTCTCTCTCTCTCACGTTGGGTTTCTCCTTGTTCTTCTGCTAGAGAGAACCCATGTGGACAACGTGCGATGTTCATCTTAAGGCCCCATCGTCAAGTGGACGCTGTCCACAGTTTGGGCCCACCTTTGATAGCTGGTGCTGCCTCATTTTACAGAGACCATTTATTTTGTGAATCAGAGGTTGCCGTCTTTGACATGGAGTACACGAGGTGGCTCAAGGAGCACCATCGCCTCATGTACAAGCTTCGCGCAGCAGTGCAAGAACACATGTGTAACATCCCGGATTTTTGCCAACCTAGGATTAGGCGTTCTAGGGCAATGGGTCGATCCTAAGACCTTATCAACTTGTCAAAACTAAATCCCACAGTCTAAAATCGCTCCTGAACCCATTTCCTTCACAAATCCCACCCCTTTACTACCTTGTGCTTTCAATTTTTCAAAGCACTTTCGCCCTAGACACTAACTTAAACTAGCTAAGTAGTAAAACTTGGATCACTTTATATACAAACTACAAAGGCCTAAGTACCATCTCAACCAGAAAACAATTAGGATTAAATCCTTTAGAAATTTAACAAAGTTAACTAAGTGCAAACTCGACTAGCCATGAAATCCGTTGGGATCGCTTTAAATACGATCTGCAAGACCCAAAACTTGTAAAACATGTGACTCTAGGTTACCCTAAAGTTTAGAACCGAACTCATTACCCGTCTGCTCTCGGGACTGAAACGAAACTTCGTATGAGGTCTAGATCGCACATCGGGAGTCCGATTAACACGAAGCTAAGGAACCAGGACCGCCCCACTGGGCTTGACAATCATCTCAAAAATCAGCTCCGACCGATGTCCCACGGTCATTTATTTCGATCCGGAGCGAGGGAGTGTGAAAAACACTATTCCCATTCCAAAATAAAATATCTGGAATAGTGATCTGGCACCTTTCGCTTGCGCATCAGTATTAAGCAACCAGACCGTCAGAATCAGACCAAATTACACCCTCGGATCAGGAAAAATTTCAGGAACATTTACATGTACTTGGAATTTCGGATCGTGGCCCACTGACCGTTGAACTGAAAGTGGCCCGCCACGTGCGATTTGGGAATCCGTTCGAGTCGAAAACGTAATCCCTCATAGATCCATGTGTGGTGAGCTTAAGTCTGACGTTTGGCTCAAGGAGGGCCACCAGAACCTCTCTTTTGAGCTGGAAAAGTGACGAAATACCTATATTAGCAGTAACCTTTGAACAGGAGTCTATTTCGGTGAGTTTTGAGGCTATAAGGACCTTAAACCCTCTCCCATTCCAGCCATACGAATTTGGATTTGAGAGAGGGAAAAGAGAGAGAAAGTGAGGGAGAAGTGGGAGAATCTCCCTGCCGTCCTTCCCTGCTGCTATCCATGCTCCACCGCATCCTTCTTGATGCTTTTCCGGCGTTTCCGGCGTCGTTTCTAGGTAAGAAACCCTAACCCTAATCTGTTTTGGGGTTTAGACTGTTGTAGGTTGTGAAGTAGCTAACCTATTTCGTTCTATAGGTCGCCTAGTTGCCGTATATGGAAGCTTAGCAAACCTATCAACTCCGTTACGATTCTACGACAAAAGGTGCGGACTTTAGGTGTATAGGTTACGTTTTTCAACGCTTTCAATGTCAGATAATGATAGATTCATGATCTGCATGCAATTGCACATGTACAAAGTGCTTTCCGTTTCCTGTTTCGATTAACATTGTAGAATATGGAATTTCACATACTCTAGATATACGTAGAAATACCGTATACGTATTTTTTTTGGAGAAGTGTTTGACATGTTTATTTAATGTATGATTATACTATATATGGATAAAATACTAGTTTGGCGAAAGGAATCGCCGTAATACATGTTCACTTGTAAATGCTACGTATGTTGAAATTGTGTATTCTAGAAATACTGTATACGTATAAATTTTGGAGATGTATGTATCATGATTATTTGCTGTAGTAATATATTATACATGGATAAAATACTAGCTTGGCTAAAGGATAACCCTAATACATGTTTTACTAATATACACCATGTATGTTGTAATAGTGTATTCTAAGTGTTTGTGGAAATGGCTGAATGAGTATAGAATTCTCATTCGTGCTCGCCATGACTAATTGTCATGGATTCATGATTTATGTATTGGCGATACCCCCCTTTGACGAAAGGATTTGCCCTAAATCACGCCACGGCCATTATACACTATATATGCTAAAATGTGTGGCCCAAGTGTTTGTGGAAATGACGGAATGGATATGGAACTTGGATTCCTGCTTGCCATGACTATCCGTCGTGGGTGTACGCGTGTTATGATTGGGGCAACTCCCTAGTGAAAGGATTTGGCCTAATGCCTATGTGATCGACATATGTCATGTATGTTGATGTATGGTTGTTTAAGTGTTTCTTGAAATGTCTGAATGTGTAGTAGTTAGCAAATTGTAATATATAAGGGTGTTGAGATATGACTCTCAACCTCTTTTCACTATGTGTATGATCTCCTTTGATAGTTGTGTGATTAGGATTTGAACATGTACAAACTCATGCTTGTGTTGTGATTCATAACATGCTCAACTGCTTTATGATTTTAACTATGTGATGCATATGTTTAATTTATATTTATGTTGTATGATCCGTCATGGGTGATGGGGGAGCGGAGCAACGAGTGCGTGCAACAGCCCTGGCAGCCCTAAACGGATAATACCCGACTGATTGTATGATTTGAATCCTGATCTATTACTGCTTTATATCTCTGTAATTGATTGTGTTTGGGGCTATGATTATAGTCCAGGCAATCGGTAACGAGATTGAACTCGTGGCTGAGATTCATTTGCCACGTGGGATGTGTTCGACGAACTCGAGTCGTGCGTTGCCTGTCGGCAGTGGCTAGGCCACACGAAGTTGTTTATGCACTTCATGTCGTGCAGCTCAACGGGCGATCGTGCTAGTCGAGCTCATCAAGTAACCCGATCTGCCTTATGCATGTTCACCCTGTTTGGTCGCTACTGCTTGAACGTAGGGTACCAAACTAACCAGTGAAACCCCTTTTAACCATGGTACCTCGATCCGCTAAGACGCATGAGCCGGGCATGGTGGTATGGGACACCGTGGTCGAGCTGTCGGCCTACGCTGGGGCCATGTGCCTCCCCGTAGTGACCATTGCGCAATCAACTCGTGAGCCGAATATGGTGGTATGGGACACTGTATTCGAGCTGTCGATACTTCGGCGAGAGCCGAGTACGGTGAGATCTGTGCTCGTGCTGACGGGCGACGAGTCCTCCGTGGTATCATCGAGTACACTCCAAGGGTCTGTGATTGGCCACGAGTCTTTCACAACAACTAGAGTGTGAGTTGAGCCGAGTACGGTGAGACCTGTACTCGAGCTGACGGCTAGTGATTGAGCCGAGTACGGTGAGACCTGTACTCGAGCTGACGGCCAGCAATTGAGCCGCATACGGTGAGATCTGTATCCGCGCTGACGGGTGATGAGCCCTTTGCGATGCCTTCACTACGCTTCTCAAAGCATAACATCGTATGAGAATAACTAGGATTGACGACCCTAGAATGGATCAGGTTTGGGAATGATACAAGGGAGGTACCTTAGTTTCCCAATACTGCTGTTTGAAATGGACTAATAAAAACTTGGTAATCATGAGCATCATCGCACCGCATGTGCTTTGTAGATGTGGCGCACTGAGGGAGTAAGCATTCGCGAACGTAAGATGATGTCGCTTGAGGGTGGTTTGGCAAGGGCATACAGCATCATGTCATTTCATTCTTGCATTTAATAAGAGTAGTTAGAATTGTTTGATTTGTACTGCTTTATCATTACTGCTTGATTGAATTGATAACATGTTAACCTATGCCTTATTGTTCCACTGAGTTGATCACTCACTCCCACGTTACGGGACGGTGTTCCGAACACCCACCAGATTTGTTGAGTTTCAGGTGATGGCGATGCTTGTGAAGCAGAGCCGGACTACTTCTGTGATGATAGGAGGAATTCTCCTGTCTGTATCTCTCTGGCAGGTCAATGAAGACCTGATATTGTATTGACGGGGCTATGGTACATGGGATAGGAGGCATTACACTTCCTCACATTTGGTACATTTTAGAACTGTACTTGTATTTATTTAACCTGGTAATGTTATCACACTCCGGAGACTCATCATAAGTTATATATTTTATCTATCTATCACAGTCTTCCGCTTGCAAATTTAACTGTCTCTGGAGTATGATATGCTGTTTTGGCTTAATCTCACTCATGTTCAACGCACGAATACTGTCAACATCCAATCATCATTCATTTTGTTGCATAAGTGATGTTCTGGAACTCGGGAGTTGAGTTTATGCTCGACCCCCGATTTTCAGGGCGTTACAACATGTAGGAGAATGAGCTGAGGATCTTCGTCAACAATTGCCTCACCCACTATGACCAGATGCTGAGCTTGAAAAGCATGATGGTGAAATCCGAATTCCGGAACCGTGGAACCGATCCGGAATTGAACCGGTTTTTACGGTCCGGTTCCAGTTCGGTTCTAGGGTGCTAACAGTCTGGTTCCGGTTCCAAAAATCCTAGAACCATAGGGAACGGTTCGGTTCCAGTTTCACCCCAAAACCGGACCGAACCGAACTGTGTGCACCCTTAGAGCTGATTTAGGGCAGTGTTTCATGATTGGAATTGCCATGTTGTGGACTATATTTCTTTAATATTATTGGTTTATAAGTAGTGATTGTAGAAAAAAGGGAGAAAAGAATACTGATTGTACTATTTTTTACTAGTTTATAAGTAGTGATTATAGAAAAATGGAAAAATAAAAAAGAAGAAGAAGATAGAATAGTAAATGTAGACTCTTTTTACTAGTATTATTTCGGTGGTTATAGTCTTATTTTAATGATGTTATTCGATGGTTAAATCGTTTGATTTTATTTGTTAGTTTACTAGTTGCATTAACCCAACGTAGTTGTTCTAACCTGATTCCATTTAAATTGCATTCGTGTAGAACATTCAATAGCTTGGGTTGGGCTGTGCGTCATCGGTTGGAATACTCATATGGTGTGTGTTAAAAAAGAAAAAAAGAAAAAAGAAAAGAAAGAAAGAAAGGACCCATTGCTCAGGCAACTGATCCAACCCACTTAAAATTCACTAATCCTTAGGCTGACGCAAACCTACTCCTTGAATTGTATTCAAGTCACATCTAAGACTAACTCAGCCCATCTGAAATGGACTAAGAATTTTGGCACTCTCACTGAGCTAGAAGCATTGTATCAAGGCTTGGTGAGTCCCGTGTCGAGTTGTGCAAGTAGACTCAGATTCATTTGAACCCAATCCAGGTGGATACCAGGAGCCTCCAAATAAGGAGAGTGACTCCTGATTCCGGCGAGTCTTGACTTGAGTCAGGATTAGATGAGTCGGTCCCAGTCTCAAGCACTCTTGTATCAATGGGTACAAGAGGCAAGAAAGTGTTAAAATCTTCAATCAAAATTCTATTCTAATATCTAGTTTCGAACCGTGGATGTATCTGGTCATTGTGCAAAACCCATTGATGACCTATGTAGAAACGGTTCTGATCAGGTCAGGTCAGGTACGGCCCACACACCACCGTTTATTTAAATAAGCCACATTACCTAGCTAAGCCAGACCCGACACATTTAGCATAGTGAAACCCGGGCCAACAGTGGCTATGGTCATTTGAACCATTGCCAACAGATGAAGGTGAGCCAAAATATCGAAGTTACGATGATGGGATAATCAAGTCAATGGATTGGATCATTGGAATCATTAACCCAGATAGTCAACATCAAAGGTGGGGCCCACGTGATGGACAATCCACTTCAAAGGTGGGCTAACATTATGGATAACCCACACCATGGGGGAGCCCACGTAATGGATTGTCCACATCAAAGGTACGCCCCTAATAATAAATGGTTCACATCCAAAGCAATTGACACATGAGGGATGACTTACATTGAAGGTGGGGCCCACATGATGGACAGTCCATCAAAGGTGAGCTCCACATGAGAGGCGATGGATATTGAAGGTGGCCTCACATGATGGACAATCACATTGAAGGTTTGCCCACATAACGGACAATGACATTGAAGGTGGGCCCCACATAATGGATGGCGCACATTAAAATGGGCCTCACATAATAGATGGTCCACATCAAATGTCAGACCCCATCCGAGCGGGACCCGCATGATGGATGGCCCACATCGAAGGTAGGACCCACATGATGGACATTCCACATCAAAGGTGGGCCCCACATAATAAACGATTCACATCAAAGATGCCGATGATGAATGGCGCACATCCAAAGTGGGCCCACATGATGGATGACTCACATGGAAGGTGAGGCCCACACGATGGACGGTCCACATCAAAGGTGGGCTCTATATGATGGGCGGTGGAAATTAAAGGTGAGCCTATTTGTGTAAATAATATTGACCGTCCAAATTAAGTTCATGTAATGGTTAATATTTGTTAAGTTCATGTAATGTTTGCATTATAGCCCTTCAAATGTGTGCTGGGTCTAACCAATAGTCTGGATGAATGGATTGGACTGTCTAAGTATCCCATTATAACTAGGAGCACCATAACTTTGTGTGCTGTCAGAGCACTGGAACATTTCTCTTTATTAGTAATTTAGTACTATCGACGTTTTATTTGCGTTATTCGCATCTCGAAGTAAGAAGATAAGACTCTAAGGCGATTCGCTGTGCACGTGCTAACCTGACCCGTGAATAGGGGATCTCAGCCATTCATCAGGAAGGGTCCACCATGAAGATTCTTTTTCCATAATATAAGTATGTAATCCACGCATGTACATGGCACACCTGATGAGCTGACCAGCTTGATTTCGGGAACCGTGGCAACCAGCTGATATATGATCCAGATCTCACGCGTGGGGCCCATTTCTTAAGAAATTCCAGTTATCATACATGGGCAGATGTATGGTCGAGATTGGAGCTTTTCGTTTATCAATCTAATGGCAGATGAAATTCCACCCTGTACTGGAGCTCAAATTCAACGGCAGCGGCTCTTCGTTTCAACGTTTTAGGTCTAAGAGTGGGCCCCATCTTAGTTTATTATTGTTATTGTTAGACTTTTTATTCTGACCACCCATTTTTTGACACGCAAGTTCTGATCTACCCCAGACCAACATTATTTTTATCATTTTATTGTGTACCTGGTCAACAAGTAGATTAAGATTGGAAAAATGCGATTCAATTCGGTGGCTAAATTCCAATCTAAATCTTAAAACTAAGTCCTAATCCAAAACCATAGACCTGTAAACCTAAACCCTAGTAATTTCAGAACCTGACTTGCTGAGTGAAACTCATAAGTCAACTTACTAAATCATTCTGAGTCAACTCACTGAGTGAAACCAGTCAAATTACCTAGTCAACCCAACCCCTAAACATGACACCTCCCCTGCTCTGGCAGGAGCTCCCCATGAGTGCTAGATCTCTCTTTGCAACCCTTATTCATGTGTGTTTGCATAAAGACTTCTATACCCCTAATTTGGCTATCTGGAATCCATTTGGATTCTGCCACATGGCGATCTGGAATCTAAGCTATCCAATCCTCCCTAGATTTAATAGGAATTACCAAAAAAAAAAAAAAGGTTTGGGAGTTATAAATAGATCTCAAACCTTCTATTTGAATCATCGAATCTCATTTCAAGATAAACCAACAAGCCTCCTTAGCCATCCCAGCAATCATATCTTTCCATCAAGGAGAGTGAGAGTGCAAGAAAGAGTCTACCCTTCGTTTGATTTAGCCCAGCCTCAATCCTAGCCTCTTTAGCCAACTAAGTCCGATCCAAGCCACTCAATCTCATCCTTGCGACACATTCATCCATTCAATCATCCAATCCCTAATCCGCTTTGTCTAACCCAGTATTAACATTGTACAACACTTATTCTCTTTTCAACCCTCTGCTCGTCAGATTCATCAACTTAGCATAGCACCACATCTTACACTTAATTGATTTGGGCATATGCTCTATGGCCTGCCGATATAATCGGATCCCGCCTACCAGAACACTTGTTGATTAGTTCACGCTTTGGCAAGTGGAGGAGTTAGGGCAGATTTTTCTAGCCTATACCAACGCCTGTCATAGACATTGCATTTGACACCGCATAGCCCATACTCTTTTACATCATAAGCATCGCATCGCATGCATAAGCACCCCTACACCTATTTAGTACAAACATATGCTCTGTGACTTGTCGACAAAGTTAGATCGTGCTCATCAAAAAGTTATATTGATTTGCATTATACACAGCTGCATCATCAACGTACGAGAACTAGAATTCATCCTCAAAGATAGTTTAATCTTGCGAAGTAAAGATCGCACAGTTATACGAGCAAAGTAAGGTGTCTAACACCTCTCTCTATAACCACGGTCCTTACCTCAAATTTTATACTGCATATCAATGAGTCATTTTAAAGCTGAGAACCACGCATTCTCTCTCTTAAGCCTATTTTAGGGGGTGTTTGGCGCATGGTATTAGGAAGGATTACGTGGGATGAGATTAAAAAAAAACATAATTATAGGGATTGTCCCTTGTTACCATGGATAAGCTTAACTCTATTCTATGTTTGTAATACGGTGGTACATTGAATGGATATACCCACCATCATTTGAAACTATTGAGAATAACACGTGTTATATCCAAACCGTTCATCTGTTTTGTAACCTCATTTTATGGCATGGTCCTAAAAATGAGGTAGATCCAAAACTTATGTGGCCCCAAAGAAGTTTTCAACATAAGGTATTCAATCCCCGCTGCTTTATATAGTGGGGTTCACTTGAGCTTTAGATCTACCTAATTTTTTGGCTCATGCTCTAAAATGATCTTGAAAAATGGGTGGACGGTGTGGATATAGCCCATACATCATGGTGGGACCTATGCAACTTGCTAACATTGAGTGGAAGGTTTAGCCGACTATAAAATTAGAGTAATTAACTAATGATGACTCCAATCATATATAACACCCTTCTCAAACATCCACCACAAAAAGTCGTCCCACACAGGCACCCATGGAAGATCGAGTCGGTCTCCTCCCGGGATCCAGTGTCCACAGTACTTTACAGATTGAACGGCCTATATTTCTGACACGTGCCATGCGCACAAATCTGTGCCACATATTCGGTCCGTGCCACATATTCAGTCCGCTCACTGAGTCACGACCCATAGATATATAAAAGAAGAAAGAGACGTGTGATGGATGATACGCAAGCACTACCAACTACAAAGAAAATCTACGGGAGAAATGATCAAGTGGGCCTATGTTTTGTGCAAAATCACAACAATTGAATGGACGAATTATCTCATCCATCCACTTTTGCATGTCATCGAATTAACGCTTTGGATCATCTGATCATTAGGATTTTTTTAGGATAGCCTACGAAAAATTAAAGACACCAAATGGATGGCTCAGATCAATGATGCAGATGCCAACAAATCCAAATGCAACTAGGGGCATGGAAGGTTTCCCTACGCTGAATACACAAGTCCATTAGACAGATTCACTGCCACTGGCATTCAAGTAATTTATTCACATCAACCGGGCCATAACATGTTAAACTGTCCAAATCATGCGTCCTTCTTTTTTATATAATGAACCAAAAGTTAAGATTATTTTATTATCTATCTCACTTGTGGACATTTACTAGACGGTTTAAAACGAAAAATATCAAGTGGTCTTATAATTTCAATGAACAAGCGTCCATGAATCAGAGGTTAGGATTGCACAACCAATCTGATTTTGGAACTGTGATTTAATGGCGGTGGGTCCACAATTTAGTCATTTTAATTTGAGTTGATGTTTGCAGCATGTAATTTCAGCTGTGTATCAAGTCTTGCATGCTGCTAGAGTATCAAATAACTCCCTTTAAATAAAGGAGATGCGATGGGCACAAATATATTTTTGTGTCAAGAGTCTAAAAATCAGTCAGATCTAAAACTCATGCGCGCTACAGATTGAAAGCTTGAAGTTTGCAGAAGTTTTGTATCAAAATGATATTTGTGCCTACAATTAATCTGAGTGGTAATAATCTTAGGAACGGTTTGGATGGCATGTAAACATTATGGTCATCTCCTGGAAGGTTTCAACAGTGGACATTTCCATTTCTATTGTTTCATTTGGTGTGGCCCACCTTAGCTTCGGATTTGACCGTTTTTTAGTATCCCATTCCATCGCGGTCAGAGACATCTCCATTTGAACTAGAATTTTTAGTCTAACTGTATAGCATCTTTGTTAATACGAGCTTATTTGTAAAAAGTAAGCTTTTCTTTTAAAAATATATCATTTATTACAATTTTAATTTTATTGTTTAATATTTTAGAAACTAATAAAAAAACTCTTAAACAGTAAATAATGAAAATATTACTGCTTATTTGACTTAAGCAGGTATACATATTTTTACTCATTTTTGAATAAGTTTTCCTCAGCTTTTTAGTAATTTCCATCATATCCTTTTCATTTCTCTTTACAATCTCTCTGAGGATGATGAACGGATGTAGGCCCCACATAACGGGCACTCTACATCAAAGGTAGGGCACACATGATAGATGGTGGACATTGAACGTGGGATCACATGATGGAAGGTTAACATCATAGGTGGGCCCACATGGTGAATGACCAATATTGAAGGTGGGGCCCCTTATGATGGACGGTCCACATCAAATGTGGGACCCAAATGATGGATGGTGTACATCAAAGGTGGATCCCACATGATGGACAGTCACATTAAGTGGGCCCCAACTAATGGATGGTTCACATCAAAGGTCACATATGATGAATAACCTATATCCAAGGTGCCCAACATGATGTATTATCCACATAGAAATTGAGCCGCACGCGATGGATGTTGGACATCAAAAGTGGGCCCCACATGATGGACAACTGATGTAGAGCGGGTCATGGACAGTTTCATGGCCAAGATAGATCCGAAAAGGCCCGGTCGACGACAGAAGTGATCTGGACCGTCGGACCTTAAATCGGGCGTATCTCGCAATCCGGAATGAGTTACCTGACGTAAAATATATGATTTTGGGTTAGAACGGGCTACTTTAGCCAACCAACCCAGCTATGCAGGGTTGCGATGCTCGGAATTGCGAAAAACCCTTGGATCGATGGTCGTTTCCCTGCTTTAATTTCGTTTTTACTATAAATAGTAAGTTTTAGTTTGATTATAACTCTTCATCCGTCAGGCTTTAGGAGTTGTCCCCAACGTGAAAAGAGCTTAGAATAATTAGGAGAACGGTTTGGTGAATCCAAATAGGACACTTACTATTTTTGGCCGAAAACCTTACGCACTAGTAGACATCACGACCATCTATAAATAGTAAGTTTACTATTTATAGTAAGTCGCGGATTCTAAGAGTTTTAGTTGTAGTTTGATTCTGATTTCTTTCCCATTGCTTGGTACCCCTATTTAAAGGGTTGTGAACTCGTTTTTAGTGATCAATTAATCAATTTTGAATTTCTTAGAATTTATTTCTATTTTCTGCTTTCTTTCCTCGTGGATTCGAGAAGTCTCTGTGAGGAATCTAGAGAAGCTCCATGGATTCGGAGTAGTTATCCTCATCACGTTCATCCCTGCGTCAACAACCTACGTCAAAAGTGGGGCCCACACGATCGACACATCAAATGTGGACTCCACATGATGTGTCATGGACATTAAGGGGCCCACATAAAGGACAATTAACGTTGATGGTGGGCCTTACTTGATGGATGACCTAGTGGGCCCCACATAATGGATGGTCCACATCAAAGGTCAGTCCTTAATGACAAATGGTCTACATTCAAGACAGCCCTCACACGATAGATGACGTACATCAAGGTGAGCTCCACATAATGAACAGTCCGTGTCAAAGGTCAACCCTTAACAATGAATGGTCCACATTTAAGATGACCCTCACATGATGGATGACCAACTTTGAGGGTTCAACTTACCTGATGAACAATCTACTCCACATCAAAAGTGGGCTTAATACAATGAGCAATCCATATCTAAATGTCCGACCTAATAAGATGGCCTAAATGTCTTAAAAATTAAGGATTATAGTTATCCAATCATTTGACATTTGGGGTACTATGAATCTACGGCAAGATTTACCAAAACAATGGTATAGATTTCTACGGCAAGATTTAACAAAACAATGGTATAGATTGCTCTTTTACCGGTGTTGTTGTAATATTCAAAATAACATCAACTATCCTTTAAAAAAAAAAAAAAAAACTCTTATTTAAATATTTTACTAAATATTCTTATTTTAAATAAAAACTTTATTGAATTTTGAAAACAAATAATGATTTTATCAAATGAGTTTATTTAAAACATGAGTTAAAATAAAAAGACTTTATTAAAATAGCTCTTATTTGAAAAGTTCTTGTTAAATTAGACTAGATATGCTTAACAAGCTAGGGACCACCTTATGGCTCATGTGATCTCCACCATACATGGACCCCACTCCTTGGTGATCGTAACCAAACACGACTTGGATCATGTCAATTTCCATAAATTACTCTTCCTTCTCGTTTGAAAATTAACTTGTATTTTTGCTTGGAAAACCGGTCCAAAAGGGCTGGTTTAAATTTGTGAGGACCACTGTTTATATATATATATATATGATGTATTTGTGTCATTCATCCATTTTAGCGTAACCATTTGAGGTATGAGCCAAAAAAATGAGGTAAATCCAACACTCAAGTGGCCCACACTGGAGGAAACAGTGGCCATAAGAAGTTTTCAAAGGTAGGTTTTTGATTCCCTAAATCCTGTAGTGTGGTTCAATTGAACTTTGGATCTGCCTCCTCTTTTTGTTCATGCCCTAATTTCAACTGGACGGTGTGGATAAGCTACATATATCACAGTGGGTCCCACATTTATTTAATCACGTCCTCGGTCTTAATGCTACAAATGCAGCCCTTAAATGTCACTACAGTGGTTACTAAAGGAAATAATTATTACTCATTTTCAATGTATTTACCAGGGTTTACAAATTTCAAACATGGCCTGAATGCGATTTATTCGTACGTTTTTCAGCTATCCACTTTTTTAATCTCCACTAGCTGAATCGAAACATTTCTTATTTCTCTGCGCAGTTTGAACACAAGGTGGATAAACGTTGTTTTTCTACCCCGTTTGGGAAGCAGATTGCATACTGAGTAACTCAATAAGCTTAAAGTCTGTGGGCCCAACTGTCATTCATGCATTTCATCCACTTCGTCCATATCTTTTAAAAGATAATTTTAGGGTTTTATCTCAAAAATTGAGTGTATACAATCCTCAAGAGGAGCACACCACAGGAAACAGTATGAATTGAACATCTACCGTTGAAAATTTATTGGGGGCCAAAGAAGTTTTATATCAAGCTGATATTTGTGTTTTACCTTCATCCATGTCCGTCTGATCTTATGAACAGGTTGGATGACAAATAAACATCACTGGGAGCCTTAGAAAGTTTTCAACCGTGGAAATCAATAATTCTACTTTTCCTGTGGTGTGGTCCACTTGTGCTTTGAATATCTATCGATTTTGGGTTCAACATCTAAAATGATATGAAAAAACTAATGGACGGTGTGGATAAACCATATGCATTCACGGTGGGCCCAACAGAGTTTACTCAGTACAATAAGAGCGCACTGAGTAACTCAGTACGCAATCCAATTTCCCCCGTTTGAACATAAGCTGGAGTTTGTTGACCAATAACGGTGGAACGCTCCACCAGTCAACTGTTCCCTTTTAAACAGCCCGACCGTGCAACAAACAGTTCTGTGGGACTCAACGTGATGTTTCTATTGCATCAACTCCGTCCATCATTTTTATTAACTTATCATACAACACTAGCCTAAAAATCAATAAGATCCATTACTCAAGTGAGCCACAAGGCAGGAAAGAGTTAGGAAGGGACATCCACCATTGAAACTACCTTCATGGACATGTATGCCGTCCAATCAAAGTGGTGTGGCCTACTTGATTCTTGGATCTGCCTTAATTTGTGTTCACGCCCTTACGTTAGCTGACCAAACCAAATGATGGACGGACTGGATTTCACGCAGATATCATGGTGGCCCAGAGAGTTTTTTGTTGCAAGCGCTCCCTACAATGGGTCGTTTTTCCGTTAGGTGCGCCGCCGTTGCTTTTAGGCACGTGGAAAGGCCTAATCATTGATCTGGACTGTCCATTTTACATTCTTCATGGCCCACCATGGAAAATTCACGTGATCAGAGCAACTTCTCTCTGCGACCGTTGCCAAAAATAATAGACGGTTGGGATCATGTAAAATAGAATAAAGGTCAAATGATTAATGAAAGGGAAAAAACAAAAAAAGAAGAAGAAGAAGAAAAGAATAGAAAACCGACTTCAAAAGGTTACTTTGGAAAGCAACCGTCCCAAAGAATCATCTTGACCATTCCACATGCGGCTTGAAATCTGACGGTTAGAAAGGACACTACAATATTTGAAAGGCGATCCAGACCAATGGTTAGATGGTCCACCTACCAAAACGGACCGGTGTGTACTTAAAAGCTTAAAGTGCAACCTGGTGCACTTGATTCCCTCTCTCTTTCTTGACCGTTTTTATTTGTCGTTGGAAAGCAATCCCTCTGTATTGACTCTCATGCTTGCATGAATTAGAGTCCCAGGTAAGATGATGTGAGCTCAATTTTTCTCAAGTTGGTGTAATTCCATTTTGAATTTCTAGGAGCTGATCGGTGGTTTTTGTGTTCTTGAGAAATGGGGTTTTGAATTTTTCATGTTTGGATAGATATTGGAATTTGATTTGATGGATTTTTGAGAAGTGGGGTTTTCATGGATTATCATTTTATTTAGAGATTTTGATGGGTTTTTTGGATTTCCATATATTGGAAATGGGTTTTAATTTTTACTGATCAAATCTCAGTGCTTTTCGAGGAATTAGCTTTTGACTTTTTACTTACTTTTTGAGGATCTGGGGTATGATTGGTGTGGATTGTTTGGTGGAAAATGATGGGTTTCATGGATTTCCATCTAGAAGAAAATGGGCTTTGATGTTTATGGATAATCCGGCAGTTATTCAATAATTTGGGGCGTGATTGTCATGGATTATATGATGGAAATCGATGCATTTCTTGTGATTTCTGGTTCTAGAAAGTGGGTTTTCGGTGTAGCAGATAATTCAGTAGATACGAATGTTCATACCCCTTTTTCAGTATGGAGGAATTGGGTTTTTGCTAGTGTCATGGCTTCTGATTGCAAACCAGGCGAGGAATCGATTATTGATTTCTGTTTATTAACTTGTAAAAAGACGGGCTTTAAGAATTTTTCCCCTATATAGAACGCTTCGGATTGTTGCCGGTGAACATCTGATTTGAAGTCAGAATCATCGGTAGTTACTGTTAGCCAGTTGGATGGATGCTTTGCAAGTAGTTTCTTCTGCTACCCAAATAGTAGCTAGTATGGTTGGAGCGGTGGGTGCATTAGAAGCTGCCTCGAGGAACCTTGATGAAGCTCCGAAGAAAATCCGAAGCCTTGAGGAGTTTGTATCCGAGCTCGAGAATTTGACACGGCGCGTTAAGCAGAAGCACGTCTACAAGCTTCATAACCCACAACTAGAGCGTCAGATTCAGAGCTTGAACGGGCTGATTGAGCGGTTGCATCCCAATATTACGAAGGCAAGGAAAATTGTGTCCAAGAGCAGAGTTAAGAACTTCGCTAAGGTTGTATGGAGTTCTGTGGTCGGAGATCCGCTCTCAAAGTTGGTCCAATCAATCAAGGGTGATTTGAACTGGTGGCTCGAATCACAGAAGTTGTCCCATGATGTGGAGAAAGTTATAGAGTCTACAGCGAAAGATGTTCCTGTCCTGTTGAGAATCAATTCAGAACGAGGCTACCCGATTTCAAAAAAGTGTCACTATGTGAGAAGGTTATTAGAGCAAGAGGAGTCTAATCAGGTCATCCTGATTGTTGGTTTATCGGGTATTGGAAAATCGTGCTTGGCCCGCCAAGTAGCGTCTGACCCACCGAAGAGGTTCCTGCATGGTGCGGTTGAGCTCACGCTTGGGCAGTGGTGTAGTAGAGTTGCGTGCAATGGAAGTAAAGCTGAATACCACAAGCGCTTAGCGAAGAAAATCTGTAGATTTTTGGTGCAGATTGGTTTCAGGAAGAAGATTGGGGATGACATGGGTGGAGATCTTGAAGACATTTGTTGCTTGCTTCAAGAGGCATTGGTTGGTAAAAGCATTTTGATTCTTCTTGATGATGTGTGGGAGCAAGACATTGTCGAGCGGTTCGCCAAGCTGTATGATAATGATTGTAGGTACTTGGTGACCGCGAGAAATGAAGCCGTTTATGAAATAACGGAGGCTGAAAAGGTTGAAATATGCAAAGATGATATAATGGAAATAAGCAAGGCGATTCTCCTCTACCACAGCCTACTTAGCAATGACGAGTTGCCGGTATGAAAAT
This sequence comes from Magnolia officinalis, assembly GCA_021015155.1. Classification (NCBI taxonomy): domain Eukaryota; kingdom Viridiplantae; phylum Streptophyta; class Magnoliopsida; order Magnoliales; family Magnoliaceae; genus Magnolia; species Magnolia officinalis. Next base: position 100,350,337 of record JAJHSJ010000002.1, read on the forward strand.
CAGCAATCTGGTCAATATCTATTTCATTTCTTAAAAGTTAATACTTGCTTTTTTATGCTTTGGTAAAATCATGAGTTCTTCTGCAAAGGCATAACACAGCATATTCCACTTTATAACATCTTTAGCAAAATAATGAAGTGTATACTTAGGGCATGTTTGGATGCCACTTAAAAAATGAGTTCATCTCATTTTAGTTAATCGTAATTGTGTACTAGAGATCTTCTTTTTTTTGGGAAGTATTAAAAATAATCTTGATAACCAACAATGATGATCTCTAATACATTTTTACAATTAACCAAAATGAGATGAACTCATTTTTTAAGTGGAACCCAAACAGGCCCTTAGTGTTTACTACTGCTCTTGTGCATCTATATTTAAGAGGCTGAGTTCTATATTCGTTGCAAACAGGTAACTTCCTCGCTCGGTACCTAATATGTACATGTTTGACCCATGATTTTTCATCCCATTGATTGCTTTGATGGTCCCCAACCATGGGCCCCACATGTACAGATTAGGTACCAAACAGGGAAGTTCCCTGTTCATTACGAACAAGAAACTTGGTCTCCTATATTCTACGTCTAAAATATATAATTTTCTTTTCTAAAATCTATAATTTTCTGATTCTCTAAATGGCTTTTTCATTGATTGAATGTAGAAGGATTGGATAATTTGGTTTCCAAGTGTATAAATTACATCATATGCCAGTGTAGTTCAAAACCAGATTAGGATAGAATTAGCTAACCTTTCATTCAGCTAGAAGTGATAGACGCGTATACAACTCCGCACATACACATATGTGCCTAATGTATTGTTATTTGGCATAAATTGTCATAGACAACTAACGATTATCCTATCATTAAGTACCCATAAAGGATATGCTAGGTAAAATTACACCGCATATGGCATATTTTAATAACATGAGTTGTAGTTGGTCTGATGAACTGAACCAAATAAACTTGTGTGCAATTTGGTATGCTGACGTCCTCTTGTATGATTATTTAGATATGCAAAACTGCAAATGGTTGCTCTCTTTGATTTGATTTTATTTTTTAAAATGGAATGCATGCTCTCGCAATTTAATCACTTCTACAAAGACCTCTTTCTTGGGTTGTAAATTAGCAAAAGAAGAGGAAACCTAATCATGGGAGAGCAGTAATGGGCACATTCGATATTTGGGTATCATATATGATAATGTGTTCATGTCATATCGTGTCCAATACTTCAATTTTCTGGTGTAAAATCCATATCTTGATCATTTCCAATCATATTTGTGGTGTACTCATTCCATATCTGGATATCTTATATGGCAATAATATATCAGATCATTCCCCTACAAGTATTATTATGGTGCATGTATTATCTCATAGTGAATTTCATCTTTGTTACTGCTAAGCTATTTGCTTTTGCTGCCAAACAAATCAAAGCTACCCTCAGGAAAGATTATGGTCTAACTCCATGGCTTCTGTTCAATCTATTTTCTGCACAATGTATACCTGTATATTCTTGAAATGTTTGTCCAGAGATCTCTTTGTGACCTGCAAGTCATCGTCAGTTTAGGCCGTGTTTGAATGAACTGCAGAATCAAATTGTGTAAATGGTTCAATAGAGCATTCATATTGATGAACTAGGCTCCAAATTTCAATTATGTTACTTTCAAGTTAGACATGGGAAGAATATTGCTACAACTTGAAGACTACTTCCTCATATGATTCCAAGGGAATGTAATTGCAATTTGATAGTTTCTTATATATTGAACTAATTATTACAATTTGATTCATCCAAACGTAGTATTAATCCAATGATGGTATCATGCAATTGGAACTGCCCAAATGACACTGGTTCAACACGTTATTTTCATCATGACTAGTCACCGGATTGTCTTCACTAGATCCGCCGGGTATGGCACTGAATGCCAATTCCTGATCCTATGCCTATCAAGTATCCAGATATTTGTAGCTGGGACTTCTACGCAGGTTCTGCTCTCACTTTAAAATTTTACTCCTGCTTTGGAATCTCCTCGCCCTCCATCTCTAGTTATTGCTCCCACAATTCCTTCAAATCCAACCAAATACTGACTGACATGTTTGTACACTTTTGTAGTTTCCAAATTCTAGATATTTATCAAATCAAAATTTGAATTGATAGAGCTTTGGTGAAGTGTTAGCTTCATAACCTTTTTTAAAAGGTGAAATTAAGAAAAGCGCTATGCCCAAATTTCCTTATCTGATGCATTGTGGTCAAGTTGGACCCTGTCACCAAAGTCTATGCTGCACACCGTCTTTGGGTGGGTCCCACCATGGATGGACCACTGCCCGTGAATAACAAAGATTTGATGATACCACCCATCTGATCGGTGGAGCTTCCGTGTTCAATGCTGACAGTCGTTGATTCTTTGCTGCTGACCTTTTTATACAGTCAATGTTCGGATGGTTAAGATTGTCCAATGAGCAAGATCTTTCTGCTGTTGCCAATCACTGTGGGACCCAGTTGATGAACTGTCTTGATCAAGAACCATGGTGCCATGTGTCCAACTTCCCGTGGTGCGTTGACTACCCATTTCTACTCCCAAATCAACACCAACTCACATGCCCATTCTTGCTTTGTGCAACATAGTTCGACATATGGTCTATCCTTCTGGTACTTGAACATCATGATGATATAATGTTCAACACAAATGTCTATTGATCAATAAGATTGATATTGGTCTGATTACTAAATTCATTTCAAGAATATACATTGAAACATGCCTCGTTCAGAGGCTTTTAATGATTTGGGAAACAAAGTACATTTCACATTGTGGTCTAGCATAGGCCCTTGATTACATTCACTGGGGAAAAAAATCCATAGTTAAAAGGTAAAAACCAAAGAAATTTTGTTTGTTACATGATACAAAGTAGAGAGATGCAAATGATGCAGATAACTCCTAATCTATGGCCCTTCGTATTCAGAGTGTCCAAATCATTGATCAAGCTGGGGAAGCCAGAGATGGCCTTCGGTGTGTAGCTATTCATATAGCTAGTTGGGCATTGGGATACTAGCAAATGATGTGTATAATCTATCTTGAGAGGCATCAACTTTAGATAGCCATATAGCCTTGTAGTGTACAAAACCATGAATCATTTTAACATTATCAGGGATCTCATATGCCAAAGATGATGGGGAAAAAGCATCAAATTACACGTTAGTGCTTGCCATCTAGTAACACGGTCCTTAGCATCTTGTGCTTAGGGGTCTTTGCTTGGCACAGGAAGTCAAGCTGAATAAAGAACTAGTCTCAGATCATGACACCTATTATCCTTGAACAATGGTTGAGGGAGTCGTACTGTGTCTGACACAGATGTTGCAATAGGCCTACGCCTGGTGCAATGTCTGTCCAGTGGGAATGGGAGTTTTCATACTAGTGAAGCTCACTTGTATAAGTTTTAGTGTTTATCCCAAGATGCAAAGTAAAAAAGTTGTAAAGAGTTGAAGATTCCACAAATGATGCATTTATAGGTATTTATAGTCCCTGGAGGTCCTAATTGTTGGGGGGCCTTGCACAAAACCTTAGGATCTAGCCTCCCGAAACAAACCAGAATTATGGAATAATAAAGCAATGAAATAAATCAAAGCATAAACCACACCACACAAGAGATTTTTACGTGGAATACCCTCAAAGAGGTAAAAACCACGGGACCTCATCCAGATCAACAATCCACTATGAAGTAGAACGTTACAACCTTCTTCACTCACAAAGGAGTGGATAAATAATAAGAGAAACAAAGAAAACGGAAAGATCTAACCGATTACAAGGACGTGGAAGCGCTGAGATATCTAGTGCACAGTAGATCACCTATACGAGCAGAACCTCTCTTCCACAAGCTTCCTCTCTCTCTTTCTCCCTTTCTCTCACCCCTTTGATAGCCCTAAACCCTTTGGCAAACCCTTGTAAAGCTTTAGGAAACCCTCTTGTATCTTTTTCATATACTCCATACCCTAGAAAAACCCTAGGGACCCCTATTTATAGTTTTAAGAAACTCCTTTCTACATCCCAGTTGCGAAAGGACTCAGATTTCCGTAATCCGCAAAATCGCAGAACGAATCTGCTTAACTACGACCGGTCGAGCGCCACCTACGACCGGTCGAGCACCCCGGAGAAAAATAACCCAAAGTCGCTGGACTTTGAGTCGAGTCAGGGCTCGACTCCACGACCGGTCGTGCACCAGCCCTCGACCGGTCGAGCGAGGCTCATGACCGGTCGAGCACGGTACAAAAATCCCATCAAATCTCCCCCTTTTTGTCCCAGGGGGGATTTACTTTCTTCAAGCCAGCCTGGTTTCTAAAAACCTCAAACTTGCCCCTGAGCAAAGCTTTGGTCATCATGTCTGACCCATTATCGTCCGTGTGGACCTTCTCAAGCTGTAACATCTTCTGTTCCAAAGTATCCCTGATCCAGTGATACCGAATCTCTATATGCTTCGACTTGGAATGCTAACTTGGATTTTTGCTCAAGTATATAATACTCTGACTATTGCAATAGACCACGTGTTGCTCCTGCTTCAGGCTAAGTTCCTGTAGGAACCTCTTCATCCAAAGCATCTCTTTACATGCCTCTGTGACTACAATGTACTCGGCCTCTGTCGTCGACAATGCTACGACCTTCTGTAGCTTGCTCTGCCAAGAAACCACTCCCCCTGCAAACGTGAACATGAACCCCGATGTAGACTTCCTGGAGAATCTATGTCGCCTGCTATATCTGCATCTGTGTAGCCCTTTAACACAGGTTTTCTATCACCATAGTATAGGCTCAACCCGGATGAGCCTCTTAGATACCGCAGTATTCACTTAACCGCTACCCAATGTTCTTTGCCAGGATTGGTAAGATACCGGCTGACAACACCAACCGCATATGCTATGTCTGGGCATGTACACACCATAGCATACATCAAACTTCCTACAGCTGACGCGTATGGTATCTTCTGCATCTCTTCCACCTCTGTCTTCGTCTTGGGACACTGTCTGTTGCTCAATCTGAAGTGACCATCCAGTGGAGTACTGACCGGCTTCGCTGCATTCATATTGAACCGCTCTAGGATTTTCTCAATATACCACTCTTGTGACAGCCAAAGCTTCCTGCTGCTTCTGTCACGGGTTATCTCCATTCATAGGATTTGTTTAGCAGGGCCCAAGTCTTTCATCACAAAAGACTTGCCCAACTCTTGTTTCAGCCTGTCGATCTTCTTGATGTCTTTTCCATGATGAGCATATCATCAACGTATAACAGCAGAACTAAGAGATCACCATCTGAGAACTTGCGCGTGAACACAGTGGTCGTACTCCGTTCTGTCATACCCATGCTTCAACATAAACGAGTCGAACTTCTTGTAACATTGTCGTGGAGCTTGTTTCAACCCATACAAGCTCTTCCTCAACCTACACACCATATGCTCTTTGCCCTTGACTTCGAACCCCTCTGGTTGGTACATGTAGATCTCTTCTTCCAGGTCACCTTAGAGAAAGACAGTTTTAACATCTAACTGCTCTATCTCCAGATCCATGCTAGCTGTCAACCCAAGCAACACCTGTATGGATGTCATATTCACCACTGGTGAGAATATTTCCTCGAAGTCTATTCTTTTCCTCTGACCAAACCCTTTCACCACAAGTCTGGCCTTAAACCTTGTCTGTGAATTCTTTTGCTCAACCTTCTTTCTGAACACCCGCTTATTGCTCAAAGCTTTCTTGTCCTTAGGCAATTTCACCATGTCATAGGTGTGGTTCTTACGCAAGGATTCCATCTCCTCTTGCATAGCTTTCAACCACTCCCTCTTATGCTTGTCGGCTAGGGCCTCAGAATCATCTTCTGACTCTCTCCCATCAGTCAGCATAATGTACTCATGCGGCGAGTACCTCTTGGACGGTTGTCTGTCCCTAGATAACCTCCTCACCAATGGCTCAACAGGTGGATCAAGTGGGGGCTACTCCCCTGGTCCATCTTCTGAAGGAACTCCCTCGTCCTCTGCACCTTGCTGTACTCCCCCGTCATCAGGCACCACGAGAGGAATAACCGGATCCATGTCCTCTAGCTCACCTGAACTAGGCTGGTTCTTCTCTGGCTTACCAATGTCTTCTATACACCGATCTTCAAAGAATACCACATCTCTACTCCTGACGAGCTTCTTCTCGGTCGGAGCCCACAATCTATAACCGAACTTTTCATCACCATACCCCAAGAACACACACTGCTTGATCTTCATATCGAGCTTAGACCTCTCGTCCTTTGATACGTGAACGGATACCCTGCATCCAAACACCCTGAGATGACTGTATGATGGATCCTGTCCAGTCCACACCTTCTCAGGTACTTCTCCATTCAATGGGGCTGATGGAGACTTATTTATCAAATACACCGCCGTGTGCATTGCTTCTCCCCAGAACGTCTTCGGCAATTTCACATGGGATAACATGCATCTGATTGTCTCAACAATGGTGCGATTCATTTGCTCAGCTACACCATTATGCTGGTGGACCTTGGGAACCGTCTGTTCATACCGTATACCCATGGACTTACAATACTCATGGAAGTCGCCAATGTATTCACCACCATTGTCAGTGCGGATGCACTTCAATGATCTACCTGTCTCTCTCTCCACCATAGCATAAAACAATTTAAACACACCAAAGACCTCGTCCTTGGATTTCAAAGCATAAACTCAAACCCTCCTAGATGCATCATCTATTAAAGTGACAAAATACAATGCCCCACCCAAGGTTTTTGTCCTCATAGGACCACAAATATAAGAATAAACCAAATCTAATGCATGCACTTTATTAACATGAGAAACAGATTTAACGAATGAAACTCTATGTTGTTTCCCTGATAAACAATCAAGACAGGTTTTGAGAGGGTACTGTCACGTCTGGAATGAGTCGCTTCCTCGCTAATAGTTAAAGCTCTTTTTCACTCTGTAGCCTAACGCCTGTGCCACATGTCAATAGCTGAATCTTCCGCTGCATTCAACCCACCCTTGCACACACTGACACTTGTCTTGTAAACGGTGTAACACTTCTTTCCTTTGGCTGCGATCAACGAACCCTTGATGAGCTTCCAACGCCCACCAGCAAACCGGCTTCATAGCCATCATCATCCAACCTTCCCGTCGACATCAAGTTGAGGCGAAGGTCTGGGATATGCCTCACATCCTTGAGAACCAATGTGCAGCCCACATCGCTCTTCACACAAATATCACCGACCCCTACGATCTTTGATACGCCAAAATTTCTCATCTTCACGGTCCCATAGTCACCTGACTTATAGCTTGTGAAGAAGTCCTGCGTGAAGTCGCATGAAAAGAAGCTCCCGAGTCTATCACTTAGTCGGTGTCCTGACTCGTAACTGTGAGACATATATCGTGATCTACTGAAAGAATAACTGCAACGTCGCCATCTGAGTCGACCGCAGTGGAATCTGATTCATCTTCCTTTCCTTTTCCTTTCTTGTCATTCTTTGCCTTACGACATGCATGCTTATAGTGGCCCTTCTTGCCACGATTCCAGCATTCAACATCTTTTCTGTTACTCAACTTGCCTCTTGATTTATCTCGGGCCTTTCCGCCCTTCCTGTTCTTTCATCTCCCCCGTTCCTGTGTTACAAGGGCCTCTTGTTGAGTAGACCCCTGAGACTTTCTCCTTGTCTCCTCATTGAAGAGACAACTGGTTACCTGTTCCATGGATACCTTTCCGTCTGGCGCGGAGTTACTTAGAGACACCACCAATGTCTCTCAACTGTCAGGCAATGAACTAAGTAATAGTAAAGCCTGCAATTCATCATCCAGGACCATCTTCATAGTAGAGAGTTGGTTCACTAAATTGCTGACCTCATTCATGTGCTCGGCCACAGAACCACCATCCTTAAACTTGAGATTCGCAAGTCGCTTATCAGAAAAATCTTATTACCAGCTGTTTTCTCTCATACAGCCCTTCCAATTTCAACCATAGGCTAGCGGCTGAGGTTTCCGTAGACACATGGTGGAATACAAATCGTCCAACCATTGTCTAATAAACCCCATCACCTTTTGGTTCATCTTTTTCCAATCATCATCAGGCATATCCTTGGATTTTGCTGATATGCCTAAAATTGGAGAATATAGGTCCCTGCAATAAAGCAAGTTTTCCATCTTAGCCTTCCATATGGTCCAGTTTGAACCATTGAGGCTGATCATCCTTGATGAGCCACCTTCCATAATTCAAAACCGATCCTACCCATTCAATGAACTTAGCTTTGATACCACTTTGTTGGGGGGTCTTGCACAAAACCTTAGGATCTAGCCTCCCGAAACAAACCAGAATTATGGAATAATAAAGCAATGAAATAAATCAAAGCATAAACCACACCGCACAAGAGATTTTTACGTGGAAAACCCTCAAAGAGGTAAAAACCACGGAACCTCGTCCAGATCAACAAACCACTATGAAGTAGAACGTTACAACCTTCTTCACTCACGCAGGAGTGGATAAACAATAAGAGAAATAAAGAAAACGGAGAGATCTAACCGATTACGATGACGTGGAAGCGCTGAATATCAAGTGCACAGTAGATCACCTCTACGAGCAGAACCTCCCTTTCTCAGAAACTCCTTTCCGCATCCCAGTTGCGAAAGGACTCAGATTTCTGCAATCCGCAAAATCGCGGAACGAATCTGCGTAACTACGACTGGTCGAGACGAGGCCACGACCGGTCGAGCGCCACCTACGACCGGTCAAGCACCCCGGAGAAAAATAACCCAAAGTCGCTGGACTTGAGTCGAGTCAGGGCTCAACTTTGGTCGTGCACCAGCCCTCGACCAGTCGAGCACGGGACAAAAATCCCATCACTAATGACCCTCCAAAATGTAGTTACATGGTTATGGACAAGTGGCAACCTCCCATTGGACAAGAGGAAGTGCATTCAATAGAATCATGAGAACCAGGTAGACTAGTGCCTATTGTAAAAGAGGTTAAGTGTCTGGTGCTTAGGGCTAGCGCCTATACCTTGACAGACTGGTGCTAGGAGCTCTATGCCTAGCCCAAAGGCTTTTCTGAAGAATCCTTTCGCCGGATAAGTGTAGAGGAAGATTTTTAGGTGTTAGGCACCTAGAGTTGACCTAGATAGGCTCTAGGGCTCCAATGGATGCATCTAGGCTCATTTTAGGGAGTGACAAACTCCATGTCACCATGTAATTTCCCAAGTAGGATTGTTCAAAGAACCTTTTACCAATCATAGGCCATTTCTTGTAAACTAGAAGTGAACCAACTCCCTCATCGCTCTTTCTTTTATTGTGTATGCTTGTATAAACGGAACCCCCAATGGTGTTTCCCCATAGGGACTTGTTTTCTTATTTTCCATCTCATGCTCATTGACTGGTAGAGTGAATGACTTATGGTTGCTTTTGGATGCACTAGTGAATTGAATTGCTTGGTTTATTCAAGAGAAAATGACAAACTTCAATGATTTTCCAAGCATTCATAGTCAGGAAGAAGATCTCAATTTTCAGTTACGATTCTTTAAAGTCCAACACGGACTAACATAGTAATGAGGACATTACATCACGTACACCTTTGCACACATGTTAGAGGAGGGGACGGGCCCCAATCTCTCATGGCTAGGCATGTATCCATGTTGAAGACCCCACAGTACATGTACTAGCATCTAGAAGACCCCACACTAGGAATATGCACATGGGTTGCTTTAGGGAGTGATTTGGACTGTTGGATTTGATGGATGCAACGATCGGACCGTTGGATCTCATGGAGTATATGATCGAGCTGTTGATCGTGGACCTTTTTCATCATAGGACATATATATGTTTTAGGATATAGTTTTATATTTGATTTATGCTTTTGGACACTTTATGAGTGATTTTATATGTTTTCCTTAGACCAGGGTTATTTTGGCTAAAAGACAAAAGCATGGACTATTTCGTAATTTTCTTAAAGTTTATGAGACTATTAAAGATTTTTTTTTTTTTTTTTGGGGGGGGGGGGAGGGTCTTCCATGTGATTTGGAAGAGAGATTGGTGCGAGGCCGATATTCCATCAACAAGAGCGCGAGGTTGTCATCTATCCTTTTTTAGTTTATTTTTTACGAGGTATTTGTCACAACTTTTGATTTCTCCCATTCAGATTCTTCATAACCCCTTCCAATCCTTCTTCTTCATCGTCCCACATCAAACCCAACCTTGGGACCCAAAACCCTACCATATCGAACCCACACGTGCGACCATATTCCCTTTTCTTTCCTTCTCTTTTTCCATCAAAACCCTCTCCATTTCCCCATCCAAACCCAAACCGTAATACCTGATTCCAAAATCCCCCAATTTCAACAAATTTTCCAAACCCTAATTCCTAAATTTCCCTCATTCATCTCAAATCCCTAGCCACCAACCATCTAAAACTCTAATTCCCCCCTTAGTTAAAACCTAAATGACCAATCCATTTACCCAAGTTTCCCAATTAAACCCTAATTTCAAGTTTCCCCCAATTTCCCGAAACCCTAGCCTTACCCACACCCAAATCTAGATAGCCCTAGGTAGTTTTAGATTTTCCCCTTTAAGTTAGGATAATCCCTAGCTATTTGGATGTTCCTACATCCATTAGATCATAGTTTCATGTATTTAATGTCATGCGGGATGCATTCTTGTTAATTTAGGTTTGAACTTTTCATAATTTCTTCTTAGAATCAGGGAATGTGAGATGGTATTTAGTATGCTTGTGATTTTTAATTATTTAAATTAATTTTCTGATTGATCTCCATTTATTATTTAGTTTCATACATCGGTCCTGCATTAAGTAGTTGCAATTTCAAGTCCAGATCTGCAGCATGTATGCTAAGGCAGGAAATTGCAATTTTGTTGCAATTTTGGTTGTTTACACTTCATTAGATTTGTAATTGAAATTTAATTCAGTACTCGTCTCCTCAAGTAGCTGACAAGTCATAAGTTTTATCTTGTAGAGCACTGCGGAGAGCTTACTGGAACGATGTGGCCACCACCCTCTTACTGTTGCTGTCATGGGCAAGGCTCTCCGGAAAGAAACCCTGGCTGAGAAATGGGAGAAGGCCATTCTCAATCTCTCCACCTATGCCATGTGTGCACCAGGCCCGGTTTCATACGTGAACGAGAAAGAAGCCGAAAATACACTAACCATCTTTGGGTCATTTGAGTTCAGCTTGGAAGCCATGCCCGAACACTCCCAGCGGCTTTTTGTAGTCCTCGCAGCATTGTCATGGGCGGAACCCATTCCAGAAGCCTGTCTCGAAGCTCTATGGTCCGTGCTCGGTCAGGACAGCATGTTCCCCCTTGTAGTCTGCAAGCTTGTCGAAGGCTCTCTACTTATCAAAACTGAGGCCTATCCGATGTACCACGTGCACGACATGGTCTCCCTCTACCTCGATGGAAAAATCGACGATGCTGTCGAAATGCTGCTATTGGAATCTTCTGCTGAAGCCACCGCGTCTGTCACTCCGTGGCTCTTCATTTTCGGGAAGGAAACAGTTAAATTGGTTGCTGAGCAGAAGATGAGGTATTTCATTGACGGTTTAGAAGAAAAGCAGGTTGTGGTAACCTTAGATGCTGTCATCCAAGCTCTCATGACTTGTAAATCCATTTCAGAACTCGAAGCTAGCAGCGCAAGTTTCAGCTGTATATTGGGCCCTCAAATTGCCAATCTGATTTCGGAGGGTTCACCCAATCTCATAGCTGCAGCTGCAAGGGCCTTGAACATATTCAATAAGGATGATTATTGCAAATACATTCAATCTCTTGAAAGCACGGGTGCGGTTGACAAGCTCCTAAGTCTATTAGGAGACTGTAATGATCCCGTCATTCAGACCAATGTCTCTATCGTCGTCGCAAAGATGGCAGAACACGGAAGCCCAGAAACTGTTGACAAAGTCCTCCAAAGTGCATGCATTAGCCGGCTGGCAGATTTGCTCAATCCTGGTGCTGAAGAGTGCCACGAGAGCGTGTTTGCTACTCTGATGTCATTGATAAAGGCTGCCAAGTTGAAGGCAGTTGAGCAGATGTTTGCTGCCAGCATTGATAAGAAGCTCATAGGACTTCTCGAGAATGGATCTGATGTGGCCCAACATTACGCAATTGTCATATTGAAGACATTCCACGAGTTGGGTGGGCCGCTCATGCACGAGTCACTCCGTCCCGGGACATTGAGCCTCCTGCCTTGGCATGCGAGGCATAGCTTGGAAAGATTCATCTTGTCAGACGGAAACATCCTGTTATCGCCAAAGCCTCAGACATTTGAGGATCTCATCCACAAGATCCTCGAAAGAGATAACAGGCGGGTATTGGAGGCAATGCAGGACCTCATTCCAATCATCGAGAAGGCGGGCGACCCGCGGGTCCGAGACATGATACTGCACAGCCCGTTGGTGGAAAGACTAGCAGCTCTGTTACAATACACGCATTCTGAACAAAACCAAATGCGATCAGAATCCGCCTTCGTGCTAATGAAGCTTGCCTGCTCGGGCGGAGAACCATGCATTCGGAAATTCATGGAATTCGACGTCATTCCTGAACTAGTTAAGATGATGCAGTGCCACGCAGTGGAGTTACAGGATTCTGCCTACACAGCCCTCCATGAGATGCTGTCCGGGAATGGCGGGACCCTTGTTTCAAACCGAATGCTTCAGATGGGTCTTATAGAAAGACTGGCCCACTTCCTTGACAACAAATCGATCAAAACTAAGGAAGTGAGTGCCCATTGCCTTTTAGACCTTGTCGAGGTGGGCAGCAAGGCGGCTGTGGAACGGATATTCTCCCTGCAGATTGTGGAGAAGCTTGTGGCGCTCGAGAAGATTGGCGGGGATTTCAGCAACACGGTTGTGAGGTTCCTCAAGGGGATGGATAAGTGTAAGCATCTGTCAACTGCTGAACGGAGAGTGATGAAGCTACAGGTGATCAGGAAAGTGCGTGCTGCTGTGAAAGGCCACAAGCTTGAAGCTCATATCATAGCTGCAGTAGAAGCTTGCGTCTCGGAAGGATCAGAGAGCAAGTACAAGTAAGCAAAGGAAGTAGCAGCTTACGTTTTTACACTTGTTCGAATACAGTGAAATGTGTAATCTTCAGGCGGAGTACTAAATGAAAGCCAGTTCGTCAGACAGCACGGTATGGATGGTTCATGCCCAAATTTCGCACAGGACTTGTATCGAATCGACATGAGATTTTCACTCATTGTATTGAAATGCGACATGGTGCGCAATGCATTTTGCTACATTGGATGTAGGTGTTTGATCGGCATTTGAATTTTTCTAGAGAATGTTGATGTGGGGGCCTTCTTCTGAAGTTCGGAAATAGCATTCAGAGCTCAAGATTGGAGCAGGAGCTGAGGGAGACCGCCCGCCCGTTCAGTGATGTTATCAGGCGGTTCGCCATGCAACTGGTTTGAGTGGGGTGCACCGGAAGGCGGACGGCAGTCCGGCAGTCCTGCAGTTCTTGCCCTGAAGGAATTTGGACAGTGAAACCTGTAAGTGGAGTGGAATTTTTGTTTTAGCTCTCCATTTGTTTTGTATAGTGTGACTCACCTGAGAGGTGAAATGGCCTGATTTTTATGCCAAAAGATCTGAACAATGTGGTGGGCCCCAGGAATGAAATGACCTGATTTAGATTGTGGCCCATCTGATGGAAAGCTTATATGTGACATATTAGTATGTGTGAATGTGTGTGGGTCGACAGCAAGTGAAGATTAGTAAACCTCAGGGAAATCATCTTATTAAAGACCCCTCAAGCAGGGCATGCATTTTGTGGGACCAATCACCACCACTGGATTGCCTATGGCCAAAAAAAAAAAAAAAAAACGTTTGATTGGACAAATCCAACCGTTGTTTTTTGTGTTTGTTCAACCAATGGATGTGGTTCTTTGCCTTTTCACCGTCCATTTCTATGATTTTTACCTGATGGTTAGGATCGTTGGACTAGAATAATTTTGGGCCATGGGCAGTCCAACTTCGCTCAAATCTCATGTCTATGTTTGAATGGGCTTTGAAGTTAATGTCCAACTAGTGCCTACGTGCAAGAGCGTTTAGTGTGTACAATGACACCCTGTGGCAGGAAGTTCCTGCACTCAGAAGCTAGGTGGGGCCCACCATGATGTTTGTGAGAAATCTACCCCGTTCATCCATTTTTGCCGTATCAGATTAGGACATGACCCCAAAAATGAGGCAGGCCCAAAACTCAAGTGGGCCACACGACTGGAAAACAGTAAGAATTGAACGTCCAGTGTTGAAACATTCATGGAGCCACAGAGGTTTTGGACTAGGTTGATATTTTTGTCTTTTCAGTTCATCCCGATAGGAATGACCTTACGAACGGTTTGGATAGTATATAATCATCATGGTGGACCCCAGGGAGGTTTCAACTGTGGACATTTCTCTACCCACTTTTTCCTGTCGTGTGGCCCACTTGAGTTTTGGATCGACCTCATTTTTGGGCTCATCTCCCACGATGAATACGGTAAAATGGAAGGATGGGGTGGATTTCTCACAAATATTACAGTGGGCCCTACCTAGCTTCTGAGCACAGGGAACTTCCACCTATACCCTGACGAAGGCAATCCAAATCCGTGTACAATATCAAAACCGTCCAAAGGTACAAGAATCAGGCCTTTCCCTCATCATGTTGATCACACCATAGTAAACAACGTAAAACTGCTGATTTTATCCAACGTAAACATGTGGCCCTATTCAATGAATGGATTAATCTAATTTTTGCACTAGATTATTTTCATAGTGGGGCCTGCAATTTGAACGGGTTGGATTTCATTCAGACATGAGAGATTGCTAATCAGGTGCTGTATGATCCAACTAGTTGCTTGTGAGATCCCTCTTTTATCTCACTGAAAAAATAATTCTTTCTTCTCATTGTTTAATCCATAACTACACTGATCTCAGCTTTCCAATTGGTGGCCAAAAAATGAATGGTTAGAAATATATGGTAAGTAAAAGGGTTGTCCAATCAATCTGACATTTTGTACATACCCATCTACACCGCGGCAAACAATTTGAGTAGTTCGGATTATACAGACCTACAGTGGAGCTGACAATTTGAACGGTTTAGATTTCACTACCTATATGTAGCATGTGGAATTGTGGTGTGCATTAGAATTTTATATCACCCTTTAAATAAAAATTTCAAGTGATGACGTGACGGCAACGAAAATGTTTGGATTGTATAAGTCATATGTTGAACTGTGCCATGTCATTACTAGATGAATGCATCTAGCCTCCTGCTACATGCAATAGCACTCATGTCATCAACATCAATGGAAAAGTTTATGTGCGTGTGTCATATGTTGGACTTACACTCTTTCATTAGTACCATGTCATCATTAGATATATTAATAAATAAAATATTAATGTGCGCTTGTAAAATATGAAACATATATTAAAAAATAAAAAAAATAATAATTCTATTATTTTAATTGTTGATCCCATATTTCACATTTACACGTGATCCTACATATACTAAAGAAAAAGGTGGTAGATATGTTAATAAATAAAATATTAATGTGCGCTTGTAAAATATAAAACATATATTAAAAAATAAAAAATAATAATAATTCTGTCATTTTCATTGTTGATCCCATATTTCACATTTACACATGATCCTACATCATGGCTGCATGTCTGTCTAGCCCCGTGCACATGCAATTCCTGTCCGCCAAGATTTCATGAATAGCCTCAGCAATTTTAATTTCCACAAAGTCTAGAGTCCATGTCAATATCTAATGAGTTGTGAAGTGCTCAGTAGTTTTAGGTTTTGACAAGTGGGGCCCAAGCTTTGGTAATCTAGACCATTGATCTGTTACATTTCCATTAAGGATGAATCATGACCCAATGGTCTTTTGGATAGGATAATCCTAGCCTTCTGTTTTGTGGCCTTCAATTAGACAGCTAAGGAGAGAAAATCACATTCTATTTAAGAAATTGGAGGATATGTTGCTAGGGTCTTCTATTTATGCATGTGTTCCTCATGTTATATCCTGTAAAGATATGGCTCCGGTTGCAATCAGGTTGACCTAGGCATAAACTCAACCCCAACCCAACTTGGTGTGAGGCTGAGGATTTGGAACTCAACCTAACCCAACCTGGCATGATCTAAATCTTGGGTTGACCCAGTCAGGTTTCGGTTGAGCTCAACACAACTTTCACCTATGTCTAAAATGATATGAAAAAAAATGGATGGACGGTGTGGATAAGACCCATATATGACGGTGGCCACTCAAAGCTCCTGACCGTTCAGCTGGAGACGGGAGCGGGTAGGACGCAATCCGCGTTCACTAACCACCGTCAATGCGGAAACGGATTGGCTACTCCCACTGCCACCAGCCAATGGCTGGTGGTCGGTGCTATGTGGACCCCACCATGATGTATGTGTTTCATCCATGCCGTCCATCTATGTTTCTAGATCATTTTATGATATGAGATAAAAAATTAGGTATATACCAATCTCAAGTGGACCACATTACATGAAACAGTGTTGAATGAGTGTCGACCATTAAAAACCTTTTGGGGGCCATAAAAGTTTTGGATCAAGATGATATTTGTTTTTTCCATTCATCTGGGCCTATATAACCTAATCAACAGATTGGATGTCAAATAAACAGTACATTTGGCCTTAGGAGGATTTTAATGGTGGATATCCTATCACTATTGTTTTCCTATGGTGTGGTCCACTTTAGATTTATATACCTATAATGTTTAGTATAAAGCCATAAAATTATCTTTAAAAATGGATGAACCGAATGGATGAAACACATACATCATGATGGGGCCCACAGAGCACCGACCACCAGCCACCGGAGTAGCCAATCCGCGTCCCGTCATTGCTCAGAAATTTCGTGTGACGGCTTATTTTATTTATGTAATTCAAAAGCAAGAAATGTAGACCACAGGGCTGACCGGACGAGGGTCGAATACCCAGTCAAATCAAAATGCCTGATCTATGTGTTTCATCCCAACAAGTACAAAACTGCCAACGTGTCATTTTTCTATGACATCTAACCTGTCGAAGATCAGATCTAGAAGACCTTCAGGGACGGAGCACACAGATCCACTCATCAAGTGGGACGCACGCGTACGTTGCATCAGATCAACGTCTTCCCACTGTTTTCTTCTCTGTGGCCCATTTGATTAGTGGTTCATCCTGAATTTTTCATCAGGCGTTCTTCATGGTGGTTCCAACAGTTTGGATGAATCGGATGGTGCATGCACTCGATAATCTGATAATTGAAATCGAGTCGGATAGTACTCGTTGTCCAACTAGCTGCATGTGAAACAAACTCATTAAAAATTCTTAAATATTAGAAAATAATACAAAAAATAATAATATTATATGGATAAACTCCACCGAACCCGCTCTTTCCTTTCATTCCTACCCCAAAGATACCACCAAATGACTATATTCGAGAGTACCAATAGACCATGTCCTGATGCAGCATCCTCGAAGTGGGCCTATATTTCATTGATCTAGACCGTTGATCTTTGGTATCCACTACATATGGCTATGACTCAAAAATCTTCAACGTTACAAAAACGCATAAATCAAACACTTGATACTTTTCCTGAACGGTTACCATATCTTTTCAGAACCGTGCATTTGTGGGAAACTGATCAAAGGGTTATAACCAAGAATTTTCGGATGCATGTAATAAATACCCATCCATAGTAAGGGTCGTAAGATCAACGGTGTCGACGACCGTACCATTGTCCCTCCTCATAGTAACGGTCCATCGGGACTTTATATTTATATATATAATTCCACCCAGCATTCTTCACATGCCGACTTCTCTCTCCTCTATATATAAACGTAGAAAAAGTCTACACCAAAACAAGGAGACTTGAATTTCGTAAGGAGAGAGAGGAGAGAGGGAGAGGAGAGAGAGAGAGAGAGAGAGAGAGAGAGAGAGAGAGAGAGAGAGAATGGCTGGTTTGCAAAGATCTTCGGTTTCATTCAGGAGGCAAGGTTCATCTGGGCTTATATGGGAAGATAGGCTCCTTTCAGGAGATTTGAATCAGATGAAGAAGAGACAAGAAGAAGCTGAAGGTGGTGTGGAATATAGAGAGCTGAGGACTTCTCAGAGCGTCGGATCGATTGGGCTGACGGGACGTAGCAGGTCGGGTGGGGGCGTGCTTGGCGAGCTGCTAAGGTCTCCCCAGCCATCGAACCACCTTCACCTAAGGTGTCTGGGTGCGGGTTTTGTGGCATGCTAGGGAGATCGGCAAGCACTAAACAGCCCAAATCGCGAAAGCACTAGGCCTTTTTTTTTTTTTTTTTTTTTTGAGCTTGATTTTCTAGCCGTCGATATTGAATAGATTGAGATATTTTTTATATTTTTATTTTTTTTCTCAATACTTTAAATATATTGCTTGGTGTTTTGGTTGGTAAATTTAGAAGGAAATCATTGAATTGTTGTATTACGTTGTGTTTTGGTTGAGTTTTTGGCAATGATTTTGATACTATGTGGGGCCCACGTATGATCAATGAATATTGTTGGATGGATGGATCCATTATCACATGACCCAAAAACAACTATGATTGGATGATCACACCCATGCTATCAAGGGCATAGAACATGGACGGTGGGAATGAAAATGGTTGCTGTTGATTTTGTAGGCCTTTATTTGAATAGCTGTGATCATCCGATCAAAGTGATTTTCAGGCCATGTTCAATCCACGGTGGACCCTCTCTCTCTCTCTCTCTCTCTCTCTCTCTCTCTCTCTCTCTCTCTCTCTCTCTCTCTCTCTCTCTCTCTCTCTCTGCTTATCATGAGCCAGACAATCAACACCGTTGGATCCAAAACCTCTGTTGCTAGTTGACCAAATCAAGGCCGGAGATGAATCACTAATGGCCTGATATGATCCGATGGCTCTTATGGTCTAGGTTAGTTGAAAAGACCTTAGACTTTTCTAGGTCAGTAGCGGCTTACTTGTTCGGTTGTTCCTTACTCATGCCTCAGTGGTAGGGTGCTATCAAAAAGCGTGTGAGTGCTGCGTGTGTAAAAAAACAAAAAACAAAATAGCAGCTTGCTACCCCACTCGCACGTTTACTCGCTGCCCACGTGCCAACCTGGCAAGTGCGACATCCGAACGAATCATAAAGTGTGCTGGTCACCACTCATCAGGTGGGTCACATCCTTACAAAAAAAAAAAGGACTGTCTAGATTAAATTACCAGTGGTCCACATTCTACAAGCCTGCCTGATTAATGGACCGGCGTGATTTTTGCACATGGTCATCTTTATGACGTGGAACTGCCTTATGTACGGTTCAGATGTTCCACATGATTGGCACGTGTGCTTCGTATAAAAGTGTCTGTGGGAGCTCGTTCTCATCGTACGTTGACGTCATACATTACTGTCACAGACCTTGTCGACATCATGATTCAACGCTTATCCTCTCATATTTATGGCTCAATAATAGAGTTGGTTGAGCTACCGTCCAATACCTTAATTTTTTGGAGAAAATAATGGTACGTACACATACAGAAAGAAACTGTACACGTGGCATATATGTACTTGAAATCAAACCGTCCAAATAGTCTTCCCCACTATTGGGATTAAAATTACACTGAATATATAATCCTAAGTACTGGATGATTGGTCTAATAGACTGTTAGAATGTAATATTTTCAGTGGTCCTAATTAATTCAAAAAGGAAATGTTCATTAATCAGAGGTTTCTAATTCTAACCAGTATGATTTTGGGCCTATGGCCCATCCATAGCATGTTCCACCATTTGAACGGCTGAACTTGAATCTTATATATGACAGGTATACGATTTTCATGTACATGGGCATGAATCATCACGCTCTGCCAGAGTATCAAATGACTCCTCTGTTCTTTCGGGGGTTATGGGTCCCACCTCAGCTTATGATGAGGTGGAGGATCCAATGTTTATCCCTTTTTTTTTTTTTTTAAGTGTTTTTAATTAGATAGGGGAATGAACGCTACGGATGGCTACTACGAATAGTTTGAGCTGTTTGGGGCCTACCTGTCACGTGAATGTGGAATCCAACCGTGCATATGGTGTTACTCCTCGATTTCACCGTACATCTCTAGAATCAACCTAATCCAAAACTCAGGTGGAACACATCACGGCGATTAATGTAAAATTACTCCTGGCGTCTCTCTTCATCCTTGGAAATGCTTGATTTTCGGTGTATCTCTTCATACTCATGGGGCGCACCTGATGAGTGGATTGGATGACATATACACAACACGATGGACCCTACGATTCATTTGAAAGTTTCTATGGTGGGCGTCCCCGCCCAATATCTCCCATCGTTCCCTTTGGTGTGGCCCACCTGAGTTTTGGATCAAACTCTAGTTTGAGATCTAGGTTGGAGGCACAAGTAATGGACGGGTTGGATGGCACTATGTATCAAGGTCGATCGGCTCCAATGTATGGTAATTACCGTAATCATTCCCCATCGGATACATATGGCACACGCCTGTAAGATCCGGAATTTTGTCTTGTGGGCCCTTCCCACATGGAATGGCCAAACTGCAAAGTGCTCAGATTCGAGGGATTTTGACCATTGATTCCAAGACCATTGCTTGAATGTTTCCTCTGGCGGTCCATCCGTAATCATAAAAAGTTCTCTGATTGGTGGCTAGGATCGTACAACCAGCAAAATTATTGAGGAGTCACTGTTTTTACATGCATCACTGTTTTTCCATACTTGTGTACACCAATGGATCGCTGTTTTTCCATGTGTACTGGCGTATGCTGAATGGAAGCACGAAAATAGGAGTCACTAGCCGGCCATCGAGTCAAGTCGGACCGAGTTAGGGCTCACTTGACTCAATCTGGTTAATTTTGAAATAGGCCTGACCTGATCTCGAACCGACTCGGTACCGAGTCCAGTATGTCTGACCTGATTTGAGTCGGGTCTAGCTTGGACTAATCCAGACCGAGTCCAACCCGGTCAAAGGTACTGAGTCGGGTCAAGTTGGCACCGAATCGAATCAGAGATGCGGGAAGGAGAGAGAGAGAGAGAGAGAGAGAGAGAGAGAGAGAGAGAGAGAGAGAGAGAGAAGGGTGGTGATGGTGGTGGGTAGCTATCAGGCTTAGACGAGGAGGAAGAGAGAGAGAGTTTGGGATCGGGTTAAAGGGTAGAGTTGGAGATACTTAGAAATTAGAATTTTTTATTATATATATACTTAATCCGAGTCGAGTTGGATTTCAAATTGAGTTGAGTCTAGCCGGATCAATTTTCAGGTATAGTTAGGGGTGTACATTGGGCTGAACCGAGTTGAACTGGGCTTAACCCGGCCCTGCCAGATCACCAGTCAAACCAGCCCGAACTCGGCCTGGCTTGGTCAACGGGCCAACTTGTCCAGCCCAAACCCAACTCGATCAGCAATCGGGCGAGTTCAGGCCAGTTTCGGACTCACGATTTGGACGGCCTTGATTTTTTAAGGGCTTTTGTCATAGATTTTTATGATTTTGCTCCATCTACAAAGGGACCCACAATTTGGACGGCCTGGATTGCTGTAAATAGTTAAGGTAACTGAGTAAGAATTTAGGAATATATATATATATATATATATATATATATATATATATATATATATATATATATATATTATATATATATATAATATATATATATATATATATATATAGTCAGGGCAGGTCAGGCTAGGTCGAGTCGGATTTCAGGCCGAACTGGAACCTATCCGAACTCGGCCCGAACTCAGTTTCGGGCCGAAGAAAATGGCCCGTCCCGACCCGAACTCAGTTCCAGGTCCAGCTGAGTCAAATTTTTTCAGACCGCGGACTAGACTTGGTTTGAGTTCGGATTGGGCGAAGCCTACTCGATTCGGACGACTCACCCATTGGGTTCAAATCGAGTCGAGTGCATTGCACGTGGAGATGGGAGAACATGAGTACATGGGAGAACTGATCACCTACAACCGCTTGCAGGCTAACACAACCTGCAAGCAATGAGCCAATGATCGGCCGTAGTGAGCAGTAACGTTCTTTAGGCCGGATCCACTAGAAATCTTTGTCATTTCAGCTTAACTTACCATGCAGTCTATGTGATCTGTGGGGCCATGGTGATGTGTGCATATCATCAGATCCGTCCATCATATCCATCCCGTCATATTTGCATTGGCTCCCAAAAATGTAAAATCATGCCAAGGAAGTGGTGTGGTCCACCTGAGTTTCCGAATGACCTGATTCTTGGTGCGAACATTCATCCTAGTGGGAAACACCTTCTGAATGCATTGGATGGAATATACAAAATATGATATAGTGGACCACACACGCATAATGTGAAAAAACTTAATGGTGCCCATCCCCTTCCCACTTCTTCCCCATGGTGTGGCCCACTTGAGCTTTGGACCCAAACGACTTTTGGTTGTGGAAGGAGAACATGACTGGTTGTAGATAGATAATCAATCCTCACTTTTTCTCGAACAGGACAGCATCAACGTGTGTGAAGCCATTACACGGTCCACTAAGTGAATGGACAGTTCCAGGCCGTTCACGTGGGGCCCACCACTATCACAGCTTTACGAAACAACCCATGCACCGATTTAGTTGGCCCAAGTGCATGAGACGACTGGATGGTATTAACACTACTTCACGAGTGGAATGCTTTGAAAGTATAGTGAGAGGTGATGTGCCTGTAACATGAAAAAGTATATATATATGTCCGAACTGTAATGTCCACCTCCCTCAGAAATCAGGCTTATCTACTTAGTAACTAAATATTGAGCCAGACTATTGGTTGTCCATTGATTATAATGGGTAACCCAAGCTAGATTTTTGTGCCAGATAATCATCATGGTGAGGCCTACTATTTTCTTGATATTGATGTCACAGCAGCGGGGAAAATGGTATAGTATTATGAGTCATTGGCCATATAAGTAGGTGAACATGAGATCTTTTTTTTTCTTTTTTTTTTTTAAATCAAATATTGAATCGAAAATAGCAACCATATTTAGATTGCAATTCCAGTCATTGTTGTTGCCTATTTTATTAAGAACCTAACCAAGCAGGCCAAAAGCTAGGACTGTTGGAAGGTATCAATTTAGGCTCTTTACACCATTGTCATTGTAACATTTAACTGTACCTTGTAACTGATCACGTCCACTTTACGACTGCACTCTAGCATCTTTTCTAAGTGGTCATTTATAGGGCATGGTGGCTGCACTCTACTCATCTAGGTAGTCCTTTTCACTTGGCAATTGCACTTGAGTAGCCCATTTCATGCCATGGCAGCTTTCACTATAGTTTACATGATGTTCTTTTCACAAGTCTACCTTTTCGTGCCCTAACAACTTTCACTTTGGTTTAAGCTATCCTCTTTGCAAGTCGCTTCTTCCATGATTCAAACACGGGACAATATTAACTTTGATAGTAATCGTTAAAACCTAACTAATATATGAAAGCCTTAGGATTAATGGAATATGTTAAGTTAGCATCTTTAAACTGTTGAGATCATAACATACTCTAAAGGTGTGCTTGGTTTTCCAATTAAGCGCATTTGGTTTTCCAATTTCAAGTAAATGAGTTGTGTTTAAAAAAGAACTATGACCCATGAAATGAAATTTCTATAATGGAAAAGGAAACAATGGTAACAAATTCATCATTGTAATCAAATGAAGATGATATCACCATATAGAGTTACGGAATCATTACTCATTTCCATCCATTTACTATGGTAATTGAAAAACCAAACGCACCCTAGTATTGTCAAAGATAATAAGAAAATGCAAGAATTCAAGATTAGGTAGCCAAGACATAATTGTATGGTTAAAAGATGAGAGTCCCAACGTACCTATGAAAGTTCTCTCTTGATAGACTCTACACTTCAATAAATTAACAAAATACTCACTAAGACAGTATTGCTATTTCAATCATGCTTATATAACCATCAATGGTTGAACCCATAAGCATTACCATAAACTAAATAATTCAACTGGCAATCCAATCTGATCAAAACCATTAATTGATAATGGCATACCAAACACAAGTCCTTCTATGGGTTTTCTATTTGTTGAGGAAGGATTTGAGAAAGACAAATGACACTGATTTCATATTTAATTGATGATATGCATTCTAATATTCTTCAATGACAACCCCAAAAATTCATTTACATTAGGCTGTAAAACTGTCCAAGCCCGACCCGCAAAGTAGAATTGGGTCTGAGCCATAACGGGCCAAAACAAACGAGCTTGAGCCTAGCCTGTGATGATGGTCTTAAATATAATGTCTGGGGCTATAGCTCAGCCCTGATGTTTCAGCTCAAGCCAAGGACAAAGCGGACAGCACCCGAAAACCCAACGGGCCAGCCCGGCCCATCGACAGCCCTTATGCATACTTGGGTGATCACAAACATTGATCTGGTGGGCCACCCCATGTAAGAGAATATATCACAAAATTTTCATGAGGGTCCATACTCAATGGGAAATTTTTGCAACATCACACGGCCAGGATTGTGCAATCACCTCCACTCTCGGCCTCTAGGCCGTAAACTTGTTGGTCCACCAGATCAACGGTCTCAATTTAATTATGGTAGTTTCGAGGTGGGCTTGAAAGGATTGTGACACCAATTCATGGATTCTTCCTCAGAATGAATTCCAGAAAACGTCACTAAAATTGATCAATTGGCTAATTTCCTCTTGTTTAAACATCAAACTGGCAGATTGCAATTTAATTGGATTGTGCATCCAAACGCAGCCTAACCCAGGAATTATAGGGAATAGAGGAATCAGATACTCTAAAGAAACTACAACAGATAAGGTTAAGTTGTGATGGAAAAAGATGGATCACATCAAGTGTACATACATAGGAAGCTTGGTAGAAAATTATGGTACATTGGCCTGCATCTTTGAACAGCATACATGGATTTTTTTTTTATTCTAACAAGTGGGGCCCATTAATCATAATCCATATGGTTGGTCCGCTAATCCCACTGTGGAAGAACTAGGCTTAAGATATCTTCATGATAGAAAATCTTAATATTTTTTATTATTATTTCTGCATTAAAGATAGATGGCTAGGGAGAGATATCCAATGACGGTCCACATGGTCGTTGCAATCTTCCAGTCTGCAACATCTCTTTGGCTGTATTCACTCTATGGACGGGCCCAATAGACCAATGGTCTAGATTACCAGATCATGGGACTCACTTGTCGGAATTGAAAACGTGGGTGTACCGTGTAAAGATGCACGCCGCGTAGCATACATTTCCTCTCCTTCATGCGTGGGGATATTAGGACAGTGGAAAGGAACAAAACAAGATATGGCCCATGGGCCAAAAATAGGGGTGTTATTTCATACTCTGCAAGAATGTTATGGTTCGTACACATGCACCCAAAACTGAACACTTGGAAAAAAAAAAGGTAATTAAAATTAAACCGTCCAAATCAATGGACCCACTGTAGATAGGTCATAACTCCAAAATCAGATTGATTCATGGATCCTCTCCTCTGATTAATGGACATCCGTTTGATGAAGTTAGACTGTTAACCCAACATTAGATATCGGGTTAATGTAATAATTGGTTAAATGACCCATCTAAAGTGGATCCCACAATTCGAACGGTTAGATTTGCATTACATAAATGGCACATGCACAATCTCTAGGTGCACGTGTATGGAGCCTTACAGTCTGCCAGATATCGAAGCATTGTCCAAAAGATTAAAGAGTTTTGATGGCTCTAGGGACCACAGAAGAAGAGCAACTTAGCTTCAGTAGAAACTATGCTTTTGTTAGCAAAATCCAACTTGTTTGTATTTTGAGAAAAAATGGCAAAAGCATTGAATTTCCTGACACGGGTTTGTTTTTCTTTTAATTCTTTTCTGATTTTTCACATCTACGTTAGCTGATGCATGGTGTGAAACATTCCTCTATGCTTTGGGTCGGCTTGAATTCTTAACTTTGAGGCATTGCTGAGCCCACTCCGGACCCTGGGTTTGGTTAACAGACTCACCGACTCGACCCAACTCCTTCAGCCCTGAGTCAAGTTGTGGTTTGGGCGATTCGGGTCTTAATTAGCTGAGTAGCCCGAATCAGTGGTGACTCGTGGTATTGAACTAGATTGGGTCCAATCGAGTCTGAGTCGAATCCAATGAGTCACACTCTACTCATATGAGTCATTAGTTAAGTCACAACCCATGTGGGCCTGAGCTCGACCCAGGGCTTGAGCCGAGTCATGCATTTTCTAACCCATATACCATAAGTGGCTAAAACCTCCCTTTCAACCCTCTACAAAAGCAAAACAAAAGGAGAGAGAAAAAGAGCCTCCTTCCACACTGGCACTAGTTATATTCGTTGCAAATGCATGCCTCTCACTCTCTCTCTCTCTCATTCATATGGGCTCTTGGGGAGAAGAAAATTGTAGAAATGGCGGTTCCTTTCAGGCCAAAACAATTCATGATCTTGTTATCAGCTGTTTTGGACTGAAGGGAGCTCCTAATTCTTCACTTTTCCTTGTGTTCTCAACATTTTCCGACGTTGGCATCGACAGATACTTGATATTTCGGCGATCGACGGCCTTTACAGAGTTGGGCCCACCTTGGTAAGTTTTTATGGCCCACTGATCTCATACTTAGAAAAAATGGAAGCTCAAGAAAACGTTGTCTTGGTATGTAGCTCGTGTTTAGATCTGCTGATGGGCCAGGACCAAGATGGCCTACCAGGCCCAGCCCATTAACAGTGTCTTGAAATCCTAGCAAGAGGTGATTTGAGCCTCGGCTTTTTTATTCACGAGGCATTTGTGTGTGCTGATCGTGTCCGTTGATTTGGTGGGTGGAAAAATAGATGGCTTATAACCCATAAACTAATGTGATCCAATGGTGATAGCCATCGATTAGGACCTGAAAAAGAGACCTTATCGCATGGTTAGAGTTGTTGAATCAGAACCATATTCATCCATAGCCATCCACATGGTAGGCCACAAGATCAATGGTCCTGATCACCATACATGCTTGGTGCGTGTATGATGAGGACGGCACTTCATTCTTCCCTGAGGTAAGCATTTAATATTATTTTCCGACTAGATTTCATTTACGTAGTCATTTGATACTCTGGCTGCACGTGACGCTTGATACGCAGGCACTTAGAACGGTCTTTATTGCGGGAAAATGAGTTAACCATCCCATCGATCATTAGGAAAATGAGTCTACCATCAATCTACACCATCCATTATGTGGGCTCCACTTCTGATTGCATGTGATTCTCAAGAATCTCTCATCCTAACCACCGGATTAATTGCTAGGAAAATGGACGCTTGTGTTTTCTTAGGAAGATGGATCTGATCATCAATCTATATCGTCTGTCTTTTGGCCCCCCTTCTGATTGCAACTGTTCCTCAAAAATGGCTGCGAACCATCTTAACCATCCAAAAAAAAAAAGTACGAAAATGGATTATCTAGATTTATTATATCCAGAATACCATCATGTGGCCGTACCTGTTATCGTACGTGATCTTCAAGAATCACTTTGATCAAACCATTCCATGCATCAGATCAACCGCTAGTAAAATGGATGGTGCATATTGCATGTAGAAAGAATGGATATAATCATCAATCTCGACCATGCATCATGTGGACCATACTTTTATTTGCATGTGTTCTTCGTGGATCACTTTCTCATATTGTCCCGACCATTATTTGATTGCTATGAATATATAATTAGGAAAATATGTTGAATTATTAATTTAGATTATTCATCATATGTCTAGATTTTTATATATTGTAACAAACATTATATAGCATATATAAACAAAAGTAGTCTTGTACTCCTACAAGAGTATCCAACGCAACTCTTTCCTATAATGCGGCATACAAGGAAAAAAAAAAAAAGTACAGGAACGAAATGGGGTTAGGCTTTTAAAAATTTATGGCTTTCATGGTGGACAACTCATCTCTACTTTTTTTTTAATTCGCCCGCCTACTCTAATTTTTGAGCAGCTTCATTTTTATACCAACATGTGAGGGTGGCAATGGCTGGGTAGCTTGCCAGTGTCGCAATGAGTCTAAGCTTTGGGCTAGGCTTGTAATTACTAGCTTGGCCGGGGGGCAGGTTTGGGGCTTTACATGAATAGGCCAACCAATTTTGTGGTTGGATAACTCGTTTATCTTGAGCATAGGCATTTGGTTCCATTCCTCTAAAATTTCAAATTATGCATTGGTGGCCCACTTGATCAATTGATGGATTAGAAACATTTAAATGAAAACAAGGACCTTACCCATTTGTGGGCTAAGTTGGGTTGCATTGCTTCACAACTATTTGGCCTTGGGTATAGACCTATGGTGCTAGCCCCACACCAAACTTAGGCAAGTTTCAAGCCATTAGTCTTAAGTGTTGGGCTAGGCTTGCGCTTCTTTTTTCTTTTTTTTTTTTTTTTTTTTTTTTTTTTTTTTTTTTTTTTTTTTTGTAGTTTAGAGAAGTTGATAGCTAGACTTGAGCCTAAGCCAACTAAATCCGGCTCATTGACACCTATAATAACATTATAGCACGAGCGATGCAACAAATATATGAAATAATTATATGATACCATTGCTCTATTGAGAGCATGTCGAGCAAGCCTCGACTGGTCGAGCAACTCCCTTCGACCGGTCGAGCAGCACAGTGAAAGACATCCATTTTACAATTAGATGCACTGAGGAAGAAAACACCATCACACTTATCACAACAATACAACCCTGTCATACAAGCTCCCTGATAATAAATGTGAATTCAAATACATATGTAAATACTAGAATATGTGGGAGAAAGTATGACAAAAAAAAAAAAAAAAGCCCTCTATTTGAATAGCTGGCATATCCAAAATTTTCTTTTAAAAGAAGTTAACATCACTTGAGTGATTAATTGTAAGGGCTATTTTGGCTAAAATTATTGTCACTATATACAACACAGAGTGGAAATGATCACTTCCACTTGGAGTGGTTGCCTTCTTATACAACAACCTTTTTTTCCCCACCAATATGTCACATCCTTAGAAAATCCAAACACATGATGAAACCTGTTATGAAAATCAGACCAATCCGCTCATCGGGTGGGCCACACCGGTAAATTAAATTCATACCATTGGCTATCCATTGATTGTGACGAGGGTCCATGTCTCGCAAATCAACGTTATTGGGCTGTGGTAATCATCTGATCAGTGGGTTGCAGAGGAATGGCTTTGGCAACGGTCCACATCGAAACAGCAAAAACTTGAAATAAATGTGTGGTGAGAGTTGGGATCATATCACTGAGATCTCTCACTTATGGCCTGTCCACGTTAATCTCTCATAAAGAGATCATATTCAAAGGAGATGAACTGGAACATGGTAAAGCCATCTCTGTGCCGTACACGTGGCAGGAATGTGCCAATCATGTCCATCCATCTACTGTTCTTGAACCTTCCCCAGAATGGCTTATGTTGGAAAATCCAAGCCCACGAGGGTCCATTTAGGCCCATGATTTTTCGCAGTAAATCTATAAAATGATATTACTTTGAAAATATCAAGAGATTTTCAAAATCTCAACAACTTTTAATTTCAGTAAATTACGGTGGGCCTACCTAACGACAAACAAAGTGATTGGATGGACCAAATCGTCTGGTTATCCAAAACACGGGTATAAGATGTACGGTTCCGATCTACCTTCTTTGCCAGGTGTACAGTACAGTGGCTCAACACTCGATGGAGAAGTGTAATACAAAGTGATTGGATGGACGAAATCCCACCTAATGCCTTCTAATCCCGTTGCCCAAACAGGGCTTTAGAGGTAGCTTGTATTACACTTCTCCATCGAGTGTTGAGCCACTCACAGGGAAGCACCTGATGCATGTGCAGTAACCGCCTCCGCGTGATATCTCTCTTAAATATATTCTGAGAAATACTTGGATAGTCTAGCAGAGCATCAAGGATGATACACAGCTGCTTTGAAATTACTTTTAAATCACATACGTGGCATAAGATTAATCTAAATAAATTGACCTAATAATAGCTCATACTTCCTAATTGAGTCCGGATCCTCTGTTACCCGGTCAACAGAGAATTCCTAATACCCTAAAATTCATTAGTCCCCGTCAACACTCACTGAAAAAATAAATAAATAAATAAGCTTTGGACGCCAAACCACTAGGGTAACAGAAAATCCTGTTGACCCGATAACAGAGGATCCCGACTCATTTGAAATTGAAATATCAGGTCCAATTTCATATATATATATATATGTGTGTGTGTGTGTGTGTGTGTGTGTGTGTGGAAAAGGTACTATGCGCTCCTCCATCCCATGAGGTCGGGCTATGTGGGCTCCACCGTGATGTGTTTCGTACATCTACCCTATCAGTCAGATGCACCATTCCATCGTGGGCCTAGGTCCCAAAAATCAAGTCAATCCGTAACTTGTGTGGGCCACACCACATACAAAAGTGGAGAGGGGTCGTACACCATTAAAACATTCATAACCATTGAAAATGCAAAGAATGGTTTTGTGGTTTATATGAGATGTTGTGAAAATTATTTTTATTTGGAGTTTTTGGAGGAGGTGATACTCAGGTTACGCACTGGAACACACGCACGCACGCGCCCGCATGCTCGGGCTCGGCCTCGGGCACGGGCGTGGGCAGTGTGGCTGTAGTGGCGCTAGATGGCGCACTCCGAAAATGGACGGACCATAATGATCTAACGGTCAGATCCATTGATCCAACGACTAGAAACGGCTAGAGTTAATGATCAACGGTCAGTAACGTAATCCAAACGTTCTGAACCATTGATAGCAGTTTACCAACGATCCACTACCTGATGCCTATATAAACTGGACCATTTCAGTCCGATTTCATCACCTCAACACACCATTTCTCCCAACAAATCAGATACAACCCAATCCTAATCTCCCTTATAGAATACTCTGAAAATCTCTACCATCTGAGTCTGCTAAAAGAGATCTGCTGTGTTACAACTGTTCCATAGTAAACCTATCGTGATTGTTGCACGCTGGATCCAGATTAATGTTTATATTATCCTGGAAGCAATTCACTTGTAACCCATCAGCAATTGATAAAGGGTGAATCACACTTTAAGGACAGTATATTTAGCATAGTAAAATATTTTATTTTCAATTTATTTTTAATATTCTTGGTGTATCCAAACTTAAATTCTTAACAGTACTGGCCATCCTGAAACGATTTTGCTCCGAAAATATCCTAAATTACCCAATCTCAACCCTTCAATTTGTTTCTTCGTGATGGATAATTAGAGGATAAATAGATCAACGGTCCACATCCAACTAAAAGATAAGTCATCAAATCGGTCACTGGGATCTTTCAACCTTAGGAGATTTTCTGGGCATCATCTGTCAACGGTGGGATGCAACAAATCAATGATTTGGACACGCGTGATAACCGTCCATATCTAAGTCTGGTATCAAATAATCACACGCGTCCCGACACAACTTTCCCTTCTCACCAATCCAGTGGCGTCGTTGTTATTTGGTGAAACAAAAAGGGCATTTCTGTAATCTCGAAAACAAAAGCGCGAGACCCTTACCGAGGAATTTTATGAAACCTGGCCCGCATCTTTATGTAGTATACATCGTCTCAAGTGGTTCACACGGTTCGGTAATCAAGACCGTTAGTTTGTTCTGTCCCACCATGGATGGGCCATGTATTAAAGTAGTATCTGATAGTACGGACAACATTTTGATCTGTGTCCTGCAGATATATCTGCAGACAATCAAGAAGAGAAATACAACAACGGTCCATATTCAAATAAATATATAATATGATTCTCAAATTCTGAAATTTCTTTATTTTTAGGTTATTCTTCATACACATCGTGATCCAATAGACCAACGGTCTGGATTACAGAAATTGAGGCCCTTTTATCAAAATATAGAAAAGCACGTATACCGTACAAATATGCCTGGCACGTATTATATAATTACTCTCCATCCAGATCCTTCCTTTTCTACAAATATCCCAGCTCGCCTCTATTCATTGCACCCACCTTACCTGCCGTCAGATTTCTTTTTCAAATCCAACGGTTGAAAGCAGCCCACGTTCCATGTCTCTTCGCCTTTGGATTGAACAGTCTCCTTTATGGCTCCAGAGCGACCACGCTCACCACTTAAACACCGTCCGATGAAACGAAATACAACGGCTGTGATTTCTTCTTCATACTACCTTTGACTGAACAGTCGTAAAATAAACGCGCCCTTTCTCGCCTTCTCAAACTTACGCAAAACAAAATATCTCTCTCTCTCTCTCTCTCCCTCTCTCTGCAGCAGAAAAATGCAAGATCAAGCTACGAATTCGCTGCCCTCGAGCAGCGAGAGATCTTCGAGCTCGGCTCTTCAGATGGAAATGAAAGAAGGTCGGATTTTCTGATCTGCGTTTTTTATCTTCTTAGCCAAAATGGTGGTTTTTTCGTTGAAATCGGTACTTTTCTCCCCTTCTTTAGGAGCAGATGAGATTTTCTTCATTTGGGTTTTTCTTTTAATCCCTGGAATAATGATTTTTTTAATTATAAACTTTTTATTTTTGTGAGTTTTGATGGAATAGAAGTTTCTCGTCTTTTTTTTTTTTTTTTTTGCTGCTGAAAATAATAAATTTGATTAAATTTGTGATTTTCCGTTTGGTTTTGGGGATTATGATATAATTCGAGGTTTTTCATTTGGGTTTTTTTCTCCTCAGCCGAAGATACAAATTTCTTTTAAACTTAGAAAAAATGAATCTGTATTTCATTTTTTTCTGTACTTTATTTTATGGGATATGGAGAATGTATGATTTCTTTTTCCATTTGGGCTATTTTCTGTTGCAAAAAAAAAAAAAAATTGATTATTTCTTTTTAAATCCATTTTATTAATTGTCAAAATATGTAATTATTAATTTAATTTTATTTTTTACAGGAGAAGGGCTCGAAAGCGACGACGAGATAAGAAGAGTGCCGGAAATCGGCAGCGAACAAGCCGGTCCGTCGACGTCCGGCCGGGAAGGCGGTTCGGTTGCCGGAACGGACCGGGCACAGGCCTCAACCGAACCGGGCCAAAGAAAGAGGGGGAGAACCCCAGCTGACAAGGAACACAAGCGCTTGAAAAGGTATGCGCTTGAATCCGGCAGATCCCGTCATTTTCCGGTTGCTATTCGCTGTTTATCTGACCAATGGCATTTTCGTAAATTTCTTTACTCTCAAGGCTGCTTAGGAACAGGGTCTCAGCTCAGCAAGCGAGGGAAAGAAAGAAGGCCTACTTAAATGAGCTGGAGGTGAAGGTCAAGGACTTAGAGACCAAGAACTCAGAGCTTGAAGAGAGACTCTCCACGATGCAAAATGAAAACCAGATGCTTAGACATGTATGCATCTATCCTCCCATCACCATCATCATCATCATAACATGCCCACATCACCATGTTCTTTTTTGGTGGGCCACGGCCTAAATGGCTAAATAATATCTACAACGTAGAGGGGTATTTTGGGTATTCTAATTTCTTCATGGCATGTTATTGGTTGGGGTCTTTATCTTGATTTGGTTGTTAATGGTGCTTATTCATGTGTATGTTTGAACATGTATGCATATATATTGATTTCCATCATGGTTTGTTCTCATCATCATCACCATCATCAATCTTGGAATTTTTATTTAGTTCAATATGGATCGTTAATGCATTTCTTCTAGACCATCTATATGTAAATGGTAGATTGATAGGTTTTGATTTACTGTTGAGGAGATTTTTGGGGTGGCCCATTCAAGTTGGGGTTGGACCCTGTTATTAGAATTGAAGACCTTTGTACATTTCTTCCCTCATGATTGTTACCATTAATGATGCATACTCACTAAATGCTTAATGCGGGCTCTGTGGGGCCCGCCGTGATGTATGGGTTTTATCCACACCGGCTATCCATTTTTTAAGATCATTTTTAGTGTATGAGTCTAAAAATTAGGCAGGTCCCACGCTCAAGTGAACCACACCACGGAAGCGTGATGGTGAGTTGAAACTCATCGTTGAAACCTTACTAGGGCCTACCTTGATGTTTATTGGCCATCCGACCTGTTCATAGGCCATATAGACCCAGATGAAGGAAAAACACAAATATCAGACTGATCCAAAACTTCTGCTGTGCACAAGAAGTTTTTAATGTGGGAATTAAATTCCCACTGTGTGGTCCACTTGTGCCTTGGATCTACATCATTTTTAGGTTCACATGCTAAAATGATCTGAAAAAATGATGGACAGTGTAGATAAAACCCATACATCACAGTGGGCCCCACAAAGCCCTGCCCAGATGGATTAACGTCCAGGCTGGGGCAGGATGCAATCTGCTTCCTCACCGAACCCATAACCATAAGTTATGGTAAGGTCAAGCCATGTGGGCCCTACTGCAATGTGTATGTGGCATGTAAACCGTGCATATGGTGATTGCGATTGCCCTCTTAAACATTGGGAAATCAGCCATATCCCAAACTCAATTGGGCCACATCATGTGGAATATTGCAAAATCATGCCTTGAACATCTAAAATCACTGTGGGGCCACTTGAGTTTTGGAATGGCCTGAAAGTTGGTGAAACCCCTTATCTGGGTGGGACATGTGCAATGAGCAGGCCGGATGTCTAAACCACATCTTTGGCGGGACCCACAAACAATGAGGTGTCTTCATGGGTTGATGTTGACTCCGAGACTCTCAACTGTTTCCTGTGATGTGGCCCACGTAAGTCATGGATCAGGCTAGATTTTGGGCTCTAGGCCTAAGCGGGGGTGTTGCATCTGATGAACCAGGGTGGATGTCCAACACATCATGGTGGGTCCCACATCACCTGACCTTACTATAGCATAAATAGGAACATTTCCCATTGCTTGTATTATCCATAGACATGGTGCACACCCATCACCATCACTATCACAATATGAATGTCTCTATTAATTTGCCCTTCTGATTAATCATTGCCATTGCCAGTGGTGCAGTTTGGTAGGCCCATAACAACTGCATTGATATTTATTTTCTTTCTTTCATGTATAGACATTGCTTCCTATTCATTGCCATTATCATTGCTGTCACCATCATCCTCGTCGTCTTTGTTGTCGTCATCCTAACCATTTTTGCTAATTTCCGTTGTTTCTTCTTAAGCTAGAAGATGGTCTGAGGTATTTGTGATACAATATTGGTTTGGGTTTTTGGTTTTTTGTTTTTTTTTTTTTGTTTTTTTAAATATATATTTTTTTAATTTGTCAATGAGCATGTGACCCGCAATGGGTCTGCCCTGGCCAAAGATACTGTTCAGACTATCCAACTTCTAAATTGGAGGAAGAAAGGGAAGTAGACCAGTGATCCACGTTCAGTACTTTAATGGTTATGATCATGTGACCTGTTTTTTGCAAATCCATGATACTGCCTGACTGATAAATTACATGGATCTCGTACATATCCACATTTACAAATGTGCAGTGAGTATGCACCATCAAGCCAGTTCCATTTCTATCTTCTAGGAGATGATGACCATTTTCGCCAGATAGTGTTGTTTAATTGATCCTACTATTGTTATGGATGCGCTTAGCTAGACCGGACCATTCATTGATTTTATTTTGTTTGGGATCCAATACTGTTTGGTAACTGGTGTTGACATTGTAAACCTTCAATTGGTGCACTTTGGTGATGGATGTGGACCACCCATTTTGGACATTCCCAAAAACGTTAAGAGCAGCATCCCGGAAAGGTCAATAGATCTAATGGCTAGAAATTACCAAACATTGAAGTTATTTTACCGTAGGCCCATCCATGAGATGGGCTATTGGTTTTCGGCTCAGAATTTTGACTCATTCACTGATCTTATCGTATCTAGGGTTTATTGCATTTAAGAAATGCCATTGGATGATGTGGAATTGTTTCTGTTGATGCTTGGTGTCTGGGACACTTTTTGTACCTTTTTTAAATCCTGTTTTAAGCTGCAAGCAGGTGGTAGATCCTTCTTTGGGAAGTTCTCTTGATTACTATGATTTTCCAAAATTATGTTTGGATGGACAGGATCATAATCTAGTTCATTGTTTGTAGTGAATGGTGATGGATTTGGATCTGCAAATCACTACAACCCATTTAAGTTGTATCAATTCTTATATTGTTACATTCATGCAAGGGTGCTTTCGGTTGCACCAAATTTCTTAAAAAATCATGAAAAATTTCACCAAAAGTCTGATTAATCATGATGTATCATGAAATGTCATGATACTTGGTGCAACCAAACACACCCTAAACCTGTTTAAGTACATAACAGTTGTCGTCATCATGGCATGACATGATTGCATCACCACCACCATAGCCAGATGTTCATTTCTATAGCCTTTATGAGGTCATTTCTGTTATGATGCACATCCCATTTTAGGTTACATTGAAATTTTTATTTCTTTTGCTGATGTGCTTTATTATTCCTGTAGTGCCACCCATAGCCAGCTTGTCATGATGTTGAGGATGATGATAATGATCATCATAATCTTCCTCATCGTTTTCAATGTTCTTGTTAACCTTCTTCCACTTGGAAATTACACCTTGGTAACATTCGCATATGGGTGGTCCGTCGGTGTGGAAATTTTCAACATTGTATTTGAGAAACTAGTTACATCGATGTCACACTTACTGCCATAGATTATGCATTAATGCCCGAAGCTATATGACCCATGTTTGTTTTGAAATTTTAGTTTGTTTTTTATAGATGCATCCGCAGACATTGTCATCACATGTCCATCACAAACTGACACTGCCCCCAATCATCCTTTTTAAAACTGATCATCCATCACCTGAATGGACCGTTAATTGTTTTGAAGTAGGATTGATATTCTTAGTTATTTTTATTTTAATGGTATATCCTTTTCTGCAGATTTTGAAGAGTACTACAGTTAGTAGGAGAGGAGGAACTAGCAGTGCCAATGAAGGGTCCATGTGAAAAAGAGACCCCACCTGAGCTGTGTGTTAGATGGAAAGAATTTTGTGGAAATTGTGTTAGAAAATTGTAGCAATCTGTCTCAAGAAAGGCAAGAAAAATATATATATATATCTTGGGATAAATGGATATGGAATGGTTCTTATAGATATTTGGTATCGTTTTTTTTTTTTTTTTCCTTGGATGAATCTTTGGATTTTGGTGAGGCAAACAAACGCTTGTGCATTTGGGATGATTGCAAACATGTCCGTAGTGACCAACATGATGGCCCACCATGGAAAGCGGCATGGATTGGGCGGATCCTAAGGTTAAAATTATGGAGCCTGTCTTATGGTGTCTGATGAATGGTCTGGATCGTTATGGGTGGGCTTGTAGAGGAATGAAGATTGTTCAGTTGACAGGAGTGGGGCCCATGAAGATTTGTCAGTACATGGGCCAGCTAAAATATGAAGATGCTGACCGCCTATCTTTGGCCTTTATTCAGGAGCGTGATGTGAATTTGGCTGTATCTCTTCTCTGACTGTATGCTTGGATGCCGTGGAATGGCTCTAGTTGTACCGGTACAACCATTGTCGGTGGTTGTAAAGAGCTATTGTGGGGCGGCTCAGGTGGATGAGTCCATGATATTTTAACCCATCCAACAGGTGCACCGGACCTTGTGTGTGTGCAACATAAAAATCAGGCAAATCCACCAATCATCAGGTGGGCCACACTAAAGAAAGCAATGTGCAACCACTTGAAAACCAGTAAGTGATGGGACCCACTTGGTAGGTGTATGGCTACCATCGCATCGAACAGTGTTGGCCCACCACGATGATGGGATGCCCTGTATATCTGACAATCAAATCATCAGTTGCGATTCACCGTATGGCTTTTGTGAGATTTATTTTTATTTTAAATCCATTGTTTTCTCTGTATTGGCCCATTAATGGTTGGATTTATATACGACGTTGGGCCCAGAACAGCCCATTGGCACCATTGCTCGCTATCCTTAAAAATGCTGCCAATGAAAGGCTTGGATTGCCCTATCGAGGGAATTTTTGCAGCATTGCCCTTCCCTGGTAACGGTGTAATTGATCGCTGCTACCTTGA
Source organism: Magnolia officinalis (assembly GCA_021015155.1). Lineage (NCBI taxonomy): Eukaryota > Viridiplantae > Streptophyta > Magnoliopsida > Magnoliales > Magnoliaceae > Magnolia > Magnolia officinalis. The sequence goes on from JAJHSJ010000002.1 coordinate 100,388,337, forward strand.
TTTTTTGGGCCTTTACTCATCTACTCGGTGACCCACTAGGTTAATGGTCCAGATCATTACGGACAGACGTAACATGTACGGTGGAGATTTAACTGTGAGGGAGAGCAAAAGGCAAGTATGGACAATGACAGAATAGAGCATCCAGTACCTAAAAAGGTCGAGGGGCTAGTGGGCTACGAGAACGGATTGGCTACTCCCCCTGCCACCGGCCCCGTGGCTGGTGGTCGGTGCTCTGTGGGCCCCACCATGATGTATGTCTTTCATCCATTCCGTTCATCCATATTTACAGATCATTTTAGGGCTTGATTCCAAAAATGAGAGGGATATAAGTCTCAGGTAGACTACACTACAGGAAAACAATAGCGATTGGATATCCACCATTAAAATCCTCCTAATGCCCAATGTACTGTTTATTTGACATCCAATCTGTTGATTAGGTTATATAGGCCCAGATGAATGGAAAAAACAAATATCATCTTGATCCAAAACTTTTATGGCCCCCAAAAGGTTTTTAATGGTCGACACTCATTCAACACTCTTTCATGTCATGTGGTCCACTTGAGATTGGGATATATCTCATTTTTGGTCACATACCGTAAAATGATCTCAAAGAATAGACGGACAGCATGGATGAAACACATACATCATGGTGGGGCCCACTAGCACCGACCATCAGCCATTGGCTGGTGGCAGGGGGAGTAGCCAATCCGTTTCCCCTATTGTAACGGGGTAAGCCACCAATCCAATCCAGATACGGTTCGGCTGGTGTCAAAGCTCTGGGGGCCCACCATGATGTATGTGTTTTATCCAAGCCGTCTATCCATTTTGTCAGTTGATTTTAGGGCATGAGCCCATGAATGAGGCAGATCTAAAGCTTAAGTGGACCACATCACATAGATGGTGTCAAAGCTATGTGGTCCACTTGAGCTCTGGATCTGCCTCGTTTTTGGGCTCTGCCCTAAAATTAGCTTGCAAAATAGATGGACGTCATGGTGGGCCCACATAGCTTTGACACCAGCTAGCTGGCTGTTGTTGGGTCACCAGCCAAACCGCGTCAATCCAGGAGGCAGAGGGGCACAAGAAAATAAAATGAATTTTCAAAACTTTTTCTGTTTTTTTATTATTTATTATTTATTATTTTTAATCTCCTTCTGTGATTTTTTTTTTTTTAAGATAAAAAAATCAACGATGGTCTATTCGATCACTTCTCTTTAGATATTTTTTCTTGGAAATTATTATTCTTAAAAGTGCTTTTGGGACCCACATGAAGTACTCTGATTGGTGCTCTACCCTATTATGGTACATCATGCTCTACTATATGATACATCATCACCTACTGGTAGGTTGATTTGATTCGTTGTGTATAGCATGATTGGTGGGCCACATGAAATATTTCAAACATGTATTTCATTGTAGCCTGGTCCTTATCAAACGGTACAGAGACTCTGATGCTGCTGTTCCCAAAGCTTTCATTAATGGTCGTGAATCATCCACCTTACACGTGGCATATACTAGCACCAATCTGGACAATCTAAATTATGGTCCCATCTACGATGGGGTAGATGTCAAAAAATCACCCTGGCCAGACAATCTTAACGGTTAGATCTCATTCATCAAGATTGATGAGAGTTATCTTCTCAGTCCTCCATCTGAAAGATTTCGATCTTTTCTTTGAGCCTGATTTTCAGGCAATACTCCATCCACACTGGCCCATGATTTGAACGCTGCTGCAAATGTAGGAGTGGCAATGGGCCGGTCTGACCCTTCGGGTCTGGCCCCATAAACTTGGCCCAATGGACCTGCAGCCCAAAAATAGACTGGGACAGCATTTACATTTTTTTTTTTTCTTTTCATGGCCGTCCTGGGCTAGTCTTGTAGGACCAGGGTCAGGGCTTAAGGAACTAGGGCTGAGCAAGTGGCTCATTCCTACACATGCCGATAATGTAGAAAATGGGTCCGTTGGTGCCAAATCATGTCCAAGCCCAGCTTAGGGGCTAAGAGTCCGGAACCATCCTAGCCAATGAACCAAGAAATTACGCAGACAGGGTGTGACCCACAAGCAAAAATGACCAGCCCATGATAGATTAACAAGTGGGCCAGTCTGCGCGAGGATGCAAGGTGGGGTCCACCGTGATGTTTATGAGAAATCCAACCCGTCCATCCATTTTTCGAGCTCAATTTAGAACATGTGGCCAAAAATGAGGAGTATCCAAAAATCAAGTGGGCCACACGAGATGAAACAGTGGAAAAGGAATGCCTACCGTTGAAACTTTCCTAGGCTCCATCTTGATGTTTATATGCCATCCAAACCGTTCATAAGGTCATTTTCAATGAGATGAAGTGAAAACACCGAAAACCTAAACCGATACAAAACTTTTGTGGCCATATAAATGTTTCAATGGTGGTCAATATATCCCCATTTTTTCCTCTCGTGTGGCCCATTTGAGTTTTGTATCCACCTTATTTTTGGTCCAAATCTAAAATGAGCTCGAAAAACGGATGAACGGGTTGGATTTCTCACAAACATCTCAGTGGGCCCCACTCAGAATCCTTGGGCAGGAACTTCCTACTAAAGGCTTTAGCAGGAAATAGGTTTTTAGCCACAAACAGGCCTATTTTTTGTTACGGGGCCAAAATCAGGCCGGGCTAGGAGCGGAAAGCCCAGCCCAGTTGAGATCCTAATGCTACATGAGTTGCCACAGTTTAGTGAGTGGCAACAGACGCACATTGTAGTCTTCCTCTTATTAATTTGATTTTGATGAGTAACGTTGCTGGAAAAAAGCTGGCAATTAAGGTGGGCCATCCAACCTCTTTGCATGTGAGGATTTTTTAAAAGAACGCATGACCTCACGAGTTATTTCATAATCTGGAAGAGTGTGGTGGATGATGCGCAGGCTCTCAGAAACTGTACACGTGGCACACATTTAGCTAAAATCAAACCGTCCAGATCATGAACCTTACTGCAGATGGATAGTAGACCTGAAATAGTAGTAACAAGATTGTTGAAATATCCAATTTATAAATATTTGTTTATTGAATTCCAACCGTTGATTATTGCTAAATGTAGTGCATCAATAGATATCTCAACCAATTAACCAATCAAGACACTATTTCAGCATGATTCTTGTTTTATAAACCATGTATAGTAGGGCCCACCATGAAGACGGTTTAGCTTGAGTTACGCATATGCCACGTGTACATTATCTGGGTGCCTGTGTATCATCCATCAATGTGCCACAGTAATATCAGTCTCTCTCCTCTCTCTCTCTCTTTCAATGAGAAGAAAATGACAATCAGCCTAACACATTGCACTCTTCAACACTTTCCAAGATTAGGAATTATAGGCTCGTGATTATTGGCAAACGATCCGTTGGCGGACGTTAATGTTTCCATGCATGCAATGATCCTAACCATTTATATGATGGGCCCCACCATGTGTGTGGATCACCCAGAATATCTCTACATTTAAATATTTCAAGCCATTGGCCATTGAAATATTTCCATTTTGATACGGATTGTCTCATAAAAAATCTTTTTGTAGGCATTTCATCGAAATGCAAGGATTTTAGGATTAACGGTTTGGATCATCTAACATGACCCTAGATGTACCAATACCGCAGGTGCAGCAAATGGCAGGTTGGCTTAAATAGACAGCATAACCACTTGCTTAAAAGTCCACGGCAGAGAATACAAGAAAGCCAGAGAGGAATCACAAGAAAATGGCAATGAAGAAATTAACCTTCAATTTATTAAAAATTACAAAAATACCCGGCACGACACTACATTACAACTGTAGAGCTGGGCATCTAGTCGGGTTGGACCAAGTTAGGGCTGACCCGACTTGATCTGGTTTTGAAATAGGCCTAACCCAAACTCGAACCAACTCAGTACCAAGTCCAGCATGCCTGACCCGCTCTGAGGCTGGGTCTGGCATGGACTAATCCACACTGAGTCTGACCCTGTCACAAGTACCGAGTCAGGTTGAGTCGACACCGAATCGAGTCAAGTGCGGCAGGTATTCAGGGGCTGAAATCACCACTCAAAGCCTAGATTCACTTGCCAGAATTATAGCCTCTCCATCAACTACACGACATCTCAAATTTGAAACATGTGTGTATAACAGTTGAGTTTAGAATCAAGTCAAGTCAGTATTGAGTTAGATTTTGGGTCGAGTCGAATTGAGTTATTGGTGACTTGAATTTGACTCGGTTTGAGTTTGGTGGACAAAGTCAACTCGATTCAGATCGACTCACTCGCTCGGTTTGGTCCGTGTTAGATTTGAACAAGTCAAGATGAGCCAAGTTGTCCCATGCCCAGCTCTAATTACAAGGCCCTGCTTGCATTGCTACTAGCGGCTTTGGAATTATTTATGGGAATTGCTTGTTTGAAAAGGTGCATGAGAGAATTAATTTTCCCAACCCACTATTTGCACTTTAGTTTTGGATCTACTTCATTTTTGGAGTCATCCAGTAGCTTGACATGATGAAATGGATGGACGGAGTAGATGTTGCATGGTTATTACAATGGACCCCACAAGCTGCAGCAAGGGGCAACTGTCCCACTTTCCCAAAGATGAGAATTGCTAAGCCAATGTGTGTGCAATTCAACTCATGTTCATACTACATGTTTGCCAATCCTAGCATATAGGTCCAAGATCCAATCCATCCATTAGAAAGGCACCATTATATTGATGTACTAGTTTAAAAAGTACGTTGATCTATTGTTTAGGTGGGCCACGGTTTGCCGAAACAAATGTGCAATTCTAAAACAGTCGGCTAGAGTTTTCTAACCTATCCACCTATTTTCAGTATTGGAGTCTACCTTCTAAGTAGAACAAATTAATTTTAGGGCTGTTTGTATTGAGGATTACATCCATAATTTAGTGTAATTTGGCAATTTATTAATTTTTTACCGTTGGTTGCAAAAAAGTGCGTTTACAAGGTCATTTGACCGTTGAATTCCTTTGAATTCCCAGGATTTCAATCTCCTAAATTCGACATGGATATTGCTATATTCAAATTAGCCTTTGGTGGTTCCTTGCTCATGCCTCGCTGGTAGATTCAAAAGAGTTTCAACACGAGGTCATAGGTTCAAGTAGCCATTGAGGTGAAATCCCACTATAGTGTGAATGCGTGGGTGAGTAGAGCTAGGCATCGTATCGAGTCGGATCTGATAATCACGAAAAATGAATAAACAATAATAAATACATCATTGTGGGGACCATGTAATCATGATCTCATTTGAGCCGTTCGTACAACTCAGAGCTCGAGGCGTATCTTCGATTGCCTTTGCATGAAACGTTACTATGTTGATGTGCTATGCACGAAACTACATTGCGTGTGGGCACCGATTAGATACTGACAAGGTCAATACCAAATTGCTAACGTCACCAAGCTCTTTGGACTCCGCCATGATGCATGTGTTGTATCCATACCATCCAACCATTTGTAGAGATGGTTTTATGGCATGAGAAAAAAAAATGAGATAGATCTATAGTTCAAGTGGACCCACCACAGAAAACCATGGGATCAATCGCACCCACCATTGAAACATTTATAGGGCCCACCATGATGTATTTTTTAGATCCAACTTATTCATAAGTTAACATAGAGATAGATGAAGTGAAAACAAAAATATAAGCTTGATCGGAAACTTCTGTGGCACCTAAGAAGTTTTGAACGATGGATGTCACTGTCCCCACTGTTTTCTATGGTGGGGTCCACTTGAACTTTAGATCTATCTCATTATTTTTCTCATGCCATAAAATGATCTCTCCAAATGGATGGACGGTATGGATACAACACATGCATCATGGTGGGGTCCACAAAACTTGGTGACATCACTACTAACTTTGTCAGTATCTAATCCGCACGACGCATACCTATAGGCTAAGGCTACAGGCTACAGCGTCAATGGCGGTGAGGGAAACCATAGAAAGCAGGAAAGAAACTAATGTGATGCCTACTATATTTATAGCTCAAATTATACCCATGTTAGTTTTACACCATTAAGAAAACGGTGGTGATTATCCAGAGCTTAGCCAAGTGAACACGCTTGTGCAACAAAGCTTACCCCATATGTGCTAGCATGGCATTATAATTCCAAGATCCAGTCCATTCATCAGAAAGGTATTGCTATATCTTTTGGGGCCCATCATGAATGCATGTGGTTTATCCAACCAATTCGTATTGAGTATGTGTGGTACACCAACCAATTCGTACTGAGTAAACTCTTCTGGGGCCCACCGTGAATGCATGTGGTTTATCCACACCGTCAATTCATTTTTCCAGATCATCTTAGTGGTTAAACCCAAAATTGATGCATTTCCAAAGCTCAAGTGGACCATACCACAGGAAAAGTAGTAGAAGTAATGATAAGAATCACTCCGGATTGGGTCAGATCGGATCAGGTTTTCGGATTGGATCGGTCCGAATTGACCACGACCTGATCTCGATCTAAAAAACTGTTGGATCTAAATGGTCATACTCGATCCGCACCAATCCAGGCTGTCAGTTCAGTTCGAAATGGGTTGAATTGGGTTTGATCGGGTCGGATCCACCGGCTCGAGTCAGACATGCCCAGTTCTATGGGTGAGTGTGTATAGAAAAACAAAAAAAAAAAAACAAAAAAAAAACAAAAAAAAAAAACAAAAAAAAAAAACTTTCGTAAAAACATATGATGCCAATTTAAAGCTCAATGTATGCATGCGTTCGCCTTTTTAAACTCCCCGTTGCAGATTTGAATGCAATTGCCTCTATTGAAATTGGGTGCCTTTAATCTATCTTGAAACATGGGTTCTTTGATTTATCGAAAATTTTCAAATTCTGTAGTTTGCTCGTTGGATAATTTTGGCCATGTTCGATTGAACGTGGAGACTCGATTGATTGGAGGTTGCTTAATTGATGTCAATTGATTAATGGTTAGATCGAATGTGCACGATTTTGCGTAATTGTACAGTTTATTTCTTATTCAGAGTTAATTCAGCCTGACTGATAGGTGCGACCGAAGTAATGCTCGGTGCCACCAAAGGTAGGTTCGATGCTACCAAATATAGACATAAAATTCAGACATATTTTGAAGAAATTCGGCTATAATCAAAGAAGTTTTGGTTGGATTCGATGTGACCAAAGACCCACTTCGGCACCACCAAAATGTAATAAAATTACAGAAAACTGAAGTCGGTGCAGAATTTTTTTCTATTTAAAGGGGTGTTTTAGGTCATTTTAAGGACGAATTAGAGCTTGGAAGAGAGAGCAAGTGGTGGTGGAGCTTCTAAAGAGACGTTCTTCTTCTTCATTTTAGTTTGTCTTTTATGTTTTTCTTTTATTTTTGTTATATAATATTAGTCATGATAGGCTAATCTCTTAGCTAAGGTTAAGGGATGAAGCTTGTAGTTAATTACGGTATTTAGTTTATCTGATTCAATAATAATGGTTTGAATGATAATAGTAGAGTGAATTAATTTGGATTTTACTTTAAAGTGTTTGAGTTGTTTATTTTTGAATTTGTTGTGAACTATGGTTATAATGAATGCTTTGATTTAACAATTGTTTAACTTGATTAGAGAAGAAATCAATTTGTATAATTCATTAACTTATTGTACATCTTGGATATAATAAATGACCTAATTCCCTCCGATTGAGATTTGAGTGCTTCATAAGATAATCGTTCAATTGAATTCATACTTTTTTTATGTTGAATATTGGTTTACTATAATTATTTTTCGATTAGATATGATAGAATTTCAATTTCAATTAAGTTATAAAAGTTGAATAAGTGAATTAGATATTGTAATTTCTATAAGTGGATTCCTAAATCTTTTGTCTTTTATTACTTGTTTAAACTTTTTTTTCACTTCCCTAGATTAAAAATTCAGAAAAATATTTTTAGACTAGTCATAGCTGTGTTTCCCATTCCTTATGGATCAACCTCGGTTTCACTGAGTTATTACTGCATCGCAGCCCTGCACTTGGAGTTGTCAACCCTTGGATTTGATCAGTATGCTAGGTATTAAATAATTAGTATATCCTACGCACAATATCACTATCTTGACTTATAGACTAGTTATTGTATTATTACATATTTTGTAGTCTATATCATTGGACCCACTTTGGCTTGAAAACCTTAATGTCAATTTATCTTTATGTTTTAATTGGTAAATTAGTTTAAATTAGTCAAATATATATAGTCATAATCACCCCCTATAGGACTTAATCATAATTTCATAACTCCACCAAACTTCTACACACGTCATAATAGACAATCCCATGCAATTTCAAATCTATTGAAAGAAACAAGATGAATACAATACCAAACTAGTAGTAAAGGATTATGTGTAGAAGGAAGGTATTGACTTCAGTGAGATATTCGCACCAATTGTCAAGCGGGTATCTATCATATTTGTGTTGGTGTTGGTTGCCCAATATAATTTAGAACTGAAACAAATGGATGTGAAGACTAATTTCCTACATGAAAACTAGAATAACCGATTTACATGAAGCAACCAGATGGGTTCGAGGTATAAGAGTCAAAGAATAAAGTTTGTAGGTTAAGGAGGTCGTTGTACGGCTTAAAACAGTCACATAGGTAGTGATACAAGAAATTTGATTCTTTTATGGTAAGTCAACGGTTTATTAAGAGTGAATTCGATTATTATGTCTACTTTAGAGCACTAAGTGATGAAGAATTCATTATATTAGTATTATATGTGAATGATATGCTTATCGTCATTCAAAACATGTCTGAGATCAATATATTAATTATCAAGGACATTCGAGATAAAAGATTTGAGGATTGTAAAGAGGATTCTCGGCATTGATACACATGAAGACAAGAAGATGAACATGTTATGGTTGTTTCAAGTAAAATACCTTGAAAAGGTCATGCTCAAGTTTGGGATGGACAATACTAAACCGATTAGCACACCCCATACTGCTCATTTTCAACTTTCTTTAGAGCAATGTCCTACTACAGATGAAGAAAAACAGTTTATGTTTTGTGTGCCCTACTCGAGCATAGTTAGCAGTCCAATATATGTCATGGTCTCTATGAGACCGGATATTACACATGTAGTGGGTGTTGTGAGCAGATATATGTCAAACTTCGGCAAGCAATACTGAAAGTCTATAAAATGGCTACTTCGATATTTATGAAATGCGAAGGACTGCATCTTGACATTTAAGAAATTATAGGAAAAACTTGTACGCTATGTAGATTCGAATTATGCTGGAAATGTGGACAATAGAACGTCGACTTCCAGTTACTTGTTTATGATAGTGGGTGGGACGATCAATTAGATGTCAAAGATTTAGTCTATAGTGGCTCTTTTTACAATCGAAGCTAAATATACGGCGATGACAGGGGCATTCAAGGAAATTGTTTGGTTGAGAGGAATTGTGAATGAATTGAGTCTTTAACAAGAAGCCGTGTTGGTGAATTATGACAGCGAAAGCGTGATCAATTTAATAAAGAATTCTATATACTATTCTCTTACTAAACATATTAATGTGCATCATCATTTTCATCCAACAGGTGCTTGAGAAATGTATTGTTACTCTTGAAATGATCCACACGAGCGTGAACTCAACTAGCATGCTTACGAAGGTTATTCATATAAAGAAGTTCAAATTTTGTTTAACTTCTCTGAGTTTAGCATTGAAGGAATGAAGACAGAATATGCACGAAAAGCAACGACAGTAGAGCTATGATGGAGCCGATTAGAGGTAAAGGATGGAGATTAAAGCTATGATGGAGCCAATTAGAGATAAAGGATGAAGCTTGGAGCAGTGAAGCATGAAGATTAAAGCCATGGTAGAGATTGTTGAAATTGGGTGCCTTTAATTTATGCTGAAACAAGAGTCCTTGATCGATCGACTACCTAGATCGATAAATCGAAATTTCTCAAATTTTCTAGTTTGCTCACTGGACAATTTGGCTATGTTCAATCGATCAAACATGGATGCTCAATCAATCGAGGGTTGCTTGATCGATGTCAATCGATTGATGTTTAGCTCAATGGCGTGTACGGTTTTGCAGAATTGTGCGATTTGTTTCTTATTTTAGGTGTAACACTATATATATGGGTGTTAATTGTGATTATGGTAATAAAGAACTTGTTCTAAAGAAAAGTTAGAGTTTTAAAAAATGGTTTTATCTTTGTTTTTCACATCTGTTAGTAGATCTCACCTCTTATACTTTCTTTCATAGTCGATCATTTGTCACTTTGTGCCGTGATTTTTTTCCATGTAAAATCGTGTGTTCTCTGTGTTACTTTGTTTGTATTTGTTTCTCACTTGTGTGATTGAACTTGGTGTTTGCTTCTACGGTTCCCCAATATCTTCATCCGTCATTCCTCAAGTTGTCATTAAAGCAACCAACTTCTCTCGTCAGCCAAAACCTCCATCTCTAACTCCCACATCGATTAAGCTCTCTCCCTTGAGAAAACCACTTCCATATGCTGATCGAATGCAGCTATAACTTGGCATATAGATGCCCTCTTAAAGACGTGGTAGGCGATCAAAAGGTTTACCACACTGATTTAATATACTGCCTTTGTCCATTAAAAACTTTCACAGTAAAAAGATAAGTACTCATTCTCTGGACAATATATTCTTCCACCCTTCCAACTTGTTCAGATAAGTCATATCTTTGAGTTTGCCAATCTCTTCGAGATTATTGATCTCTCTTGGTCCTATTATGGACTAAGCATGGAAAGAAGATAACCCATCTTGGATCATGTGTATACGTTGCTTGTAATGGGTTGCAACTGCATGCCCAATTGAGATTATTACATAGTTTATCTTATGGGGCATTTGGATTGTAAGTTACTTGGGACATGATACTTATGCCATGAGTAACTTATCTTGCTTTCTACTTGTTCAGCAGATAAGTATGCTCGGTAAACAACATACTTATCAGTCAAAAATTAGAAAAACATGTTTGGTTTCTAACACCATAAGTAATTATCCTTCAAGTCTATTTGGTTCCCCTCACATTCACCATCTATCACGTGGGGCTGGCTTTTGATGTGGACCATTCACTTGTGTGGGCTCCACATTTGATGTAGTTTATCCATTATGTGGGGCCCACCTTGGATGTGGGGCATTCATTATTAGGGGTCAATCTTTAATGTGTAATATTCATTATGTAGGGCCCACCTTTGATGTTGGTCATCCATCATGTAGGGCCCATCATTAATGTTGTTGTCCATCATGTGAAGCCCACCTTTGATGTGGATCATCCATCATGTGGACCCCACCTTTGATGTGGGTCATCCATCATGCGAGCGCCACCTTTGATGTGGGGCATTCATCATTAGGGGCCGACCTTTAATGTGAACCATTAATTATGTAGGGCCAACCTTTGATGTTGGTCATCCATCATGTGGGGCCCACCATTAATATTATTGCCCATCATGCGGAGCCCACTTTTGATGTGAACCATCCATCTTGTGAGCCCCACCTCTGATGTGGGTTATCCATCATACGAGGCCCACCTTGGATATGAGACACTCAGCATTAGGCCCGACCTTTGATGTGGATCATCCATCATGTGGGGCTCGCCTTGATGTGGATCATCCATCATGTAGGGCCCACCATTATTAATTATCCATCATGTGGATCCGATGTCAACCATCCATCGTGTAAGTATTTGAAAAGGTCAAGCTATACGTCCTAGAGGAGGGGGGGTGAATAGGACTATGCCAAATTAAAAAATAAATGCGGAATTTAAAGAAAGATAGCACAATCAAATAATAAAGAAGCACAAGTAAATAGCAACCTCAAATGTACTAGTATTGAGAGGTTGATACAAACTTAGTTCTAAAGACAACCTAACACCAAAAACCAAAGGCTTATGGCAAGACAACCTTACTAGAATGTTTGTAAGTATCAAAAACCCAAACTAATAAAGAGGCAAAGGAAATAACAAATAAAATAAACTAAGTTATTACAACATTCTGACAAGTGCATAAATTAAATTACACCATTCACCACAAATGCTTAAAATAAATTACAACATTCACACACATAAGCACATTCAATCATTCACCACAACTCTATGAATTATAGTGGTTCGCTTGTGTGTACACTAACTGTTAGAAAATAGCCACACAACTACTCCACTCCTAATATCTACTCCCTCGGGATATTAGCGTTCACTATGAAAAAAAGTTTTCCAATGTTCACCTTAAAACCTTTACAATCGTGTCTTTGATTGGGCTTACACAATTCCAAAAATCCCACACTCTAAGATTTCTCGGATTACCTCAGACAAACTAAAAAGAGATTTTTCTGGCACAACCTCAAAAACCAAAAAGATACAGAATTGTAAATAATACTTATCTGAAAATTCTCATTTGAAGAAGCCCGGTAGAACCAATCCGATGTAGACGAAGATGTTCAATGTCCAGTCTCACAAATGAAAAGGTTATAGTTCTAAATAATTTTTAATTAAATCAACCTGGGCTAGCTTGATTTGATTTTGATCTCAAGAAAGGGTAAAACTCAAATCCCTTCTTAATATAAGATTGAAATAAATATTACAAAATTTAATTACAAAAGCTAATTAAAGAGAATCTAAAATGAGCACAATATAATTTAATAAATTCACAAATTTATCTCTTAGAGTGGTGTCTTAATTTTGCTTTAATGAATTAATAAACTCTGAAATTCGTGCTCTATTTATAGGTGAAAATATTGTTCACTTGACTAGTCTAAGGGTCGGTTTGACTGGTTGCAGGACCAACAAAATTTTAAATTTTCTGGCACGATAAGATAAGGTCGTTACTCGACTGGTCGAGTAGCCTGCTTGACTGGTCGAGCAATACACTCGACTGGTCGAGTGGGACCAGAAAAACTTGCTGGACTTTGAGTCAAGCCTGCACAACTGGTCGAGAGAGTCCAATAAAAAATTATGAAAATTCACAACAAACCTTGGACTTGTCGAGAAAACTCTTAGACTGGCCGAGCCAGTACTTGGACTAGTTGAAAAAGGTCTAAGATTAGTCGAGAAAAATGACCTATAAACAAATGAAATAACCCATATAAAATATGTAATAAATATGACACAATCTAGGGTCAATCTATGGTCATCCAAACTTGTTTGTGAGTATGAACGGTTGAAACATCATTCGCTTCAAATTCTTGAATACTTGTGATACTTGAAGCTTGAGTTCGATCTCTTGAACTTGAGCTTGAGTTACGCTTGAGTTCTTAAGTTTTTAGCGTACAATAGTTGAACTTCAACACGCTTTACTTCAACTTGAAGATGTGGGCAAGTTAGATGAAAATCCAGAGAACTTAAAAATGTATGAACCTGATTACTTCAACTCAAAGCATGATACAAATACTAAATGGTTTGACATAACAAAATTTGACAATACTACGGGTGCTAGATTTACACAATAACATTTACAGTATCACCTTTGAAGTGAGTCGTTCAACATATCAACCCACTTTGGATGTGGGCTATTTGTCATTATGGTCTAACCTTTGATGTGGACCATCCATTACATGGGCCTACACTACTATGTGGTCATCTATCATGTAGGGCGTACCTTTGATGTAGGTCGTCCATCGTGTAAGCCACACCTTTAATGTGGACAATCCATCATGTGGAGCTTCCTTTAACATGGACTGCGAGAGAGAGCCTTCTTTGACATGGATGGTGAGAACTTTTTAAGAACTTATCTCATGTCATGTGAGGCTAAAATATGAACAATAATGCTTACCAAACTATTTAAGTGAGAAAAGTAACTTAATCACTTAACATAAGTTAAAAAAGCAACTTATTCGGTAGTATCCAAATAACTCCTTGGTGTTCATTCCACATTTTAAATGAATATGATTTTCAAGGCACAAACTATTTATGCTCAGACAATCCATGTAGGGGAAGTCCATTGTGATAGAGCCATTAATTTATACATCACCTTGCCATGTCTACTACAGGAAGATGGCTCTACCATTTTCATGTCCATGGCTCCATGTCATCTTGAATCAATCCAAACAACATAATTATGATTCCAATATGCATGGTGCATATCCATTTTGGATGGTTGGAAAAGAAACTTAAAATAATAATAATAATCCATTCTTTGGACAGTTTATGTTGCTCTCTTCCTATAGTCAATTTCTAATACATAAGGCATAAGGTATTGGATGCAAAAAGAGTATTATATTTTCATTTGCTATACAATTAAGATTTCCAAAAAATGAAATCCATGGAAATTTAAATTTCAATAGTTTTCATGGAATTCTTGGAAGTCCATACTTGGATAATCCTTGCACTTTTCCTTTCTTTTGCCACATTCCAAACAGGCACAAAATCATACTAGCTTGATGACTATAAGTACATGACATAAGACTTCTAATTCAGAGTGCTGACAATTCTCTTTTTAGCATACCATTTGATAACGAAGTTAGACGGTTATGATTCAGATTATTTAAGGATATAATCCACTCAAAATGAGACCCTCGATTTGAACGGTCAAGATTAGCGGATTACTTGCTTCAGTATAAGGAAAAAGTGCAATATAATATTTCACCATTGTCCAAAGGGGGATTCTTGGCACATGGCCCATGGGTCGGTGGCCTCGGATCAAGTGGTGTTGGTCCACGCCCAGTGCTGGTGTGTCCATGTGTCGGGCGTTGTGGGGCCCAAAGTGATGTATGTGTTTTATATCCATGTCGTCCATCCGTTTTGCCCACTCATTTTAGGGAATGAATCCAAAAATGAACCCGATCCAAAGCCTAAGGGAACCACACCTAATCAAACAATAGTGATTGAACGACCACCATTAAAAACTAATTGGAGGCCACAAAAGTTTTGGATCAGACTGATATTTGTGTTTTCCCTTCATCCAGGTCTGAGTTGGATGACAAATAGGGGTGTACACGAACCGAGCTAGCTCGGTTGGTTCGCTCGACTCGACTTGACTTGGATCGAAGTTGAGTTCGGACTGAGTCGAGCTGATTTTTTTAGCTCGAAAATGAATTCGAGCCGAGTTCGAGCTTCCCAACTCGACTCGACTCAGATCAAACTCGGCTCGAACTCGGCTCAACTTGATGTAGGGTATATATACCCTTTAAAAAATAAAACCCTACTCTAACTCTCATCCCATTCTTTCCAGCTGCTTGTTCCCTTAAAATAAATAAATAAAACCCCCTCTCTCTCTCAAAAAAAAAAAAAAAAATCCTAACTCGCACAGCCCCATTGGCCATTACCTTCTTCCCTCTCTCTCTCAACTCTCAAGTTTCAACCAGCTCGTCCCTGCGACCCTGCCCTGCACAGTGCCCCTTTCATTCCCAGACGCTCGTTCCCTTTATAAAAAAAAAAAAACCCTCTCTCAAGTCTCAGCCGCAGCTCGTCGCTACCCTGCACGGTGCCCCTACCCCTACCCCTCCGCAGCTCGTCCGACGTCCCTGCCCTGCCCAGTGCCCCTCCCCCTGTTGCAGCTTGTCCGGCGTCCCTGTCCTGCCCGATGCCCCTGCCCCTACTGGTAAGCTCGAACTCATCCGATTGCTGACTGAGCCGAGCCGAGCTAGACATGCTGGCTTGGTCACTAAGCCGAGAGCCGAGTTTGAGCTGGGTGTGCCTAGTGATCGAGCCGAGCCAAGCCCAGCTCGACTCGGTTCAACTCGATGTACACCCCTAATGACAAATAAACATTACGGTGGGCCCTAGAAAGGTTTCAACAAGGTGTCATTATACCCACCTTTTCCAGTGGGGTAGATCACCTGAGCTTCAGATCTACTTCATTTTTTGGTTCCTTGCCCAAAAAATTGATGGGGGAAGCGGATGGACGGCGTAGATATAAAACGCATACATCACGTTCGGGCCCACAGCGCAACACGCGAACACCCCTATCCGTGTCCCGTCGCTGGAGTAACCCTGGAATTTCCTCACATCGCACGTTTGAAATATTAAGCAACACCAACCGCAAAAGGAAAATAAATCCGGAGTTCACTACGTGTAATCGCTCCAGAACCCCTATTGCGAACTCGCCCTAACCAGTGGAATAACAAGTGTGAGAGATCACAGCCGTTCATTAGCATCCCCATCGGTCATTGAGAAGTGTGGAATACAGCCGTTCGTTGTATAAAACCGGACGAGTCCGGATCCTCTGCCTCTGGGAGGCAGAGAGTCTCTGCCTCCCGCAACCTCATTGGTCCACCTGTACAGACTGCCATGTAGGTAGTTTTTATTAAAAAAATAAAATAAAATTTCCGTCTGAGCTTCCTAACGGCAACGGCAGCAACTAACGGTGCTTTCCATTTTCGTTCTCCGGATATTTTTACGAGAGATTTCTTCTCCCGTCTGTGGATTCTAATTTCAAATTCCTTCTTTTACTGATCGATTCGATCAAAGCTCCCGCCGGAAGAAAAATCCCCCCCCCCCCTTTTTTTTTTACAATCGGAGGCCCCTCCTTCCCCAATCTCTCTCAATCTCTTTCGCCCATTTTTTATCGTTCATTCACGACAGGCTGCCCGCCGATAGCCGATTTCGACCAGTTGAAGTCTATTTCGTCCATTCATCCATCGAAGATTCACCCCATCTCACAGGTATTTATTTATTATATATATATTTTTTTTAGATTATTTATTTTATATATTTTTTCGTCGTTCAATATCCTTTGTTTTTTTTTTTTTCCAAGGCTATAGCCATTGAAGAATTGGTTGTATACATCTGAATTGGTTGTTGAAAAAATGGACTTCTATCTATATTTGACCCCAATACGAGAGAGGGCATTCTAGTTTTGAATGTTGTTGTTGCTTAAAAGAAAATTGTTAGACATCAATCTGTTCATGATAATCTGCAAGCACCACACCAACATTGTCATGGAAAATTCCTCCGGCTTCAAAACATTAACAAGAAGGACGTGTGAAGTTGCATTTTTAATGTCTACTTTATATGTTTTATTACACTACTCAGTTAACATCTGAATTTTATTCCTGAATTGTCTAGTTGAATTTGTCAGGACTTAAACTTCATACATTCAAAGTTTAACTGGGTAGTAGATCATGTTAGTACATTAGAAGGAATCCATGTGAAGATATTGTTCTTGTTTGTTTAGGAGTCTTTCATAAACTAGTGTTCTTACATATCGAGCCTATTGAAGTTCCCACAGGCATCTCTCGATTTTGCACCTCAATAAAATCAGCAAGCTCCCACAGGCATCTCTCGATTTTGCCCAGCCAATGGCATTATTGGAATCCCTTCAATAATGATCCTATTGAAGTTATGGCTGACCGCTAATTTAATTTGCTTGCAGTAAAGCCACAGCTTAGAGTTGCCTATACCTAACAGACTGCTAAATTCAAACAAAGAATCACCCAGGCAATTCCTGATTAGTCCCCAATTATAATACTTCAGTCAAGCTATTTTTCTTCCAAGCCATCATGACACCTGACATGTTCTAAATATTCTGAATGAAAGTTTAATAGCTTGGGCATTACACCAAGGTCTCTTGATATTCTTGCCAGAAGTTCTCCTGTTTGCAGGGATGTTGCCTTGTCATAATCCCAAGCAGGTCAGCAGTTAACTCAGGTGAGATATGGCCTCTGCATTGACTTATAGTCATGCATTTCACATTTATATTGGTTCCTGAAAATGTGTTGATCTTAGGCATCGCTGTGCACGGTGCATCTATGCAACCAAAGCCCTCCACTTTTCTATGCCTTTCTCGGTTTGGAAGGATGAGTTTCGGCATTCAAGTGATTATCCACAATGCCTTCCCACATCTCATCCATTCCATCGCTTTTGCCTATTGGGGTATGTGTGTATGATGTAAAATCTGTTCATCGATCACCTCACTTTGGATTTATGACATAACTGTGAACTGTTTGCTTCTGCTTATATAGATAAAAACATTTATGGATCTACCCATTAACTTGGTTTTATTGGCATAGGATGACAGACAAAATGTCCAAAGTGATTTAGCTGAAAAATACCCTTGAAATGATCAAATTGGCCCTCAAGCTGTTCACATAGTCAACATACGTATGTGGCCCACCAGATGCACTACTTGGATATCCCACACACATTTGCTTCTGTACTAAGCAAAAATCTCATTGTAGATACAAAGCTAAGTGAGTGTGTATGAATGCGATTATTTAATAGAATATTTGAACTTGCTAAACTGGCTTCTTATTGTTGTTTTCCACTGCATTTTGCAGACAATTCCTGGAGCAACTGTATACTATGTCCAAAATATGTGAGATCTGTTCTAAATCTCTGTTTCTTGATTTCTCGCATGTGGTCCAAAATATGTTGTTAGTTTGAAACCTAAATGGCTCGTCTTCGATCTGAACAAAAGGATAATCTTCACTTTAAGTTTTCAATTGCCCCTTTTTCCTACATTGTGACCGTAGCTAATGCTGCGGTTTGCAAAACACCAAATGCAGTCTGCATGCAACGACATATGCCAACCTGGCAGCCATGGACCCATGGGACTGATGGATCCAAAACTAGGCTGGTATGCCCTGCAAATGAGCGTGGGAAAATCTTTTTCAACTAATCTGGTTTCCCACATGAATGGAAACAATGGACAGTAGAAAAACTTGATGACTTGACCAGTCTATTTTTGGGCCAACCTGATTGAGTTATCAAGATGTCACTACCCTGCTATGGCAGTGTAGATCTGATGATTCAATACAACTTGTTGTTGGAACTACGCATGGTTACTATCTTAAAATTCCAACAGTTGTTTCAGATAATAGATGGTTGTCGTTCAAAAATTATCCGTTGATGTGAATAATTGATTCAGGACAGTCTGATCATCTAATGGGATAAAAGTGGTCCCATTGCTGGTCAATTGGCATAGAAACCATCAGATTGCAAATCAAACCCAAATCAGGCTCATCTGAGGGTCTAGTCAAACACCCAACACTCCAAATTGCATATCTAGACCATGGCAAGGGCTCAGATTAATCTGATGGAGGATCAATACCATATTAACAGCCCTGATAGATACCGAAGATGAGATAGACAGTCCTCAGTTTTTTTTTTTTTTTTTTTTTTTTTGTTCCTGCTTACTTTTAGGGCCTCTTTCTGGGTACCAAACAAGTGCTTAAATAAAATGAAATTGGTCCTGTTTGCAAGCCGATGAAGTTAGCTTTAAAAAGGGCTGGAGATCCATTTGTAAATCTCCGTCTCTTGATAAGCACTCTACACATAGCCACATGGGCCAACCTAGCAGCCATAGACATTCATGTGGGACCCAGGGCATTGATGGATCCAAAACTAGGCTGGTGTGCCCTGCAAATGAGTGTCCTAGATCTTGGTTGTCAATCACCACATAACGACAATTACTTGTCCACACACCATCCAGCGAGAATGTGACAATCAGAACTCAGGCTATCGCCGTCAACCAGTCAACAGAGAAGAGGGGGGAAATCTTCTGCAAATTCTGCAGCGATTTCAAGGGATGGAAATGTGGTAGCCCAGAGGGGGGCTTTGCTGTTTCATATGGGGATCGATATGGACTTCATTCGGTATGGCTGTTTTTGCAAGATATATTTATGACCGAAAATTTAATTTTAGATAGTGTAACTCAAATTATGAGTGTACATACTATTTTATTAGCTGACCTCTATGCATGGCAAGGTGCTACTTACAAAGGTCCCCTATATGGCATGGGTTCTGGTTCTTGGGGTGCATTTGAGAAGTCTGGCCTCAGGCGTCACTGAAATCCGTTGTTTTTTTTTTCTCCAGCTTTTCCTTGTGTCTCAATCTGTAAATTTTCTGTCCATTATGAAACATTTCATTCTCAGGATGCTTGTAAATGGGGCTGGTTGTAAATGATTTACAGGTTGTGTTTGAATTCTAATTTAAGCCTGTAAAGGTCTTCTGATCTAGAAGATTCAGCCTAGCAGAATTTTTAATTTTTTCTTTTTCTTTTCTTTTTTTTTTTTTTTTTACATTGTAAATGATTTACTGCCGGTAAAAGATACAGCGACGCCCCCTTTTAGCGGCACGTGACCTACCGCCGATAATTCTTATACCAGCAGTTTTTGGGACATTTAGGGGCGGTTTTGACCGCCGGTAAAGCCCATTTTCCTTGTAGTGTCACCAAAATCAGGATTAGGCTTAATCCCAATTTTGCAGGTAAATAGATTGATTTGAGTACTAGGGACCTTAAACATGACCTTCAACTGCAAGCTAGCCAGGATCAGACTTGCATTGAGGTCTTTAGAGATCATCTTGATATGTGAAGGTCATGACTATGCATTTGATCATTTGTGACTGTTAATCCGGTGGGCCATCACCTAGTAAAAATTGCAGTGAAACATTTTCTTACAGTTAGATTGTTACAGTTTTTCCCATTAAATGTGGACTCCTTTTTATGTTTGAATGCTTGAAATATTCTATCAACCCTCCATTTTTATTTGGCTAAACAGATGAGACATCTATGGTCAGTCGAGTCATTGCCCACCAAATATATGATTCAGCTCAAAATGAACATATCCAATGTGCACAGTTAACATGTCTCAGACTGCTTTGTAGAATTCCTTGTTGCTATTAATCCATTTGCTAGCAATTCATCAGCTAACTTGCATAAACGGAAAACCCATGTGGGGGGCATTTTCTATGGGCCCCACCAGTGGATGATGGCCCATTCAACAAAAGAGAGCTTTGGCAACTAAAAACTTCCAGGTGAGGTTTTAATGCCTGGAGCAACCTGGGAGGCCATAATGTCAACGGTATGGATCTTTGGTTCGTGAGCCCCACTTGTTCAAAACAGGAAACCCCTTTGTACTGTGGATCTTCTGGGTATAGCTCAAAAGCTGAAAACTCAATTCAACTAGATGTCTAGTTGGGATGGGTTGACCCGAAGATTCAACTAGAGTCGACATTTAATTACTAATTAAATAAGAGCATTTAAATAATAGCACCTATTTAAATTGTATGAATATAAAATAAAAATGGGATTTTTATGTCAAAATTCCTCTAGGATTTGGATTTTACTAAATAGTGCCTTTAGGAACCGAAATTCTTAGAGAGTGATTTTTCAGATGGAAAATTATAATGTGGGTGTTACCCTTACCATGGGGCCCACCTTGATGATGTGTTATATATCCACTGACGTCTATCCATTTTTTCATCCCATTTTAGGACAATGTCGCAAAAATTTAGCAAATCGAAATCTCAGGTGGACTGCACCACAGGAAAAGTGGTGATTGAACACCCGCATTAAAGCCTTACCAGAGCCCTTTGTTAGACGAAGTGACGAGGTTGCTGGACAAAGTGATGGGGTTCAACGTGGTGGGTCCTTTAAATTTCAGGGGTGGATGTCTCTCATGTAAATATTTTATTTATATGGGGCGCAACCATTGACTTTATTGGGGCCCAATGCAACCGGTAGATTGTTGAAAAAAGTGACGGGTTGCCGAACAAAGTGACCTGGTTCCACTAAATGAATTGACAAGGTTGTAGTACAAAGTGACGGGGTTCACTAGACAAAGTGACGAGATTGCAGTACAAAGTGACGGAGTTCATTAAACAAAGTGACGAGGTTGCAGTACAAGGTTACGGGGTTCACCAGACATAGTGACGAGATTGTAATCAAATCCAACTATTAGATTGTTGAAAAAAGTGACGGGTTACCGGACAAAGTGACTTGGTTCCACTAAATGAATTGACGAGGTTACATTACAAAGTGACGGGGTTCACTAGACAAAGTGACCCGGTTCCACTAAATGAATTGACGAGGTTAAATTACAAAGTGACGGGGTTCACTAGGCAAAGTGACCTGGTCCTATCACTTTACCTACTGAACTCTGTCACTTTGTGTTGTAACCTCATCACTTTCTCTAGTGAACTCCGTCACTTTGTACTGCAACCCCATCACTTTGTCTACTGAACCCCGTCACTTTGTACTGCAATCTCGTTACTTTGTCTACTGAACTCCGTCACTTTGTACTGCAACATCGTCACTTTGTCTACTGTACCCCGTCACTTTGTACTGTAACCCCAACAATTTGTTTACTGTATCCCTTCACTTTGTACTGCAACCCCTGTTACTTTCTCTATTGAACCCCGTCACTTTGTACTGCAACCTCGTCACTTTGTATATTGTACCCGTCACTTTGTACTGCAACCCCGTCACTTTGTCTATTATACCCCGTCACTTTGTACTACAACCCTGTTACTTTGTCTATTGAACCCCGTCACTTTGTACTGCAACCTTGTCACTTTGTCTACTGAACCCTGTCACTTTGTACTTCAACCCCGTCACTTTGTCTACTGAACCCCGTCACTTTGTACTGCAACCCTGTCACTTTGTCTACTAAACCCTGTCACTTTGTACTGCAACCCCGTCACTTTGTCTACTGTACCTCATCACTTTGTGCTGCAACCCCGTCACTTTATCTACTGAACCCCGTCACTTTGTCTACTAAACCCCGTCACTTTGTACTGCAACCCCATCACTTTGTCTATTGTACCCCGTCACTTTGTACTGCAACCCCGTCACTTTATCTACTGAACCCCGTCACTTTGTACTGCAACCCCGTCACTTTGTCTACTAAACCCCGTCACTTTGTACTGCAACCCCGTCACTTTGTCTACTGTACCCCGTCACTTTGTATTGCAACATCGTTACTTTGTTTACTGAACCCCGTCACTTTGTACTGCAATCCCGTCACTTTGTCTATTGAATCCCGTCACTTTGTACTGCAATATCATCACTTTGTCTACTGTACCTCGTCACTTTGTGCTGCAACGCCGTCACTTTGTCTACTGTACCTCGTCACTTTGTGCTGCAACGCCGTCACTTTGTCTACTGTACCTCGTCACTTTGTGCTGCAACGCAGTCACTTTGTCTACTGTACCCCG
Organism: Magnolia officinalis; assembly: GCA_021015155.1. Lineage (NCBI taxonomy): Eukaryota > Viridiplantae > Streptophyta > Magnoliopsida > Magnoliales > Magnoliaceae > Magnolia > Magnolia officinalis. Next base: position 100,411,170 of record JAJHSJ010000002.1, read on the forward strand.
TCACTTTGTGTTGTAACCTCGTCACTTTGTCTACTGTACCCCTTCACTTTGTACTGCAACCCTGTCACTTTCTCTATTGAACCCCGTCACTTTGTACTGCAACTCCGTCACTTTGTACTGTAACCCCATTACTTTGTATACTGTACCCGTCACTTTGTACTGCAACCCCGTCACTTTGTCTACTATACCCCGTCATTTTGTACTACAACCATGTTACTTTGTCTACTGAACCCCGTCACTTTGTACTGCAACCTCGTCACTTTGTCTACTGAACCCCGTCACTTTGTTTACTTAACCCCGTCACTTTGTACTGCAACCCCGTCACTTTGTCTACTGTACCTCGTCACTTTGTGCTGCAACCCCGTCACTTTGTCTACTGTACCCCGTCACTTTGTGCTTCAACCTCGTCACTTTGTCTACTGTACCCCGTCACTTTATACTGCAACCTCGTCACTTTGTCTACTGAACCCCGTCACTTTGTACTGCAACCTCGTCACTTTGTCTACTGAACCCTATCACTTTGTACTGAACCCTGTCAATTTATACTGAACTCCGTCTACTTTGTCCAATAATCACGTCACTTTGTCTAGTAGAACCTTGTCACTTTATCTAGCAGCTCTTTCACTTTTTTTAGTGAAATCCTGTCACTTTGTCTAGCCACCTCGTCACTCTCTGTCTAGTAGAACTTCGTCACTTGATATAGTAGACCTTTGTTACTTGGTCTTACTACATAGTCTCTTTATCTAGTAAAATTCCATCACTTTGTCCATTAACCCAATCACTTTGTTAGTGAACCTCGTCACTTCGTCCAACAGCCTCGTCACTTTGTCCAGCAACCTCACAACTTTGTATAGTAAAACCCAATCACTTTATCTTCCAGTCTCGTCACTTCGTTTAGTGGAACCGGGTAACTTTGTCTGGCAACGTCCATCACTTTTTCTGAGAATTTGTAATTTTATCTAATGAAACCCTATTTTCTTTGTGTCGTTTAACATTATTACTTTGTTTACTGGAATCATGTTGCTTTGTTGGGCAACCTCGTCACTTTGTTTAATATAACTCTATCACTTCGTCTAATAACCTCGTCTCTTTGTCCAATGAATCCCGTCAGAGGTTGCTAGACAAAGTGACGAGATTTCACTAAATAAAGTGAAAGAGGTGCTAGACAAAGTGGCAAGGTTCTACTAGATAAAGTGATGTGATTATTGGACAAAGTAGACGGGGTTTAGTACAAAGTGACAGGGTTCAGTAGACAAAGTGACGAGGTTGCAGTACAAAGTGACGGGGTTCAGTAAACAAAGTGACAAGGTTGCAGTATAAAGTGACGGGGTACAGTAGACAAAGTGACGAGGTTACAACACAAAGTGACGGGGTATAGTAGACAAAGCGACGGCGTTGCAGCACAAAGTGACGAGGTACAGTAGACAAAGTGATGATGTTGCAGTACAAAGTGACAGGGTTCAGTAGACAAAGTGACGGGGTTGCAGTACAAAGTGGCGGGGTTCAGTAGACAAAGTAACGATGTTGCAGTACAAAGTGATGGGATACAGTAGACAAAGTGACGGGGTTGCAGTACAAAGTGACGGGGTTCAGTAGATAAAGTGACGGGGTTGCAGTACAAAGTGACGGGGTACAATACACAAAGTGATGGGGTTGCAGTACAAAGTGACGGGGTTTAGTAGACAAAGTGACGGGGTTGCAGTACAAAGTGACGGGGTTCACTCGACAAAGTGACGAGGTTGTAGCACAAAGTGATGGGGTACAGTAGACAAAGTGACGATGTTGCAGTACAAAGTGACGGAGTTCAGTAAATAAAGTGACGATGTTGCAGTACAAAGTGACGGAGTTCAGTAGACAAAGTAACGGGGTTGTAGTACAAAGTGACGGGGTTCAGTAGACAAAGTGATAGGGTTGCAGTACAAAGTGACGGGGTTCACTAGACAAAGTGATGAGGATGCAACACAAAGTGATAGAGTTCAGTAAATAAAGTGACGGGGTTGCAGTACAAAGTGACGGGGTTCATGTAGAGAAAGTGACGAGGTTTGGATTGGATTCAGTCGTAATAAATGGTGGGCGTGATTCTCTCCACTATTTTTTGTGGTGGGGTCCACTCGAGTTTTGGATCTGATTCATTCTTTGGCTCATGCCCTAAAATGATCTCTTCAAATGGATGGACGATGTGGATATAAAACATACATCATAGTGGGACCCATATAAATAGGTGACATCACTTCAGTAGCGAGTCTCACTGCTCAATGTCGCACTGAATCCCAAATGGAAATGAAAGCGGATTGGCTACTCCCCCCACCAACAGCCCGGTGGTGGTGGTGGTCGGTACTCTGTGGGCCCCACCATGATGTATGTGTTTCATCCATTCCGTTAATCTTTTTTTACATATAATTTTAGGGGTTGATCCCAAAAATGAGAGGGATATAAATCTCATATGGACCACACCACAGGAAAACAATGGTGATTGGATATCCATCATTAAAGTCCTCCTAAGGCGCACCGTACTGTTTATTTGACATCCAATCTATTGGTTTGGTCATAAAGACCCAGATGAAGGGGAAAAACAAAGATCAGCTTGATCCAAAACTTTTATAGCCCCCAAAAAGTCTTTAATGGTCAACGTTCATTCAACACTGTTTCATGTAATGTGGTCTACTTGAGATTGGGTTATACCTCGTTTTTGGTCTCAGACCATAAAATGATCTAGAAAAATAAATGGACGGCATGGATGAAACACATACATCATGGTCGGCCCACATAGCACCGAGTGGCAGGGGAGTAGCCAGTTTGTTTCCAATGGAAACCATGGACGCGGATTCCGGGGAAAGCCTTTTGCATGAAGTTCCAGCGTTGGGATGTATGGTGGGGTCCACCATGATGTTTATAAGAATTCCAATCCATTCATCCATTTTTAGAGCTCATTTTAAGACATGTAATAAAAAATTAGGATGATCAAAAACTCAACTAGGCGATACAAGATGAAAGAGTGGAGAAAGAAATTCCTACGGTTGAAACCTTCCTAGGCGTCTTGATGTTTATATGCCATCCAAACTGTTTATAAGGTCATTTTTACTAGGATGAAGTGAAAACACCAAAATATTAGACCAATGCAAAACTTTTGTGGCCATATAAATATTTCAACGGACATTAAATCCCCACTGTTTCCTCTCGTGTGGCCCATTTGAGTTTTGTATATACCTTAGTTTTGGTATTATGTCCTAAAATGATATCTAAAAATGGATGAACGGGTTGTATTTATCACAAACGTCGCAGTGGGCCCATCCATAATCCTTGCGCAGGATCTTACTGCAAATGGCTTTGGCAGGAAATCCGCGTCCAACACACGCGAAATCGGATTGCGTACAGAGTCTTATCGTACTGAGTAAACTCTGTTGGGCCCACTGTGAATTCATGTGGTTTATCCATGCCATCCATCCGTTTTTTCATATCATTTTAGGGGTTGAGCCCAAAACTGAAGTATATCAAAAGCTCAAGTAGACCATACCAAAGGAAACAGTGGAAGTATTGATTTTCACTATTGAAATATTTCTAAGCCCCCAATGATGTTTGTTTTTCATCCAAACATTTCATAAGATCACAAAGACATGGATGAATGGAAAAAACAAATATCAACTTGATATAAAACTTCTGTGGGCCCCAACAACTTTTCAACGGTAAAATTCAATTCACACTGTTTCAGGTGGTGTGGTCCACTTGATCTTTGGATATGATAAAAGAGATGGATGGAGTTGATATAATGTACGAATGAATGACGGTGGGCTCCACAGACTCTACTGGGTACGCTTACCAAACTGATTTACACAGCACGCAAACCGCTTCCGTTTAACGTCTCCGTTATCCTTCTTATTAAATGTATTTTTTTAATATATTTTAAAAATCTGATGACGTGGCAGTTATGGTGACGTTGACCAATGAAAACGCTGGAAGCAGGGAGTTCCTGCCTCCGGGAGGCAGAGGATCCGCATTCAACCCGGACATATAGGCTTTCATTTGGTGGACGCGGATTTCCTTAAAAAGCCTTCCGCAGGAAGTTCCAGCGTAAGATGCTGGGTGGGGCCACCACCATGTTTGTAGGAAATCTACCCTGTCCATCCGTTTTTCGAACTCATTTTACGACATGCGACAAAAAATTAGTTGGATTCAAAACTAAAGTGGGCCACACGAGATGGAAAATTAGGGAAAGAAATAACTGCAGTTGAAATCTTCCTTGATGTTTATATTCCATCCAAACCGTTTATAAGGTCATCACCGCTGGGATGAAGTGAAAAAAATAATAATAATAATAAAAGGCCTGGCACAAAACTTTTATGGCCACAAGAATATTTCAATGGTTCTCATTGAATCCCCACCGTTTCCTCTCGTGTGGCCCACTTGAGTTTTGGATCCACCTCGGTTTTTGGTACATATCCTAAAATAATCTCTCAAAAAGTATGGACGGAGTAGATTTCTCAAAAATATGGCAGTGTGACCCGCATCCTTGTGCAGAAAGATTTTCGCAGGAAATGCACGTGAGGGGGCAGGTCATACCAGATGGACCAGAATTGTCTTAGAACCGTGTAAAACACGGGAGCGGATTAGCTGTTACCCGAGTAACACCTGGCTGTTACCGTAACCGTGTGGGGCCAATCTTGATGTATTTTTTTTTTTTAATATCCACACCGTCCATCACTTTATCATCTCCTTTCAGAACTCTATCCCAATCTTAGTACATCTAACTCTCAAGTGGACCACAACAATAGAAAAAAATGACGAATGACCATTAAAATATTTTCGTGGACCACCAAAGTTTTGGATCAATCTGATCATTGTATTATACCTTTATCCAGGTCATATTGATATTATTAACAGATTGGATGGAAAATAAACATTAAGAAAACATTACAATGGGCTCTTTGAAAATTTTAATGGTGAAGCACTCAAACACCACTCTTTCTTATGACGTGATCCACCTGAGATTTGGATCTGCTTAGTTTTTGGTATCACATATTAAAATGGCTTCGAAATACGGATGGACGGATCGGATATATAACGTATCATCAATAATGGCCCCACGGTAAGGTAACACGCACTAAAGTTTTACTCGGGTAGCACCTGGTCCGCTCCCTAAAACGAGCGAGGATTGGATACTGATAAGGTCAGTAGCCAAATCGCTACTCTTTGGACTCTATGATGCATGCGTTGTATCCATACCGTTCAACCATTTTTTGAGATCGTTTTATGGCATTACAAAGAGAATGAGATAGATCTAAATTTCAAGTGGGCCACCACAGAAAACTGTGGGAGCCATCACTCCCACGTTAAAACATTTATAAGGCCCACAGTGATGTATTTTTGAGACCCACCCTATTCATAAGTTAACATAGAAATAGATTGAAGTGAAAACAAAAATATCAGCTTCATCGGAAACTACTGTCGCCCCTAAGAAGTTTTGAACGGTGGATGTCACTGTCCCACTATTTTCCATGGTGGGGTCCACTTAAACTGTATATATATATCTTATTTTCTTCGTAATTCCATAAAAAGATCTCTAAAAATGGTTGGACGGTATGGATACAACACATACATCATGGTAGGGTCCACCAATCTTGGTGACGTCACTTCAGTAGCAATTTGGCTACTGATCATGTCAGTATCCAATCCCCGCCCCCCTAAAACACGCTGCCTCTTTGGCATCACGGAAATCAGATTGTGTCTTGAGTTACATGGTACACTTTATCTTTATCGTACTAAACTCTGTGGGCCCCACCGTGAATGTATGTGATTTATCCACACTGTCCATCTATTTTTTGAACTAATTTTACGGGTTGAATCCAAAATTGATGTATACACAAAGCTAAAATAGACCACCACTAAGAATAATGATTTCAACCGTTGAAAACTTTCTAAGGCCCACAGTGATGTTTATTTATCATCAAACCTGTTCACAAGATCACATAAACATATATGAAGGGAAAACACAATTATAAGCTCAATCCTAAACTTCTGTATCCCCTAGGAATTTTTCAACGGTGGAAATTAAATTCACGCTATTTCCTCTGCTGTGGTTTACGTGAGGTTCGGATATAATTCATTTTTTTTTTAAAAATCCCAAGCAATAAAGTTATATATATATATTATATATATATATATTATATATATATGTGTGTGTGTGTGTTGTGTGTGTGTGTGTGTGTGCGCGCGCGCGAGGCGGGGGGGGGGGGGGGGGGGGGGGGGGGGGAATGGTTAGGGGTGTGCAAAATGGGTCCGATCCGGCGGATCCGCCCCAAGCCGCCCCGACCCGATCCGCTCCGAACAAGATCGGTAGGTTGGATCGGTTAGGTACGGGTACAAAAGGGCAGATCCGAATATAGTTCGGATCGGATTCGGATAAGCAGTAAAACTGACCGGACCCGAACCGAAATCCGAATAGACGCTGTTGAAGCTTCTCTTTCTCCCCTTCCAGCTAACGAAAGCTTCGTATTTTTTTGACGGACGGAGAAGAAAGAGACAATTCTCTGTTGGAGACTGCCTGCGCAAGAAAAGTCTGGAAAATCATATTCCGTCCGACGGTAAGGGAGGAAAAAAATCAAAAGAAAGAAAGTAAAAATAAAGAGAAACGTGGGAAAAAGAAAGAGAGTTAGGGAGAGAGATCAACCGCTGACTGCTCTCCGTCCGGCAAAAGAGCCACCGCCAGCCCCTGCAAGGAAGAGGAGAGAGAGAGAAAAAGAGAAGAAAAAAGAAAAGACAGAAAAAAAAAGGAAAAAAAAAAAAGATCGGTCACGGATCGGTCATTCAATCTACCGTTAGGATCGGATTGGGTCAGGTGACCAGAATCCGGCACCGGATCTGATCGGATTCGGATTAGGACACCTAAATTCAGATTGGTCGGATCTGTTGAAATCCGATCAGACTCGGACCGTTGCCCAGCTCTAGAAATGGTACTATGCGCTCGAGCTCACGGGTCTGTCCCTAGGGGTGTGCAAAATGGGTCCGATCCGGCGGATCCGCCCTGAACAGGATCGGTAGGTTGGATCGGTTAGGTACGGGTACAAAAGGGCAGATCCGAATGTAGTTCGGATCGGATTCGGATAAGCAGTAAAACCGACTGACCCGAACCGAAATCCGAATAGACGCTGTTGAAGCTTCTCTCTCCCCTTCCAGCTAACGAAAGCTTCGTATTTTTTATGGACGGAGAAGAAAGAGGACGATTCTCTGTTAGAGACTGCCTTGCGCAAGAAAAGTCTGGAAAATCATATTCCGTCCGACGGTAAGGGAGGAAGAAAATCAAAGAAAGAAAGTAAAAATAAAGAGAAACGTGGGAAAAAAGAAAGAGAGTTAGGGAGAGAGATCAACCGCCGACTGCTTTCCGTCCGGCAAAAGAGCCACCGCCAGCCCCTGCAAGGAAGAGAGAGAGAGAGAAAAAGAGAAGAAAAGAAAAGGAAAAAAAAAAAAAAAAAAGATCGGTCACGGATCGGTCATTCAATCTACCGTTAGGATCGGATGGGTCAGGTGACCAGAATCCGGCACCGGATCTGATCGGATTCGGATTAGGACACCTAAATTTCAGATCTGGTCGGATGTGAAATCCGATCAGACTCGGACCATTGCCCAGCTCTATCTGTCCCATGAGGTCGAGCT
>JAJHSJ010000002.1:100418916-100643559 GCA_021015155.1 Magnolia officinalis
ATTTCACACGCGTCTCTCTTTAACACGTGTAAAGTACGAGACTTCCAAACATGCACTGAGCATCTGCTCAAAAAAGTCCACCGACAGATCTAGTCGAGCAGCTACCGACGGGTGACAACACCTATTACCGGCAATTCTCGGTATCCAACTGGGTACAGGCTGTTACCAGCCAGCGACTTCCGATAATTTTAATTTCTTATCGTATTATTACAGGAATTTATATTTACACCCTCTTATTGTAATGACTGCACCACATTCTTTTGTCTTTTGCTTCCCAGACAGAAAAAGACGAGAAACGGAAGGACCCATTTCTATGTTCTTTCTCTTAAGTTACACATCAAGATTCAATCTTGGTCATATCTATATATATACGAGTTTAAGACCGTCCATTTTTTGGGTCCCAACATAGATGGGCCATGAAACAAATATTTTTTAATTTAGTTTAAAATAAACGCTGATCAAGAGAATTTTGAATCTTGAATGTTAACCATTGGTTGGATTTTTTCCCATATGTATCCTTGTAGTCTTCACGAATAGCAAGCCATATACAATCCACGGTAGGTCCCAACAGATGAACCGTCCAGATATATTATGGCATCCCATCATATTGACATGGACGGCTTGATAACCGTGTTAGATTGGGCTGTTGGGATTGGATGGCCTGCTGGACTGGCTTTGGGGATATCAGGAAGGAAATGCTGTATGGACCGGCTTGATACGCGTGTACACGTGTGCAAGATCTTTACCCATTATCAGTTTGGTCCGCCGAGTTGGAGGCCTGTCCTAAAAATAAGACTCAAATGCGCATCGGATGGGACCCATCGTGCTTGAAATTAAACTGATCAGATGGTGGGACCCACTGTTGATGGGGGCATTGGCTCTGAATTGGATGGACTGGATGATCCAGAGATATCAAAATTGAAGGACATGATTTCGTTGAATTGGTCAGCTGAATTTCTGTTTTAATCGTCCATTAGATGTCCACCGATCAGCCAGATTCCAACGGTGGATTCTTACGTTATGATCCATCACTAGTGGGGCATATGATCTGGACCGTCTAGTATTTATATCTCACCTGTAGAATTAATGCGTGCGGTCGTGTGGTGCATGGCACTCGTTGGCTAGTTCCTGCCGTCCGAAGCTAGGTGGAGCCCATCGTGATGTTTGTGAGAAATCCATCCCATCCATCCGTTTTTCTAGATCATTTTCTGATCTGAATCAAGCAATGAGGCAGATCCAAAATGCAAGCCGGCCACACCGTAGGAACAAGTGAAGATTGGACGCCCACCGCTGAAACATTCGTGAGGCCATAGAAGTTATGGATCGGCCAAACGTTTTGTGATTTCAATTCATCCCAGCGGAAATGAACCTATGAACGGTTTGGATTAATGGTGTAAATTTCTCACAAACATCAGATGGGCCCCACATATCGTCCGACTGCAGGAAGGCGATCCGCATCCCCGTTTCATCAACCTTCGCTAATACGGTAGCACCATTGCACTATCGTGTGTCCAGAAAGTATAATAAAAGGGTCTATCCATCAACCAATTTGGTATAAATATCAATTATTACACAACAACGTGCGAGTCCAGTTCCATTTTTAAAATGTGGCAACCTGCGAACCATACACGTAGGACACAAGGCAGTCAATCGGGATCGTCCAAATTCTGTAAGCATGGCACAAAATCAAAATGATATTATTTAAATAATCACTAAAAATATTTTAAATTTTAAGATAATTTGATAAATAATTTTAAATTTATATTTGGTTTGAGAAATTTTCTCACATTTAAAGAAAAAATCTTCAATTCTGACTTGGACAAGAACATGACATGATTATCATCCTCGCCATTGTCATCGTCGTATAAGTCTTATCTCAATTAGTTAGGTCTGATTATATGATATGTTGATAATTATTGTATAATTTCTGGAGATTTTTTTAAAATTTAAACTTTTCTTTATTTATTATAGACAAAATTCTATAAAAAATATAAGAATATACTTCAAAGATTTAATTTTATGTGGCTATTCTTTATGTGACTGGGTCCCCTTTAAGTGTTGATATTGTATAGTGCTTCTTAATATTAATTATATGATAAGTACGGCTTTTTTTTTTCTTTTTTTTTTGTTTTTTTGGGTGAAAAAATTAGCCAAAGTTGTATAATTGATAAAGATTTAGAATAAAAGTATATCTCCATAACTTATTAATCCATTTTACATAAAAATTTAGGAATTTTAGGCAACCACTTTAATACACATCATTATGAAACATGAGCCAAAGTTGTATAATTGATATAGATTTAGAATAAAAGTATATCTCCATGACTTATTGATCCATTTTACATCAAAATTTAGGAATTTTAGGCAAGCACTTTAATACACATCATTATGAAACATGAATTTGTGTTCTCCTTAAGAGGTCCTTAAGAGGTGGAACCCTTGTTAATTATTGGAGAAGATTCCCGAGGAACCTATCTCGCCAAGATGGTGTGGCCCTGAGCATGGGCCTCACCTTGATGTAATTAATATTTTATATCCACGTCATTTATAATTTGTAGATATCATTGTAGGACATGAGCAAAAAAAATAAAATAATAATAATCAATTCTTGGGCAAACCATATTATAGGAAACTGTGTTGATTGGCCATTAATGAACCACAAAAGTCTTAAATCAAGTTGATATTTGTTTTTCTCCTTGTCTAGGTTGTGTGACTGTAATAACAAATTAGATGACAAATAAACATTAATGAAACAATAGGGTGAGCTTGAGAAATTTTTTAATGATAAGGCATTTAATTACCACTATTTTCTTAGCATGACCCACCTAAGATTTGGACCTTACAAATTTTTGGGCTCATGCCTTAAAATAATATGAAAAAAGGGATGGACGGTGTGGATATAAAATGCATACATTAACGTGGCTCCATGATAAGGGTCACACCACCTTGGGTGAGGCTGCTTGGTTACTCGTATTCTACTTTGATTAACTATGTAAGTTATAATTTAATGTATATAAGAAACATTTTTATCCATATACACGCATAACATGTCTTAATGAATTATGTGTTTGACGGTTCAAATTCATATACCTTTTTAGAATAAAAATAAATTTCAAAAATATAAGTTATTTTTAGAAAGTAAATAAATATATTAGTTATTTAAACTTTCCATAAATAGTGTGTATAATCAATCGGTAAGAGAATGAGTTTTTGCTTATGCAACCAGGGTTCAAATCTCCTCGAGGACGGTTCGCACCGTTTGCGCGTGCGTAGCGTGGGCTGTAGGGCTGCTTGAGCGCTTTTTGGCGCTTTATTAGGCTCAGTTAGCAGTCATCGTCGCAAGGAGTTATGAGAGCCTTAGTCTTTTTACCACTCGATTCATATTTTTTGGACCATGGTACCCTGATGTTTATTACCCTTTTTTGTTGATTGAGAATAATTGACATGATTGTATATGTGGCACCTATGCCATGTGTCGCTTATGTGGATACAAATTTTCCTGTTGGATAACTGCTCCAGGCTGAATGGGTACAAAAATAACTGCCATATGACAAAGAGTCATGTTCTTTCATGAAAAGACAATTATTTGCTATGAATGTGTATGAGTTTCTTGAAGAGGCTCTTTAGTACCTCTTCAAGAAGAAATTCATAACATTTCAATTGATATAAATCCTTGATATAATCCAAAAGAAAATACTCTTTATCCTCAAGATTATATCATCTTCTGTGCAATTACTCTTGATCTAATCTCTTGTTGAGTTTTTTTTTTTTTTCTGAACGTCTTAAGGCATATCGGTGTCAAAACTAGAGATCTATTCAACGCTTAAATGTGCAACTTTTCGTGTTGAAAATCGGATTGAGAGTTCATTGTATCCTGAATACAATTTGCAGATTTCCTTCATTTGCACTTGCTGGAATTTATAGAAAAAGGACAATAAATCTGTCTTGAGAAATTGACTATTCAAGTCGACCCTTGAACCCGAAAGATTTGATCGTTTCGTTATCGTGTTCTTCTATCCTCCGTTGTGTAAAAGAAACTCTTATTTTACTGATAGTGCACACATGGATTTATTAATCTTCAAGCATAAAAATATAGCACAGATGTTAATGTGCACTCTCCATGTCAAGATCCTTCCACGTACCGATCCATGTCTGTTAGGGCTGTTTGGATACCATTAAATAAGTTACTTTTACTACTTACAACACTAGATAAGTAACTTATTTGAGATAAGTATGTTTTATTTAAGATAGATTATATGTAACATTTTTACTTTGATTTAAACACTTTAGGGGCCATTTGGCACCATTGATTTGGGGGGATTTCAAATTATTTGGTTGTTTGGCAGCATAAAGTAATTGAGGGTTTAAAATCCAGGGGGTTTAAAATCCCCTCAAAGTGGGCTGGGGTTTGAAATCCTCAAAGAGAGCTTGGATGACATCTAAAGTCATTCCAAGGGTTGTATGTGTAATATGTGTCACTAGACTATTAAACTACCGCCCACATGGCTAACTAATGATATCTCAAAATAATTAAATTATTAATTGCATCAATATAATTACTTTAATATGATGACCAAGGCCATCCAAACATTGTCCATTTAAATCAACGGTTAAAAATCGTCGATTACCCACTTGGACATGATCTTATGCTTGCGGCCCACTAGAGATTTGGAATTTCATCATTTTCGGACAAAGTATATATTCATTATTTTCGGACAAAGTATATATTTCAACGGACTTATTATAATCATTGTGTTAGACATTACATACGTTTATTAATTACAGATATTAAAGTTGATTTAGTAATTAAATTTAAACTCTATAACAACCATGCATAACTATTTTTGGATTAAAGTTCACTGTGCTAAACACAATGGTAAGATTTCAAATCCATTGGGTTCCAAATCGACGCTCCCAAACAAGCCCTTAGTTTAATAAATAGAAATCAAGATAACTTTTTTTTTTTGTTAGCTTGTTAGTACACCCACCGTCAATTCACACTTCACTATTATCCAACTCCCTGCAGGAATCGATACCAAAACCTGTGTTGAAACGGGGTATCTTTCACTTAATCTACCAAGACCTCTGTGTTAATCCAGAGAACTTATTTAGTCTTAAGTATCTCATGTTAAATAACTTCAAGATTGAAACGCCCCCTTTACTGTTACGATGTGTTCGACAAATAAGGAAATAACAATGAAAATTATGATGTGGATGTATGAAACCGTTGGAAACCGATACTGAACCAATCGGTGGACCTAAACCAAAATCATGGCTGAAAATGCAATAATTTCGTCGAAAGCAGTCGAAGGTGAAAAATAACGGAGATTTTGAAAATCTCGCGACATTAATACGATAATATCACTTGGTTGCTATTTTAAGAAGATATAGCGGGATTCTAAAACTGTCGGCGATATCTCTCACTTCCCACAGTAGTCTGAGCAACAGCCGAGCCATAGGTCCTGAAGAGGGGCGGGGCCCAGGTTACCGGTTTAGCCGGTAATAATAGTTTTTTTTTTTTTTTTCCTTCTAAAAGAATACATCAGACAGAAAAAGAGATAAAAGAAGACAGAGAGTGGGAGAGGCGAGAAGGAGATGGGCTGGGAGAGAGTGGAAAGGGCCCATCATCTTCTCATTTAGCTTTTTAGCTCGGAGTCTGAGGGAAAATCCGAGCCGTGGATCTTCGATTGGGGAGATGCTTTTCTGATTTTCAGCATCTCCATCTTCAAAGATAAAAATCCTAGAAAAAAAAGAGAATTTTTTTCGCCCTTCTTGCAAGCAATGGAGGCGAAAGCTGGAATGGTGGCCGGTTCCCACAAACGAAACGAGTTCGTGATGATTCGACACGAAGGAGAAGTCGGGGTCTGTTTTTTTTCTCCTACCCATTTGGTTTCTCACCTCAAAGATCTATTTTTTCCCTTTTGCAGTCATGTTTTTTTTTTTTTTTTCCTTCTTCTTCTCTTTTTTGATATGATGTAGTGAGCCTTGTGTTTGAATTTGGATTTTTTTTTTCATGAATCTGGATAATCTGTTTTGTTTTTTTGGTGTTTTTTTAAAAAAATAAAATTATATGAGCTGTTTGATTTTTTAATTCCAAAGATAGAAAATTTCTCACATTTTGATTCATGGTTTTGTTTTTTGTTTTTTTGTTTTTTTGTTTTTTTGTTTTTTCGTTTTTATTTATTTATTTATTTTATTTATTTTATTATCTTAGCTTGTGAGTTCTGAGTATGAATTTGGAGGTTTTTCGTGAAATTCGAAAATGTGTTTGTTACCCTTTTATAATGTTTCTAATCTTTCTGATCTGTTGGTTCAAAGATTGAATTTTGTCTTTTGATTCATGGGTTTGATGGTTGGATCTGATTATGGACTGTATGTTAGTGGTTTTAGAGTTTAAATTTGTGTATTTCGTGAATTTGGATGGTGGATTCTACATCCTTCTTCTCAATATATTTTCTCACCCATTTGATTTTTGAGATTCCATGGGTGTTGGGGTTTGGATCTGATTGTTTACTCTAAGATAGTGAATTTTGGCTTTGGCTTAAAAAAAAAAATTATGGAATTGGAGAATGCTTATTATTTCTTTACTTATTTTTTTTTTTCAGATAAATGATTTGATCTTTTTCTATTTTTTAATCCATGGGTTCTGGAGTTTGGATCTGATCATGGGCTTTTGGCCGTGGATTTTGAGTTTGAATCTGGGATTATTCATGGAATTGGATGATGGGTGCATTGAGAAGATAGATTGGGCGGAGACATTCACCTTTTGGCGTTCTGTCGGCGTTTTAGGGGGTTTCAGCTGAGATCTGGTCGCAGCATTGGGTTTTATGTGCGATTAATGGAATTACCAGCATTTTCAGTTTGATTTTTTTTTTTTAAAGAATATGATGGTGTCAAAATGGGTTTTGATGCTTTTTAAAGAGGAGGTGGCAGTTTTGATCTTTTCTTGCTGAAGCCTGATTGTTTTCTTTTTCTTTTTCTAGTTTTTTTTTTTTAATGTGTAATTGTTAAATTTCGAAAATTTTCTTCTGGGTTCTCTTTGTTTGTAATATGGATGAATCAGATCTCGGTTACAGGCATTCTGTTTGTTGAAATTTGTGGTTTTCAGGACTTCATTTTCTTAGATCTGCTTGTGCTTTTTGAGTATGAATGTGTCGAGTTCATGGTGTGCCGGAAAGGCCATTACGTAAAGGTAACGGTGGCAACCGTTACACGTTACAGGGTCGTACCGGCTGTAACAGCCATAATGGAAAAAAGTGACCCGCAATTGCCATTAACAGCACGTTACATCCCCTATAAAGGCCATAATAGCCCCATAATGGTCTATTACGGGACATATATAGGTTTTTCATACTTTTTAATCAACATTACGGGGCAGATACAGGTTTTTCAAGGGTTTTTTCAATAAATAAAAAAATAAAAAAAGAGTGACCGTAACGGCCGTTATGGGGCCGTAACAGCCGGTATGCCCTTTATCGTAAAGGAAATGGTGGTGGCCGTTACGGCCACCGTTACCGTTATGGAACACCTCGAGTTGGAGATGTTTATGAGAATTTTTCTCTCTGGAGCAGTGGTTTGTTTTGTTGAACTCGTGGTTTTTATTTTTATTTTATTTTATTGAAATTTAACATGATTATGAATTGAACCCTGGATCACTCACACACACTACAGTCTCTACCAGCTCACCTAATGAGCAAGACTTTTCTACTTTTTCATTTCTTTGCTGAGTTTTTAATGGAGTGTCTATGTGACACAGTGGATAGTTTTGATGGTGCTGTTTGTGGGCATTCGGGCTTAAATGGAATTCATCTTCTCAGATCTGGTTGCAGTTCTTGAGCTGATATCTTGATGTCCTGTTCTTAAAAATTCGTAGTTTTCTGAGTCTTCCATCAGACTCTGCTTGCAGCTGCTGAGAATGTGTTTTTAGTTGTACCTTATTGGGGCGTTTGATAGATGTAGATTGGAGATTGGAGTGTTTCATAGTTGTACCTTATTCATTTTATGTGTCAACGTAGACCCTAGCATTTTTTCCCCTATGAATACTAGTAGTCTTTTCAATGATTCTCTGTGCCAGATGCAATTGCTTCGGATCCTGTTGCATTGTGGGTATTTTTTTAAATGGGGTTTTCGGTTTCTGAACAGGCCTTTGGTGTTTTCCTTTTTTTTTTTTTTTTTTTTTTTTTTTTTTTTTTTTTTAAATTTTAAATTCTCCTCTCTTGCTGATTGGGTCATTTTTCTACCTGTGATGGGTCTGTAGAATAATCGGTCGATGTTGAGTTGGTTCAATTTCTTGTGACTGATCTTGGCATTCTTAAAATGTCTATATTAACAATTGTTTGCCTCATTTGTCGTCAGAAATGAATTCTTTTGTTACATTTTTGGGATCCTAACTGGATTTTTCCTGTGAATAATGCAGCCTAAGCCTCTTAAACATTTGAATGGCCAAGTATGTCAGATCTGTGGAGATACTGTTGGGCTTACGGCCACGGGTGATGTCTTTGTCGCTTGCAATGAGTGTGCCTTCCCGGTTTGCCGGGCTTGTTATGAATACGAGCGGAAGGACGGGAACCGCTCTTGCCCTCAGTGCAAGACTAGATACAAAAGACACAGAGGTTAGCTTTAGCTGTTTCCAGTTCTTTTGTATTATACCATTTCGGCGAGTTGTACAATAGTTAGCTGTTACGTTCAACACCCGATTTGATTTTATAGCTATTGGGTTTGTGATGGGATAGGCACCATGTTAATTGCATGTCTAAAATTTCAGGAAGTCCTCGAGTGGAGGGTGATGATGAAGAGGATGATGTTGATGACTTGGAGAATGAGTTCAATTACACACATGGCAATGGAAAGGCAGTGCGTCAGTGGCAGATGCAGGGGCAGGGAGAAGATGTTGATCTGTCGTCTTCATCAAGGCACGATTCTCAACACCCGATTCCACTTCTCACCAATGGGCAACCGGTAAGCTAAAAAGAACCAAATCTTGGTCATACCCATTTAAACTGTGTTTGCCAATTGAAAATGTTCTGTTTGGTCAAAAGAGGAAGAAATGACTAAAAGGATAATGATGTTCCTAACTCAAAGCTCAAATTACATTTATATCTTCAAGTCCAACTTGAAAATAATGTCTTGCAATGCTTAGGAAGGAAATCACAACTTGGTAATTTCCACTTGATTATATAACTAGTTGTGATTCAATTCAATTGTGCATCCAAACATACCATTAAACTTGGTGGTCAATTTTCCATCTGCAAACATATGATGCATGAGTCTTATGCCTAGATTCATTAATCGTCTCTTCTTGAATTACATGACTTTTGGGATACTGGAAGAACAAAGTACTTGACTAATAAACAGATTCTTCTTCCATATATCTTTCAGTAAATCAGAATGGGCATCTTTTGGTTTTGTGGTTAAGCTCTTTTATAATTTTCTTCCCTGAATTTGATCAAATCTTGCAAACTTATGATTCTGGTGACCTGGATGCTTATATTTCCATCTCTCTCTCAACACACACACACACACACATGATCGTTTGGTCCACCATCTCCTTTTTGTTTTGGTGCTTTTCCTTTTAGGAATATCTTATATGTAAGGGAAGCTCAAACAACCAAGAAATGTTACAAATCTTGTTCTTTTTTCCATTTTGCTTCAAAATTTTTCGAAAAAACAAGATAGGAGGTAGTTTGGGTGCTGAAATGGCTTCTATCCTAGGAAATGTCTCCCAAAGTCTCAATCAATAGGTTCATGGAGATCTGTCTTCATATTGTTCTTTTATTATTATTACCCTTTTTTCATATCCAATGTTTTTTTTACTTGCGAAAAAAAAAAGTTTCCAATATTTATAAATGTATGGATGGAATCTATCTGGATGTCATATTCTGTTTATAGATGTGGTTGTGCCAGTTACTAATAGTAAAGACTTGCTTGTTAACTCAGCACTCGGTCAAGTCAATGTTAGACTCAACCAATTTTTATAAAGCCACTCTCTGTTGAGTTGGCCGAGTCAAATTGGAAAAAAAAACTGGTTTTACTCGAGGCTGTGATTTTTAGCATTCAGGCATCCCTTTGAAAGCATAGAATATTGAAACTAAGCTGGCATATTTTATTGATAAGAATTAAAAAGAACGAAGTCTGCCATTTTTTTCCTAGTTGTTCTTCCTTCATATTCACAAGAATCATTGAAGACAGAAACCAGGCCTACTTTTAGGAAATAGGGACGTCGACTACTAAATTGTTGGACATAGTTCTTCGTGGCAATAATTTGGTTGTCGGCACATAGAAGGAAAGTTATAGCCTGTCTAGGTGCTATTTTGCCTTATCATTTACCATATTTATCTGGATAACTTACTTTCTCTAATGATGTTAAGAAGAGTTATTCAGTCATTAAAAAAAAATTCATTGCATCATCTAAGTTTTGGGTAAACCAAATGCCCAACTTTTTCAGGTTCAGATACTTTCAGATGAAGGGTAAACCAAATGCCCAACTTTTTCAGGTTCAGATACTTTCAGATGAAATGGTTAAAAGAAAAAAAAACCTTTTGGATGGAAAATCTGAAAAGCTATATTCATATGATGCTCTGGGTTATACTGGCTACTACTATGGAGCTATAATTGGTCATATGAATGCAATATCATCTTTTTGATGAAAAACATTTCTTCAGAAAAAGGGTGGACCTTGCAGATGTGAATTTTGTACCATGTAATATTTAGATGAACTCAAAAAAATGGCCAGAAGTGTCATATCAGAGTTCAAATGTGCCTGACATGGGTCTTGCCTATTTAACGGAGTGAGCAACATCGGCATGAAATTTTTACTAGGAAAGATTTCCAAGGATTTTGGCTGAATGCCTGTATTTGGCAATGAAATATCATTTCCCCCCATTTTCACCTCTAAATCAAAATTTTTTTTTTCTTTTCTTTTTTAAGGTGTCTGGGGAAATACCTGATGCTACGCCTGACAATCAGTCTGTGAGAACTACATCTGGTCCATTAGGGTCTGGAGAAAAACGTGCCCATTCACTTCCTTACACTGATCCAAGCTTGCCAGGTATCATAAAACTTGTGTTTTCTCATTCATAACTGAAGAATTTCCCATACAATCTTCTCTTTACGCTATTTGTGCTTCTCTGACCTATCCTCTAACTGCATTTGTCTGGCACAATAACAGTTCCAGTGAGGATTGTGGACCCCTCAAAGGACTTGAATTCTTATGGGCTTGGAAATGTTGACTGGAAGGAGAGAGTTGAAGGTTGGAAACTTAAACAAGAGAAAAATATGATGCAAATGACTAGCCGATACACTGATGGTAAAGGTGATATGGAAGGGACTGGTTCGAATGGTGAAGATCTGCAGATGTATGTACCAGCATTTCCCAGTATTACTTCTATTTTATCTCGTCTGATGCGCTTAGCTTTCTTCATCTTCTTTATCATGTATGAACTGATGGAACTTGCTGAACTGATGTTCAAAAATTTATGGATTGACACGGAACTGACTTTACTTGATTTGACCTTAGTTCTGATTCCAACTCGGCATTTCTTTCTTTTTATGTTGAATCCAAGCTTTTGACATGAGGTAACATATGATTCTTGATTGAAAGAAGTGGTGTTTATTTTGTTCTACCCAGAAAATGGTGTTAAGTATGCCGTCGATCTTAGTGGGCCAATCACAGAATGATCCAGACTCTAATATCTCCCATCTGATGGTCCTAACTATTAAAAAAATGGACCCTTACAACTGATGCTCCACATTTAATGGAGGCACAGTCGAACAGTCCAGATCTGGCGGTCCCCATCTTTGAACCAGCCATGCCTTAATAATCCCTTCAGGTGATCTTAATGGGTCGATAGAATGGGCGATCGTAATCAATGGTCCGCATTTAACAGGAGCCAAATTGAACAGTTAGAATAATCAGATAGGGATATTTTTGGGGTGTCTTCCACAAAGGGGCCCATCATATGAACAACTTGGATCACTGAGAACGGGTTCCACATGTAGAATTTGTTGGCACAAACAAATGCTCAATTGAATGTTGTTTAAAACCTACATGCAAATCTCTTGTTTGATTATTTTACGAGTAATTGCGATCATACAAATTGCCACTGGAAAATGTAATGAAATGTTTTCATCGTCTTCATGTAGGGCTGATGATGCCCGTCAACCTTTGAGCCGAATAGTGCCTATTTCTTCTTCCTACCTTACCCCTTATCGGGTTGTGATCATACTTCGGCTTATCATCTTAGGCTTCTTTCTCCAGTACCGTGTGACCCACCCCGTGGATGATGCATATCCATTGTGGCTAACGTCTGTTATATGCGAGATCTGGTTTGCTCTGTCTTGGCTATTGGATCAATTCCCAAAATGGTCTCCCATCAACCGTGAAACCTACCTCGACAGGCTTGCACTGAGGTTAGTTGTATTGCTGTTGTGCTGGATATTGATTTTTTCATCAGTCATATGAGAGATGTGATGGCTTCTCATGTGAGTAGACATCAAAATCCTACTTCCCCATTTGACAAGAGTGTGCTAGAACTGGGTGGTTCACCTGGTAGGACCTTGCCATTATGTGCTGTGGCCCAAATTCAGGTTACGCCAGTCATCAGGTGGGCGGCACGTGCATGATGAAATGGATAGCTAAAAGAATTTGACCAACATCCACACTCAACACCCACCCACATGACAACCTGACTGTCTTAATTTTCATCCCATGGCAAACATTTGGCAGGGCCCACCTGATGAATTAACCCAGTTCATACGTACCACATTGGTAAGAGTGGGAGCATAGCATCTGGATGGTGATTTACGTGAGTAGCCATGGCATGACTTGTTAGATTTTGCACTGTCGATCTTCTATGAGGACTCGGAATTTACTAGTTTTGATTGAAATTTCCGTATCACAGATTTGATCGGGAGGGGGAGCCTTCTCAGTTAGCTCCTATTGATATCTTTGTTAGTACAGTGGATCCTCTCAAAGAGCCTCCTCTTGTGACGGCCAACACTGTGCTGTCCATCCTCGCTGTGGACTACCCTGTCGACAAAGTCTCATGCTATGTTTCTGATGATGGGTCTGCCATGTTAACTTTTGAAGCCCTCTCAGAGACTTCGGAGTTTGCCAGGAAGTGGGTTCCGTTTTGCAAGAAGCACAATATCGAGCCCAGGGCTCCGGAATTTTACTTTGCTCAGAAGATAGATTACTTGAAGGATAAAATACAGCCTTCTTTTGTGAAAGAGCGAAGGGCAATGAAGGTAAGAATTGAACTTAACATTTAGATTACTGATAAAAGCATGCTGAACTGATTCAACTTGAACGAAATGTGGATCATGGTTAGGGGGGATCTTTTTATAGTATCTGAGAGAATTCGTTGGGTACTTGAAGACTGCACAAGCTTTTTTCTGTTAAAACAGCGCTATTGGGTTTGAGTCAACTCAGTCTCTGGCCTTCATATTGAGTCTAAGGTTGCTTTCTAGTTTTGTAAACAAGGATTTAAATCATGACTTTGGAGTACGACTTGCTCATGGAACAAGAAATTGGAGGCACAGTGGCCCAAACTGGGTAATAGAAACTGGTGGAAACTAATTGAAATCGACCAAAATGGCCTAATCATAGTCGTAAAGGCCAAGAGCTGAAACTGAGTCAGCGAGTTTCTATTCCTTGAGGGATTTGAGTCAAGTTGGATTCGGGCCCACTCTAAGGTGGCCTTCCATTTTTTTTGAAACCAAGGAATTAAATCACTATTTTGGAGTCTGCCTGTAGCCAAAAAAGAAGGCACAACCGTTGAAACCAGGACGTGGAAACTGGCTGATACAAATTTTAATTGACCAAAATTGTTGACTCATAAGTCTTGAAAGGCACAATGGAGACTGAATTGACTCAGTTTGAGTGAGTTCTGTTTCCTTGTCCGAAAAAACCTTTTCAAATATTAAGTTTTCGTCACTTTTGAAAAAAAAAAAAAAAAACCTTTTCAAATATGTGATGGAAATAATTTCCCTTCTCTGCTCTATTTTCACAACTTACCAATGTGGGAATTGCTTGTTTCCTCAGAGGGAATATGAAGAGTTCAAAGTACGAGTCAATGCTCTTGTTGCCAAAGCGCAAAAGACACCTGAAGAGGGCTGGACAATGCAGGATGGCACTCCTTGGCCCGGAAACAATCCTAGAGATCATCCCGGCATGATCCAGGTGATACCTAGTCCAAGGCATTTTCATGTCATCTTTTTGGTTCTCTATCTTCCTTCATTTTCTTATTCTTTCGTTGCTCGATAAAGGTGTTCTTGGGCCACAGCGGAGGGCTTGATACAGATGGCAATGAGTTACCTCGACTTGTTTATGTGTCCCGTGAGAAGCGGCCGGGCTTCCAGCATCACAAGAAAGCTGGAGCAATGAATGCACTGGTATGTTATCCTTCAATCCAATACTCAGTTTGGCAGTGCAACCCACACTGGGCCAGGGGTTGAAATAGTTATGGCTCGTATGGTTTTGTTGAAACCAACAAGCCACAGAGTGACTCATTCAGAGCATATAAATTTATCCTGGTGTGATTTGATTTGTTTTCTAGTGAAAACAAGTTGAATCGGCTGTAGTGAGTTCTAGAACACATTGGATCTCTTTGATTATACATTTTTCTGTTTGTTTTGGTATATTTGAAGGTGGCATTTATGTTGTTTTGGTGTTTTTCAGATACGGGTATCGGCTGTCTTGACCAACGGTGCCTATCTTCTGAATGTCGATTGTGATCATTACTTCAATAACAGCAAAGCTCTCCGTGAAGCAATGTGTTTCATGATGGATCCTGCCCTGGGAAAGAAAACGTGCTATGTTCAGTTCCCTCAGCGATTTGACGGCATTGATATGCACGATCGTTATGCTAACCGCAATATTGTCTTTTTTGATGTATGTTCTTTTGTTGAGTAACATCAATTGCAGACAAGTGCTGTGATGGCTGCTTGTGGGAGTAGGATTTGAAAAACCTACTATGCCCAATCCAGGCTATTTGTCAGGTGGACCATGGATCTCCCCATGAATGTTCCATGGCCCTCAATATTGGCCCAATCATGTCATTAGGTGATCATGTGGCTACGTTGAATTATGGCCTCTGGTCAGTTCTTTTTTACTGTGATCAGCCTGATTTTCAAGTCATACATGGTGGTGCCCAAGTGATGAACATCCTGGATTGGGGATGGCAGGATCCCACTCCAGAGATTGGGCCTGCATTTATCCACTGTTCAATGTTCATCTTTCTTTCTATGAAGCTTATATTTTTGCTAATATAATTGTTTTTTACCGATGGTGCTTTTTGTAGATCAACTTGAAAGGCCTGGATGGCATCCAGGGTCCAGTGTACGTGGGTACGGGATGTTGTTTCAACAGGCAAGCATTGTATGGCTATGATCCGGTCCTAACTGAGGCTGACCTGGAACCCAACATCATTGTCAAGAGCTGTTGCGGTTCGAGAAAGAAGGGAAGGAATGGGAACAAGAAATACATTGATAAAAAGCGGGCAATGAGAAGAACCGAATCAACTGTTCCCATCTTCAACATGGAAGACATTGAGGAGGGGGTCGAAGGTAGGAGTTTGTCTTATGAATCCATGTTTTCTTTTGAAGTAATAAAATGGGCCATGTCTTTATACTTGAATGTAGAAGAAACAGATGATGTAGACGTTCTAGAGGTAGGACCAAGATTCAAAACACTTGTTAGAAGTTTCAACCAACCAATCATGAAATGTCCAAACTATTAGCATCGTGATGTTGACATTTTCTAAAGGTACTGTTTGGATGTAGCCCCAAATCATTGGTGAGTTGCGTATCTTCATCAAGCGGACAACTATCTGTTTTTTCACTTGTTTGGGGTGGCGCAGGAGTATTAGCTTGCCTGCTTCCCTATGTAACAACTTGGTTTCTGCTCCGAATTGTAGTGAGATAAAACGACTCCTACCTGTTCTTATATCATGTGCACTTTGGCAGAAATCAGGCAGTTGCAGGTAGGGACTTGGGTACATCTATATATACTGTAATGTTTATCTCATGGTGGTTGTGTATCCTTGTTAGTTTTTTGAAGAACCTTAGCCTACCACTCAACCTACTGAAAATTACCATTTTTTTTGTTTGTTTTTTGTTTCGAAATGGGTTCTCTTATAGTTGAAAATTTCATCTTATAGAGTATTTTTATTCGCATGTTCACACACACATGCTTGCTTGCACTGCGAAAAAGGCACACCAGCACTCCCCCTTGTGTGCTCGTCTAGATAGGACGTTGCTCCTGCTTAGAAATCTCTCCTATAAGCTTCGGGCCATAAAATAGCTCATCGTCTACATTTTTTTTTTTTTTTTTTAATTTTAAAATTTTTTTATTTTTTTTTCAAATTTCAAATTTTAAATTTTAAATTTATTTATTTATTTATTTATTTTGCACTTTCTGCTACCTCCGTTAACTAAGATCTCAACTAGAGATTTGCTCGAATACATTCCAACATATTGCAGTGTGATACGTCATGACTTTATTCTTTGAATCTGGATCGTCTTCGAATGATCCAAACTGTTTATACGATGAGTCTCAATTTGTATGGTGGATATACAACAAATAAGATCTCTTAAATGGTTTTATTTCAACCATTTCAAATTTGATTCGTTTGCTTTTAAAATGGATGGTCACAATAACCTTTTTGTAGTCAAAGGGCAGAAATATCCAATCTCATCAAATTTTCAGGCATCCCGCATTCAAGGGGTGACCTACCACTTAAACGGTTTGGGTCATTGGAAAAACCAATTCCAATGGCTACACGCCCGACGTATCACATTGTGATACATCAGGACTTATTTGAGCAGACCTCTCTCGACTATGTGTATGTACAGGGGCATGCATATGCCCAGGTGCACGTACATCAAGAGATGGCAGTTGTTCTTGTTTATAGTAATGTCACACTTCTCCATTGGGTCAAGATACATGCTAACCTAATCTGTTATTTCCAGGCTTTGAGGACGAGAGGTCGCTGCTTATGTCTCAGAAAAGTCTAGAAAAGCGATTTGGCCAGTCTCCAGTTTTCATTTCGTCAACCTTCATGGAACAGGGAGGGATACCACAGTCCACTAATCCAGCATCACTGCTGAAAGAAGCCATCCATGTCATCAGCTGCGGTTATGAGGACAAGACTGAGTGGGGAAAAGAGGTGAGCGGAAATGAGACATTACATGATGCCGAGATCAAAGAAACTGGTTTTTCGTCCAATAAATGATACAGGTGGTGCTTACCTTTCTGTAATCCAACCCGTTGATCTGGCAGGCCAATCATTGGGTGGGGGACACCCTAATATCTTCCGGATCAGATGATCCTTGCCTATAATGAAAATGTGGAATTGCGTCCAATGGTCCACCATTAATGATGGTTCAATTGGATGATTAAACATTTGAATTCTGATGGTGGGTACCTACCTTTCCCGTGGGATCATCCATACCAACAATATGGAATCCTCAAATGTAGGCCCCGCTTGTACGGGTTATTGTACCAAGCACCCAAAATACTATAGTAATCAGCGATATCTGGTTTCTTAGAAGTATCAGAATCTTACACAATGTGACCCTTTTTTTTTGCCCGTGCAATCAGATTGGGTGGATTTATGGTTCTGTGACAGAAGATATTCTTACTGGTTTTAAAATGCATGCTCGGGGATGGATATCAATATACTGCATGCCTCCGCGCCCTGCATTCAAGGGATCTGCTCCAATCAATCTTTCTGATCGTCTGAACCAAGTCCTTCGATGGGCTTTGGGATCAATTGAGATCTTGCTGAGTAGGCATTGCCCCATTTGGTATGGTTACAGTGGAAGGTTGAAGCTGTTGGAGAGGCTTGCTTACATCAACACTATAGTTTATCCTCTCACCTCCATCCCACTGCTTGCATACTGCACACTTCCAGCGGTCTGTCTTCTTACGGGAAAATTCATCATTCCTGAGGTGAGCAACAATTCTTTGAAAACATATTATATATGCATATTTCTTCTCTCTATTGGAATTTGGGAACTTTTGCATCTATATTGATATACATGTCTGGGAATGAATGAATTCATATACAGTGCCTTCTTGTATCTTTATTTATTTGTTATTGTATACTTGCATGTCGTGTCTATGCACTTCCCTTCATCTTTGTGTTTGATTTGGGGCCTGGTTTTGAATGCATTTCCTCAAAAGGGGGTTTCAAGCCTGCTTTTTTCGGTTTTTGAAGAAGGGGTTTTTGCTGAGTCGGTGTTTTAGGGCCTACTTTGTTCAGGGGGAGATGAGACGAGGGGTTTGCAAAGTGCATCCAAACACACAACGCCAACTGCTATTTGGAACAAAATGGTGTTTAGGCCTCAAATGTCCCTTTAGGGTGTGTTTGGACGGGCCAATCCCATGGGATTGGATTGTATTAGGGTGGATGGCAAGTAATGATGGCTCTGTCAGTGGATTGGTGCCAATCCAATGGGATTGCTATATCCAGGGAACTCACCACCGAGTATGTTTGGCTCGCCTGGCCAATCCCGGGATTACACCGGCCAATCCTGGGATTGCTCCGTCTAACCAAACATGTCCCAGGCAAAATAGATGGGATTAGGAGGGATTGGGTGGATTTCAAGGTAATGATGGTGATGTCAGTGGATTGCTGGCAATCCCATGGGATTGCTATATCCAACTTCTGCCTGTTTGGCACGCCCGGCCAAATCCCGGGATTACTCCTTCCAATCCACCCTAATACAACCTAATACAATCCACCTTGCCTGGCCAAACAGGCCCTAGAGGCTGCGTCAGATCCTTTATTTCCTTTACCTTTATAGGACCTTGGTGAGTTTGGAGCTCAATATTTTATACTGTATAAACGTACACAAGCATGTCTTGGAATGTGAGCATGCCTATGTTTTTGTAAGATATTTCTTTATATATGTACGTTCTGTGTATAAACAGTTTTTCTTCCTGACAATTTCTGAAACTTCAAATGTTTGGACTTAACAATTCTGTGTATAAATGAACAAACACGTGTCTGGATTTTCTTATATGCATGCATTATATATTTATTTATTGACAATTTGTTATTTGTATGCTCTTTTGCTGTTTTGGAACTATTAGTTTGAGTTTGTCTGCCTGTGTACGTTGTACGTGGTATCAATTGTATGGATGTTGCATTATACACTTCTCTTCCATTTATTTTACTTTGCCATTGCTGATACTTGGGTGGTATTGTTTACTCTGTGCGTGGGTATGAAACTATTTGCCTTTTGAGGGGATATGGAACTATTTATGTATGGCTATATTCCCATTAAACTAATGTAGGTATGTAAGTTGCTGATACATGAAAATTTTAATCTTCCTTAATCAGTATTTGCCAATCTCGAGCCTTTGGGTTCAAGATTGAGGTGAAGCTCCTCACCATCATGGGATGGGAAGAGATTGGTTGGATCTTTGGAATTCATCAAACTTCCAATTTTTGCATGCGTATGCTAATATGCATACACTCTTCTATGTTAAATCTTCTATTTGCCTGATTATTGCTGGTTGGGAAGTTTGTATTATGCGTGTATGCACTTGCAGGTAGGTGTGTGTGTGTGTGCTTTTTTAATTTGAGAGATGATCTAGTGCTCTCAGAGCACCATTAAGTTGTAGTGTTCTTAGTTGCTTAATTTCAGTTAAACAGTCCAGTGAATTGATCTGAACTGTCCATTAAGTCCAAGAACATAGATACCGTGCAAAAATTGCATTGATTAGATGATCCAATCCATCCTTAATTTGGCCTTATTTTTCTATTGCCATCATTTTTGCATTCCATGGATTGGATGCTACAATTGCTTAAAATAATTCTTTAGAATCATAAGCAATCCGCAGTGGTCTCTAATAAATAGAAGGATCAAGTTGTTGATTGGACCTATTTTGATGCAAGTGATGTTAGCTGTCCATGTTAAAGACCACTCATTGAATGGTTAATATTTCTCAGATTGGTGCAATGCTTGCATTTGTGCCTATAAAATGTGCGTTGGACCTAATGAACGGTCCAGGTCAATAGATTGGACAGTCCAAGTGCCCCGATGCAACTAAATGCAACCGGGAGCACTATAACTTATGGTGCTCTGAGCATTTCTTTTCAGATTTATGTATTAATGTAGACCATGTATGTCTGTATGTATTTTTGCATGCACACTATGCATCTATGTATTAATGTAGACATGCTTCTGACCATTTAAGAAAAAAAATTTCTGGACCATCACTGAAATCTCACACTACTGAACCACCGTTCACGTGCAGATAAGCAACTTTGCCAGCATGTGGTTCATTCTGCTGTTTATTTCCATTTTTGCAACTGGGATTCTAGAGCTCAGATGGAGTGGGGTTGGGATCGATGACTGGTGGAGGAACGAACAGTTCTGGGTGATTGGTGGTACATCAGCCCATCTGTTTGCCGTTTTCCAAGGATTGCTAAAAGTTCTTGCGGGGATCGATACAAACTTCACTGTCACATCCAAAGCATCTGATGAAGATGGGGATTTTGCGGAGCTGTACGTTTTCAAGTGGACCTCACTTCTTATCCCTCCGACCACTGTCCTCGTGGTGAACATGGTGGGTATAGTGGCTGGCGTTTCGTATGCCATAAACAGCGGGTACCAGTCGTGGGGCCCTCTGTTTGGAAAGCTATTCTTTGCCATATGGGTCATTGTCCATCTATACCCTTTCCTCAAAGGTCTGCTGGGCCGGCAAAATCGCACTCCCACCATTGTTATTGTCTGGTCAATTCTCCTCGCTTCCATCTTCTCTTTGCTGTGGGTGCGGATCGATCCTTTCACCTCGTCTACGCAAAAAGCAGCGGCGGCAGGCCAATGTGGCATCAACTGCTAAGTCCTCCAAAACTATTTTATCAGGTAACCCATCACGCCGTTCCTCCTCGTGTAAATAACAAATCAACTAAAAGGATCAGTCAAAAGGAGTTAGAGACATGGGGCCATGGGTATTTTTTTTTTTTTTTGGTTCGTTTAGCTATTTATTGTTCTTTTACCTTCTTCCGCAAGTGTTTACGCCGACATTTGATTTATTTTTGTTGTGCAGTATGTGATGATTGTACCTGTTAAGAACATCTATATGAACATTCGTGGGTTCAAAAAACATTTCCAGGAATCTACTATCTTGCTGTGCTTTAAAGTTACACGTTACAATCGTTGTGCTATTTAATTCAATTAAATTCCCATGCAAAATGCATCATGACTAATCTGATTTTATTTCACAGAAAGTCATGTATATGTGTCCCAGTTAGTTTTGTCTTGTCAATCAGATGGTGATGAAAATGAATTGCATGTAGCATCAGCTAAGGTAGTGTTTGGCTGCCCCCAAACTGCCATATTGGAAATTTGCCTTAGTTGCAGCAGCAAACAACTGCATTCTGGAAGGGGATGAATATGATTTTCTTCACAAGTTTCCCGAAATTGCCTAGTGAAAAACTTCACTGAGTTATCCCTGATGATAGGTACGAACTAACTTCTGCGGTCTTTTGTGCTTGGGCTATCCATGATGAGGCCACATTGCTATCAACAGGTCTGATCATGGACCCAGGATTTGAAGGGTTCAAACTAGTCAATCTTTGTTAACCATCCATTTTTCTCACAAAGCCGTGGCCCTGATAATAAAGTGGACCGACTAGATATTCAATCCATTTTTCGTGAAACTATCGTCATTGATTATATTTCGTAGTTATTTAAGTTCTTCCCTACCTGGGGCGAGTTGGAACTCATTATGTAGGTGATGGGCTGGGTGCACCCAGCGGATCCTTGCTTGGTATGGTTCAGGCTCAGGCTACTCATTTGGGTCCTTTTACATTGGTCATGCTGAGAGTTTGAATGGTACATGGTTCAGTTCCAGACCGTTGATATCATGGGACCCACCTTGGATGCCTGTGTGTACTGGAAAACTCTCCACTTTAGGAAAACATCAATTTGTGGTGGGTGAATAGGATGTACATGAGAGAAACAATTAAAAAGCTCTACATGGGGAAAAACCTCCATATCTGGTTAGTGAATAGGCTAACACAAGGGAAACACAACAATTATTCTCATCTTGTTGAGAAAAGGCGGAATGATCAATGGGTAGGATCTCTCCCAACCTTAGGATTTTTGGTCCATGAACCATGCTGGGTAGGATCTCTCCCAACCTTGGGATTTTTGGTCCATGAACCATGCAATCGAATGAACGGTTGGAATGGCATAACTATAAGCCTCAATTTGCAGCACCCTTTACCACACGCCAAGGACAAGGGGGCTATAATATTTTATAGGTAGAGTAGAATGATGATCCCATTAAAAAATGGTCCACTGATCACCAGCCAACCTGAGCTACACACGATACGCTCGCTGAACTTGTTGGGTTTGGGTTAGAAAATGTGGACCATTTGAGTAATCGGGCTGGTTAGGTTGATCTTGCCCGACCTGAACTGCGACATTTGCCATGTTTATTGGCAAATAAATGATCAATGCTCAACATTTGTGTTGCAGAAATGCCTGCTTGTTGTAGTTGTGCCCTGGAAAACTAATGTGAGCTCAATCCCTTCGCCATGTAAGATCTCAGCTGTAGATCATGATGATCAAGCATCATTGGTGGATAAAATGCTGTGCCTTATTAATATGTAGTATCACCTTAAACATATATGAATATGAGAGTGATTCTTTTGGATGTCCTTAGGAACTCGAGACTAAACATAATAATTATTGACTTGGGGAGAGTTGTGGTATATGGATTTCAGTACTCTGTTTGCATAATAATCACACGATGAGATAAATGATCTTCTATTGTGAGGTAACTGACTTAGGTCAACCGTCTACACCATTGAGGGCCAACTTGGTATTTGTATTGCCTTTGCTCTACACATCATGAGTGTGAATTTGTCATAAATACAGGATCTTGCTGGACCTTTGGGAACTTACATTAATGAATCGAGATTAAGTATTATCTTAGACTTTGATAAGACTTGATGTTGTATGAGAAGTTGATTCATTCTTAAACCTGAAGACATGTAACAAGTCATTTGGGATCCCCATTTTGGAAGTGTTTGGGGGTTTAATGGATTCCTCATGGCTGCTATTGTCATTTGGTGCCGATTTATTTGAAGGTAATTGGAATCAAAGGTATATGAAATACATAGTCAGCTGTGTTTTGAAATTTAATATTTTTTATGTGATCTTGGTGTAATTGGAATTAAATGTCTTTTTTAGCTCTCCTTGTAAAGTGAGGAGAGCCACGCATTTAACAAATGCATTGCAAGGTTACTATTCACCTCACATGTGGCACACTATCCATTGCGACACTAAAATCACATCAATAGAATGATTGGAACTGTCACAGTGAGCCATTCATTTGTGGTCGTTATGTTTGTAGCCCACCTAAGGCTCGAAAATTTGTAAATTTTGGCCAAAATATATATTTCAATGGGCTTATCATAACCATTCCATCAAATATAACACCATTCCATCAAATATCAAATATATACGATAATTTGAGATATTAAAGTCAATTTAGTTAATTAAATTCAGGTTTATGTGAATATACTAAAGAATTTCAATAAATTTCAATTATAAGCATCTAAATACAATTTTTGAATTCTAATGCATCCTAATTACAAATTGCCAAACATAATTAAGGATTCAGAATGACGTTGATTCTAATGTAATTGTGATTTGGATTCCAATACATTCCAAATACAAGCTCCCAAACGAATCCTAATGGTTACAGTTCTATTTAAATGCCATTAGCTCTCTTTGCAAGGCTATTGCATGACTGTTAACAGAGGGTTTCCTTTGCCTTTTTTAGTCCCTTGTATCTTGGTTGTAATTATCAGGGCTTTTGGCTTCCTAGTTGGTAATAAATTAATTTTTTTACCTTAAAAAAGTGGGTGTGACTAAGTATATTAATCAAGGTCCATTATTTTTTCCACCGGCCAATAAAGGATTCATGAAGTGGTTTTTCTATTGGCCTTAAAATTTAAAAGATTTTAATATGTTTCTTTGAAGGTTTTCAACCGTTGAAGTATTTGAACGGCTAAAACTATTGTAATTGCACTTGTTGATGATTTAATAGTCCAAATATGATGATTCACTATTTGATTAGCAAAGATATAGATCACTAGTGGATGGTTATGAAAGTCGAATGATTGAATCATAAGTACATGCAAAGATAAGATGTTATAGGTCATCATTCGCATGTAGAAGATGTGGGGAATGTGTAGGGTAGTGGAGTACCACATCCATTGCACTCTTGAAATCCTAACACCCCCCTTATAAAATAGATACTATTCTATAAAGGAGTATAGTGCAGAGAACCCTGGACACTTCCCTTAGGAGTCACTTAGAGAGAGAGATAGATCATTCTCTCTTCTCTTCTTTGTTCCACCTTGTGAATAGTTTGGACAAGATCTGGTATACATTCAGTCACGTGGCAAGCACGATATCTTCACCATGTGTGCCAAATATACAGAGGACAACTCATTAGTGACTAGGTCTTCGAAGAGTCGGAATACTTGTGTAACTTTTGGATAAAAACGATGAACCGTTAGGGTTGTGTCAGCATCAAGACATGTTCGATAACTGAATATCGTGATAAGGATGCATTCGACGAAGGAAAAACATGATCGATTAAAGGCAACCATCATTTTACATATGACGATATACGACGTCGCCACATAAGCAATGGTTATTCTTACGATGTCGTTAGAAAGTCTATAAATAACAAAAGAGAATGCGAAGCAAATGAGCCCAAACAAAATCTAAAAAAAATCAACACTTAAACCAAATTGTAGTACAACACTACTTATCCAGCCCTTCGGGATACTTATCATCTCCGCTGCTCATCAGCGTGGAACCTTTAGCTTCCAAAAAGTAGTTCAGTTCGTCCCTACTTTATGTCAGACTGACTTAGTCATAACTAGTAGCCGTAGTTCCCTTTCATCTGTGCATGCATGCCAGATCTAAAGGAAAACCGTAGTTTTTGGAACCGTTTACCTATGCTCACACGTTAGGTCGACAATAGCTTGTAGTCTTTACATTGCCAGTTGTTTGGTTAAGCACCCCGCTACTCTTAGCCAGGACGATGGTCTCGTTTTAGTGGTAAGTTTCGCTTTTCCGCTTTCATCTCCAGTTTTCGTTCGATTAAACATTTGCTGCACATTTGGAAGTCCTTGATTTCTAAGGAAAAAAGAACTCACTGGGAGAAGAACCCCAACCTCCATAAATCACCTGATAAATATACTTAAACAATTGACAGAATAGACGATTGGTCTTCTGACCATTTGATTATGCACCGCTCTATCTTGATGCCAGGGGTCAATGGCGTTCGCTTTGAATCGGACTACAAATCGGTTCTAGTATGCCTGCAAATCATACACTTGTACCAAGTGGCTGAATTCCAAACCAACAAGTGCATCATCTCAGTCTTACCTTGAGGCATCGACATGGGCTCTTAACTCTCCTTCCATCTGCGATATATTGAGTAGAGACCTCCTAGGTTTGAGGAGCAAGATTGAGATATGGAGAAACTCTATATTACCATCACATCAATTCTAAAGTATGATTTACACCATATATTGTAGGTTTAAATGTTTGAAAATTTGAAATTATCAAAAAAGGAGATAGCAAGGTCAACTAACTGAATTGAATTTTGAAAAACTATTAAATTCCACCGCATTTTTATGAACACTGCAGAGCGCATGCCCATGATTCCCCTAGCTTTTGCAAGTTCAGTTAGGTAAATGGGGTGTGTTATTGACTTAGATATTGAATATTTTAAGACTGAATTCACCACTAACCAAATGAAATTTTAGAATCTACAGTCGACTAGAAACCGTATACTTGTCTGTGGGTCGGAGAATAACGAGATTCTTCCACTCACATGATTCCTATGATTGATTTGCATCGTATATTCTGGGTAAGATCCTTGATTATAGAAAAGGAAAGGGTTAGACACTATTTTCTACCCACACTACATGCTGTCTACCTGTCTCTACTTTACGAAATTTTATGTTTATTTGTGGATTTGATGGAGTTTTAACACTACTACATCAGGCCATATTTTGCAAGGTAGCAGGACACCAAGTAGGTAGAAATAAAAAGAAAAGTGGAGAAATTAGAGAAGATATGAGTGTATAAGTAATTCGTACATGCGAGTGTTGTAGCTAGATGTCTTGTGATGTGTGAAGTGGAGCACATGTTAATTTGAGATGTGAGAAGGAAAATGTAAAACTAGACATCATTTTCTTGCAAAAGGGATGATGGATGTCTTCGATTCTAACTTTACTCATTTGACTTTATAAGTACCTTATTCTACTTCAACTTTTCACACTTTTTAGTTGGGCAAGTTATTTGGAGGGAGGCTATCATTACATTGGCAGGGCGTTGCTTTTAATAATACCTGCTGTGGAGTTTTGTCATTTTCTACTCTTTAGACACCGTGTTCAGGGGTTCCCGGGGGTCTATCTTTCACCACACTTGATATCTTGAATAATTGATTGACATATGATTTAAACATGTTGCGAACTTGCCAAATTGACCCGTTAATCATCTCCAACTTGTGCTAATTACTCTTTTCAATTGTCCCGTTTGAAATTTTATGGTTGGTTGGGTCTACTAAATGTGGCTTTATCAAAATGATGTGTGCTTGGCTTTGAGAGAGTCTTAGCAATTTGATCGGAATTAGATTGGTCGGCCCCTTAATTTGCCAATCTGGCCCACCAACTATTCATGAAGCTTGCCTAAGATGCATATTGCCTAGCTCATGTAGTCTTTTGATAGGTGTCAAGTCCTACATAAATGTTTTTACTGAAGCCTATTAAAATCGAAGAGTAATTTTAATCTTAATTTTGAATGGGGTGTCTATAATTGAACCAATTAGACAACTTTATTATTATTTTATTATTTTTTATTTTTTTACACACGCGCACACACACCCCCACACACTCACACCGTAGTGGAGTTTCACCACCTATGGGCACTTGAACCCTTGACCGGGTGTTAAAACTCTTGAGAGTCTACCAGAGTTTACCACCGGAGCAAGAGTAAGGACCCACGTTAAGCCCCTTGTAATCGTTTGTCTAATTGCATTCACATGTGTCTAATTAGATACACTTGGATGCATTTATATATACTTATTGTTGCGAGATGTCTTAAATCTGAGTCCTTTCGCAACTGGGATGCGGAAAGGAGTTTCGCGGATTTCGTGTCGCAAGTCCTTTCGCAACTGGGATGAGGGAAGTTGCCAAACAATAAATTGGGGTCCCTAGGACTATTCTAAATTATTCCAAGACTTCTTAAAAGTATTCTAAAGGGTTCTAGGGTTATCAAAGGGTGTAGAAAGGGTGAGATTCGAGGTTGTTCGAATCGGGTAAGTCCTTTCTCTTTGTAATTGATGCTTTCATAGTGGTGATCTGTCGCTTTGTGCCGTGGTTTTTTCCTGCAAGGGTTTTCCACGTTAAATTTGTGTGTTCTCTTTTTTGTGTGTGCTTGGTGCCATTGGATTGCTATCCTAGATCTAGATGTGTGTGATTCTGTAGGCCAAAAATCCCAACAAGTGGTATCAGAGCAATCGGTTGGGACACAGATCTGAATTTGAGGGATTAGTAATAATGGCGAGCGCCAAGTATGAGATTGAGAAGTACTCAAGGAAAAATAATTTTGAGTTATGGAAGATCAAGATGATGAGTTCCTTAATCAAACAAGGCGAAGATGGTGCTCTTGAGGAGCGGAAGTCTACTATGACTGATGGTGATTGGAATACTCTTGATAAGAAGGCTTTATCATCGATCCGTTTATGTCTCACGGATGAGGTTCTCTACAACGTCATGAGGGAGAAAACTGCGGCTAAGTTATGGGCGAAGTTAGAAAATGTTTATGCGAAGAAATTCTCTGAAAATCGCCTACACTTGAAGCGGCAGTGGTATAACTTCAAGATGGCAGAGGGTGGAGATCTGGAGGCTCACATCAGCAACTTTAATAAATTGGTTTGCAAATTGCTGGATATGGAGGAAGTGATAAAAGATGAAGAACAAGCATGTATGTTGCTGAATTCTCTCCCGATGTCCTATGAGTCATTCAAGGACACTGTGCAGCATGAATAAAACCTTGAGTGTCGACACTGTTATCTCAGCCCTTCAAGGGAAGGTTATGAGACAGCTAGACAGCAACACGGAGACATCTTCTGATGCACTGTTTACAGTAGGTAGGAATTCTGAACAAGGTACAGGTTTTTAAGGTTATAGATCCAAATCCAAGGGCAAGGGCAAAGAAAAGGTAAAGTGCTGGAATTGTGGGAAGGAAAGACATGTGAAGAGGGATTGTGAAAATCCTAAATCTAAGAGGGAAGATTCTGAGGCTTCATGCAGGGAGGCTAACACTGCCACGTCAGATGAATCGAGTGGATGTGATGGTGATGTTTTGTCTGTATCTTCGCTCAGACGGTCATACGATGATCGTAAGGACGAGTGGATGCTAGACACAGGGGCATCTTTTCACATGACTCCTCATTGGAGTTGGTTCACCAGCTACAGGGAGTGCGATGGTGGACAACTGTTTATGGGCAATAGCTTTGCCTGTAATGTTGTGGCTGTTGGTACGGTGCACATTATGATGTTTGATGGGGTGGAGCATACCTTGACAGATGTGAGGTACGTTCCTGATTTGAAGCAGAATCTGATTTCTCTTGGTGTGCTTGAGGCAAAAGGATGCAAGTACACATGTATTGATGGTGCTCTTAAAGTATCTAAGGGAGCACGGGTAATCATGAAAGTGCAACGACTCGATCATGTTTATAGGTTGATTGTGAGCACTTCAAAAGGTGGAGTTACAGTGGATGTAGCGGATTTCACCTCTGCACGTGTGTGGCATGATGGGCATGGCCACATGAGCGGGCAGGGTAGGAAGGCTGAGACGTGCGGACAGGGATACAGAGTAGGTGGAGTAGCCACCTGTGTGAAGAATCATACGGCATGATCGCAGGATATCGGTGTGGTACATGAACGACTCTAATATCACAGAGGATTCATCTTCTATTCTGATGGCTCTAGGTGAGCCTGGTGATGAGAAGTGGAAGGTGACTATGTGCGATGTGATGGATTCGTTGTACCAGACCGACATATGGGAGCGGGTGGAGCTTCAAGTGGGCCGGTGAGCGGTTGGATGCAGGTGGACCTTCAGGAGGATACAGTATAGATACAGGGCGATGTTGGTAGCGAGGGGTTATTCTCAGAGATATTCGCGCCGACGGTATAACAGGTATCTATCAGATCCGTGATTGGCGCTGGTTGGCCAATGTGATCTTGAGCTATGATGTGATGCAGAAATAAGAGAAGATGTCAAGAAGTTACACGATTGAAGATTGAAGACATGGTGGAGATTGTTGCGAGATGCTTAAATTTGAGTCCTTTCGCAACTGGGATGCGGAAAGGAGTTTCGCGGAATTCGTGTCGCAAGTCATTTCGCAACTGGGATGAGGGAAGTTGCCAAAACTATAAATTGGGGTCCCTAGGGTTATTCTAAATTATTCCAAGACTTCCTAAAGGTATTCTAAAGGGTTTTAGGGTTATCAAAGGGTGTAACAAGAGTGAGATTCGAGGTTGTTCGAATCGGGTAAGTCCTTTCTCTTTGTAATTGATGCTTTTATAGTGGTGATCTGTCGCTTTGTGCCGTGGTTTTTTCCTGCAAGGGTTTTCCACGTTAAATCTGTGTTCTATTTTTTGTGTGTGTGCTTGGTGCCATTGGATTGCTATCCTAGATCTAGATGTGTGTGATTCCGCAGGCCAAAAATCCCAACACTTATTAGTGTGGAGCCTTGAAAAAATGATTGAGTTTGTGATGGGTCAAATCAGTAGTCATGTGATCGTTTTATGTAGGTAACAAATATTTTTATATTTCCTCATATGTGTGGACACCTGCACGTCTAGATTCATTGATGCAGAGATTTAAAAATATGATAAAATTCATGATGGGTCCCTCAATATTTTAATAATTCATTAATATTTTTTGGCACTAGTACGCACATTTTAGCTTCAATTATCATTCATCAATGCCTCTTCGTGCGCACTTCTTCTCAATTATCACGTGATTTCAAACTAATTAGAAATTTTGATTTCAATTTCTACTTTAACCGAGTGGTTAAGTTGCTTGATTTTCACCTGAAAGACTAAGGTGTGGGCAGTGGTAGATGGTGGATATAGATTGTTTTCATCCATGGGCCATCTGATGATCAATACCAACGAAATGGACGGTCTGGATCCATAATCCGACGTGGCAGAATCAGTGGTTGACCGACTTCAATGCCTGGGCTAATCTTTTAAAAAAGAAAGAAAAAAGACAAGAAACATTTGTAACGCACCCATGTGACAGATGAGACCCACCCTGGCGTGAGATGCGCCCATGCACAGTCACCCATATCGGAAACGGATTGGCTACTCCCCCTTGCCACCAGCCCCGTGGCTGATGGTCGGTGCTCTGTGGGCCCCACCATGATGTACGTGTTTCATCCATTCCGTTCATCCATTTTTACAGATCATTTTATGGCATCATCCAAAAAATGAGAGGGATATAAATCTCAGGAGGACCACACCATATGAAAACAATAGTGATTGGATATCCACCATTAAAATCCTCCTAAGACCCACTGTAATGTTTATTTGATATCCAATATGTTGATTAGGTCATACAGGCCAAGATGAAGGGAAAAAACAAAAATCAGCTTGATCCAAAATTTTTATGGCCCCCAAAATGTTTTTAATGGTCGACGCTCATTCAACACTTTTTCCTGCAATGTGGTCCACTTAAGATCGGGATATACCTATTTTTTGGTCTCATACCTTAAAATGATCTGTAAAAATAGATGGACGTCATGGATTAAATACATACATCATGGTGGGGCCCACAGAGCACCGACCAGCAGCCATTGGCTGGTGTCAGGGGGAGTAGCCAATCCGTTTCCCCCATCAGTGGCGGCAAAACAGCTCTCGAACTCATTGTTGGGAGCTCTACACACGGTGAATTATCAATCCAGACCGTCCATCTTGTTTCTCCTACTGTGGCTACCAAATGGTTCAAATCCCACGTACATCCGACTATCCTAACCATCCGATCAGTGGTCTTCAAAGCATTGACAGAAATGGACAGTCCAGATTCAACCACGTGTACATTATGGAGATATTGCTCTACCATATTCCAATTCTCCATGTTCTACCATATCATCTTTCGGCATCATTTCATATTCCTTGGTTTGGTATTAGGTAAACAGCCCGCGTGTAAAGAACGATCCGAGCATTTTCTCCGGCGCACGTTTTCCAGTGACTTTGTTGACTCCACATGCGTGTGGGCCTTTAATTCGGCAAGGCATCTCCTTCCTTTGTTCCCAATGCTCTCACTTTCACACGTTTGAAATTGGAATATTTGACAGATAAATGCTCCAGTGCTCTCCGAGCATTGCAGGTTATAGTGCACATAGTTGCGTTTGGACACATATAGAATCCAATCCATTGATCCAGACTGTTCATTCGGTCCATAATATATTTTATGGTCTATTCTGAAACAATGAAAAATATTAGACGTTTGATCAATTAGATTTTTATGCAGACGGTCAAGATCATTTACAAAGAATTAGGTTCAATCAGAAATTCGATCCATCTACTTGTTAGGAAAAGTCTTAGATTGCTTATGATTCTAAAGAATCAGTTCTGTTAGGAAATTGTAACCATCCCATCTATAGCGTGGAAAAAGGATGGCTACAGAAAATAAGGTAAAATCAAGAATAGAATGGATCACCCGATCCATGTAATTTTTTCAACGTACGCCATTAAACATGTTCTGAACCTAACAGACGGTTCAGATCAACTGATTAAAATATCCAAGTGAACTGATACAACTAAAAGCACTGTAAGTTACAGTGCTGACCCCACCCTCTGTGACAGCACTGGAGCATTTGACCCTTATACAGTTAGTTACAGTGATAAATGAGGTTTCCCACAAACATCACCCCACGTGCCAACGCCGCGAGTGTGCGGTAAATGGCGCCAAGACCGAAGATGGTCATGCATAAAAGTCAGGTTGGTCCACTCATCAGGTGGGCCATTTAGGAGAACTTACTGACGGTCCACATTTAAAATACACATGTGGACCATCTAATGGGTATACCAACCCGAATCATATTCTTTTTATATATTTATCTGAATGGTAGGATCCACCTTAGGCGCCGCTGGGGTTTCTGGACGGCTGTCAGCTGTCACGTTTCCTGCGTGTAAAGCTACTTAGGGTTGCGGGTGGGGCCCGCAAAGCAATTGATATAAAAGTACCACTCTCTTCAATTACAAGCGTAGTGTAATTCATCTAATCTCTGAGCTATCAGAGAAGATAAAATCTTAGAGGGAGAGATTCTACATCCTTTTGTCTGATTATCAAGAGAAGAAATGAAGAAAAGCTCTGTGTCCGCTCCACATCCAAAGCATGGAGAACCGTCCAATTCTGGTACGTCCCATGCTAGAGACCATGTTGTTAGGCAAGAGTGGGCCCACCTCAGAATTGAAGAAGAACCATCCAAGCATGATAGGTCCCATGCTAGAGATCACAAGGTTAATCATGAGTTGGGCCATGCTAGGGACACCAAGCCTGTTGT
This sequence comes from Magnolia officinalis, assembly GCA_021015155.1. Lineage (NCBI taxonomy): Eukaryota > Viridiplantae > Streptophyta > Magnoliopsida > Magnoliales > Magnoliaceae > Magnolia > Magnolia officinalis. The sequence goes on from JAJHSJ010000002.1 coordinate 100,451,549, forward strand.
GAAGAGGATGGAGCCGCGGGCCGAAGACATCAACGAGTGCGCCGAGGCGTTCATCCAACGATTCAGGCAGGATCTCTATATCCAACGGCTGGAATCCATCGAGAATTATGAACAGATGCTAGCCAGAGGTCTCTGATTCTACCTTCCATGCAACTTATAAATAAATTACTTTGTGTGTGACCATTGTTTGAATTCCTCTGAAATTCAAACTGTATTATGGTGAAATGTTTGGATTGTGGAGGAATCTGCTCTACGATGAAAATAATTCGATTATGGTAGAAAATATGAATTGGGTTTGTAAGTTTGTGTGTACTATATGGTTATTAATAATTAAATTTGTGATGGTTTGTTTGATTTTTAGAGCTCTTTTGTGTTGGATTGGAAAGAAAGTGCTCTTTGGTGTGTCCACACCAGTATCATTTCATGATTTTTGAAAATTCTACTAATGGGTCATTTGGAAACAAGAATCTAAAATTTTGTGAAATTTAATGGATTTTAAAACCTGTAGAATCAAGAGGTGGGAATGCCAAAGGATTCTTTTACGGGATTTTGGAGGAATCAAAATTATAATCCTTAAAAGTCTGTGGGACCAAACCTCCCAAAGGACTGAAATCCCATGAATCCCTCCGAATCAATGTTGTCAAATGACTCCTAAGAGTAAAAATCCCTAAAAGCCATGGAGCCAAACACTACCTAAGTAGTAATATAGATTTTGAAGTTCTTAGAACCTCAAGATGTCTTTCAATAATACTAAGATTATCCACAAGTGTTATGGGGGAATGTATGCATGGCTGCCACAAAAAATGAATTTTAATGTGTTTTTGTCATGCCATGCGCTTACACGGTTTCAAGAAGGATACCTAAAGCTAGGATTCAAGTCAAGATCCTAGCCCACCTAATTTGAAATTTCACTAGAAAAATTTTCATGCATTAGTGAGTTTGATGTACAGCTTGGATGTTCAACCATGGCAAGTGTGTGAGAGATGGTCTACTATCAACATATATACAGTGATTTGCAGATTTAAAAGTCACAACATATGCAAATCGAATCGGGAATATTGGTGGAAATCTTGATTGTTTTGGAATAACCTGCCTAATGGATTAGGCCGAGGTCCAAATCCAATGACAACTTAATCGAATAATTGATTGGATAGACTCCCTTTACACCCAAAGAATCGTAAGTTTGGATTAATGCTATTTTGGCTCTAGTGGTTACATTCAATTCATGATAAGCTTTGGATGTCTTTAATAATCTAATGTAAGAATTGAATTGATGAAAGAATTAAAGTATTTAGGTCTGACCTTGGTGGTAAATACTACTGCAGATGTAACAAATTACGAATCAAGAGTTACTAGATGCTTGTATGAGCACAACATCGTCACTCAATATGCATACTTGATACGCCTGGGTAAAAATGGTCTAGTTGAGAAATGAAGTAGGCCCTTAAGACATGGTATGATAAATGATTAAAAAAAACCCTAGAATCATCAATAATAACTTCATTGTCTACCCTAAAAGGATTAAAAGGATTTGGATTCCTTTGTCCTTAGAAAAGTATAAAGATAATTAAAATAGAGAATATAAAGTTTTTAAAAGGATGGCAAAAGCTATGATATAACACAACCTAGAAACTTTATCTTTGAAACAAAAGAGTGACTTCTTCTGTGTTAGTCACACAAAATTAAAGACCTCATTCCTCAACTAATAAATAAGGGGAATCGTGAAAGATTAATCAAAGGTTCCTCGAAACATTCCTGTTAAGAAAAACACCTAAATGAATACCATGAAATGAGGACATATACTACAACAAAGCTTTTGTTACCCAAGGGGTTAAAATTTTAGAGTGCAAAGAAGTCCTGCAGTTTAAGGTAAGCATCATATTGGTGTTACTTAAGATTTCATTAGGTGATTTTTTCTATTTGATTTTAAAGAAAATATATTGCATGTTGGTATATAACAATGAAAATAAATTTCTTGCTTTTGTATGTTGGTAATGGCTTAGGTCTTCACTGTGTCTAATAAAGTTCATAAAGTAGAAATGTTTGGAAAATATATGTTGAATTCAAATATAAATCAATAGAAGTTGACAAAAGGTAATGCGATATTTGTAAATGATTGTCATTTTCTTACATTCAGATAGAACATCCCGTTGGAGCCGATTGGATATACAGTTTTGGACTATGCTGAATGCCTCATTAGTAAGAAGTACAAATTAAGATATATTTTTATGTTTGTTGAGTTGTTTTATAGAAAAGTGCAATGCAAACACTTAAGTAATAAAAATGGCTTATTTACGTCAAAAAGTATTAACTTAATGATATTTTCTTATGAAATAAATGAATCAAAATCATCAGGTGTTTGTGAATCTTTACCAATCTGGTTCCTTCACATAAAATGTTTGATTAGTGGGAGTTCTATATACATTATAGTTGTATACACATTCTAATATGTTCACGTTTAGTTAATAATTTTGATGCTATGGGATTATATTCATTTAATGCATTATGTGTATACACAGCATGAATGTACATAATAATTTGGGTTTTACTTGAGGCATACGGCATCTCTTCATAGAGATGGTGGAATCATTTGAAAATTAGCCTGCATGGCCACATATGGCATTATATTCATTTAATGCATTATGCGTATACATAATGTGAATGTACATAACAATTTGAGTTTTACTTGAGGCATACGGCATCTCTTCCTAGGGATGGTGAAATCATTTGAAAATTAGCCCACATGGCCACTTATGGTATTATATTCATCTAATGCATTATGTGTACATAATAATTTGGGTTTTACTTGAGGCGTACGGCATCTCTTCATAGAGAGGATGAAATTGTTTGGAAATTAGCTTTTTTGACCACATATGCCATTATATTCATTTAATGCGTCAATTTGGGTTTGACTTAAGGCATACGGCATCTCTTTATAGAATGATGGAATTGTTTGAAAAAATGGCCACATATGGCATTATATTCATTTAATGCATTATTTGTATGCATAAGGTGAATGTACAAAACAATTTGGGTTTTACTTAAGGCATACGGCATCTCCTTATAGAGATGGTGGAATCGTTTGAAAATTAGCCCGCATGGCCACATTTGGAATGTAATTTTTGTACCATGTATCCAAGTGAAAGGATCTCATTATTGGAAGAAGTGCTCATATCTTTGATCATTCTTGGTCCATTGTAATAAATGTACCAACGATTGCCATTGTTTTGCATCACTAGTTTTAGTGGATCGGATTATACAGAGTGCTGCTTATGATTCCATATTAAATATTTAGTAAGTGTTTGAGGCCGTGAAGCTCATGCTAGATAATATTTAGATAATGCCACATGTGACCAATGTGGGAAAATGTTAGGACTTTCTTACAAAAAAGTGGGCCATATATGACATCTTAATCTAGGTGATGGATTTGAATGGCATAGATCAATAACATGAACAAATAGATGAGGCCAATGGCATGTGTTGTGCACATGATATTTTAAACTCTTGGAGCATCGATTTTATACTTTAAATTTTTTTTTTTACATGCACACACACCCCCACACACTCACCCTAGTGGAATTTCACCACCTATAATACTCGAACCGTGAGTTGAAACTCCTGAGAGTCTACCACCCGAGCAAGAGTAAGGACCTAGCACCCATTTTATACATGAGAGGAGTCATGAGGTCTTATAAAGTCTATTAGTATACTAGAGTGTTGGGACAGTGGTTAGATGAGGAGATGGTTAATGAATAGAATTACTATACCACTATAATAGAAGTTAGGGGCATTGGAAATTTCTTTTTAGAAAATCATTTGAAGGAAAGATTTTTAATATTCTTTTAAAACCATGATACCATCTAGGGGTGAAAGTCGGGCAGGTTGGGTCGGGTTGGTGCTCAACCCTAACCCAACCCAAGGTTCTTATACCTTAACCCTAATCCAACCTAACCCAATCTCGGGTTGGGAATTCTCAACCCAAGCGGGCTCGGTCGGGTTGATCGGGTTGGTCGGGTATATACATGCTAATATTTTCGTAATTACATTAGTTTATTTCAATATAGGACTTATTTTTGTATCTATAATTTTATTAATTATATATGTGATTATTCATTATAAAGAACTTCATTTTTTCTTTTCTTTAAAAAACAAGCTAAAATATAAGACAACTACTTTAAAAGTCATTTAACATAGCATGAAGTCTACTTGGGAGAGAGAAATCTGGCATATCTTGTTAGCTTGAGTCGTTGGAAATGACGTGGACAAATGAGACTTAACATCACTTGTGTGCCTTCGACACAAACGATCCACACTCAATTATAATTTATAAGTAACTTATATATTGATCGGGTTTGGGTTGGGTCGGGCAACCCGAGACCTCAACCCGAGCCCAACCCAAGTTTTATCGGGTTGGTGTTTGTATAGCCCAAGCTTAAGATCGGACCCAAAATATCCTGCCCGAGCCCAACCCAATGTCGGGTCGGTCGGGTTGAACCCGCCCAACTTTCAGCCCTAATACCATCTACATCTGTAGTTTTATTTAGATGGGATGTTTTCCTTTCAAAATCTACTTTTAGAACAGCAATTTGCTATCAAGGCATTAATTGAATAGCTACCGTTGTTTGATTAAACCCCTCATGACCTTTCCGGATATGGCCCATTGGTATGATGAGCCACTAAATCAACGGTCCTTATCAGAGTTCACAGGTGTCCCATTTACAGGGATGATGTATCAAGTTCACATGGATCTCCTTCAATTGTGCTGAGAATATTCGACTGGTGGATGTGCCTCAGCATTCTCCATTCTCTTGGGCAGCAAAACTTGCAGCAATTTCACAATGGTTTATACAAAAGCACCCTAAAACATCTGGGGATTTATTTGATACTCTGGATGAGCATGACACTTGATACATAGGCATTCGTACAAGTGGCATACAACTGAAATTAAATTGAATAAATTGTGAAATCCACTGTTGCTAAATCACAATGCCAAAATCTGATTGGTTGAACAATCCTAACCACAGATTTGTGTCCACTGGAGTAGGATAAATGGGGTATGTTTTATTTTTAACTGTCCAATAAACATCCACAATTCAATAATTAAATTGTCAAATTACATTTCTTTTAAACGAGGATCAATAATTTAGAATTAAGATAGGTTGATCTCTTATGAAGAATTAGGAAATCAATCTTAAGAAATAAAAAACTATGGGCTCACCATAGTGTGTGTGACATCAACTCCGCCCTCCATTTGGGTAAGCTCATCTTAATCTTGATCCCAAAAATCAAGTTAATCCAATGGAGATGCTACCGCTGAAACATTTATAGGGCATCATGGTGGGCCGGGAAGATTACAATGGTGGGTCTCTAAATCCCCACTTTTCCCTGTTCGGTCACCCACTCGAGTATTGGATCCGCTTGGCTAACAAGGTAACATGAGCTGTGGTAAGTGATGAACAGAATGGATGTCACAAATACATTATAATTTTCTGTTTGTTACAATGTGATTGGGCCACATCATCACACACTACATTTCATGCATCAGTGCTGACAATATCAGTTATAGTGATAATGTGGACCAATCACAACAGTGAATTCCTATTTGTGGCAAGTAGATAATCTGGATTTGGCCACATATTTCCTGCAAAAGCCTTTCATAGCAAGTTTCTGTGCCAAAAACCTAGTAAAGGCCTACTGTGGTGTTTTTATTTGTTTTTTTTAGATCATTTTAAGACATGAGGTCAAAAATGAGCCGGATTCAAGACTCAAGTGGGCCGAAGAATTGAGAATTGAACGGCCACATTTAAAATATTCATGGGGCCACAGAAGTTTTGAATCAGGCTAATATTTGTGTTTTCAGTTCATCTCAGTAATAATGAAGTTACAAACGTAATGGAGGTATGTAAACATTACTGTCAACCCCAATGAGGTTTCAACGGTAAGAATTTCCCTACCCAACTTTTCCTACTTAGTCTTGGTCTCAAGTCCTAAACTGATCTCACAAAAAGAGTTCATTCGGACAAGCTCTGGGCCGAGTCACCCTTTGTGGGCCCAACATCCACTCCATCCATCCGATAGGTTCCTTAATACAAACTTAGGGCCAAAAATCATCCAGGTAGACAAATTAATGAGCCAAATACCCCAACCATAGGTTTATATCTGTGGGCACCATGGAATGCATTTCTCATCAAACCCGTTCATCAGCTGTGGCCCACAAGGATGAAGATGAGATACAAAAATCAACCAGTTCCAAAACTAAGTCAGGCCACAACACACGAACTTCAGACGTTTTATGCCCAAATTTACATTGTTCCCGTTGATGTTGCCCATTTTGAAGTTTCTATCAAAGTGATTTTTTTTTTTTGGACGGTTGATTTCAAACATACAATAACAAGCCACGCATGTATGTTGAACATGACCATTGATCATTTCTCCTTTTCATCCATTCCCTTCTTACAAGTGTGGGTGCTGTATCTATGGTGCGCCCTTCCTATGGATTGGCCTGGATCTCTCACGTGTTTCATGATCGCAGGTGTGCGAAATGGCCCACCTTTTAATTTTGGGCCAGCAACTGAATACCTTGTAGGGAGAAATATCAATTAGAGTCGTCCATAGGGTGGGACCTAGGACTGCCAATGGTTCGGGTTCTTGGGTCTGGCCCGCTTAGAGCCAGGTTTGTACTGGAATATTGGGCCTGGGCGTATAACATAAGTCCATTTTATTAATCACGCTGGGTTTTCTGTATGAGCCCATCAGCTTGGAAGACAACTGCATCCAGCGACCTGACAGCATAAAATTCTGTAGGGCCTACAACAATGTCCTGTCTCATCAGTTTCTCATATTGTTACGATGTCAGTCCAAAAATGAGGTAAATTAAAAAATAAGGTGAATCGCACATATGAAATTTCCCCGTTCTCTACCCCGATGGAGATATCCATGTTTTTCAGCTGACTTCAAAGCTTATTACTAAGGTAAAATGCGCTAGCGTGCCAGAATTGATATTTGTTTTGAAGTTAACATTCGTAATTGCCCTATTTCTAGTAAGACACTTTGATTTTTCAGGGCAAGATAAGGTCTCACCAACCGGAGGGAGACTGACGGAAGGCGATGGCAGTTAGGAAAGACAGGAAGGTAGAAAGAGCAGGCATTGGCAGATAAGTGTATTTTCACTTCATCCCATTAGGAATCACCTTGTGAACAGGTTGGATGGCATATAAATATCATGTTGGGCTCCAACAATGTTTCAATGGTGGACATCCAATACTACTTTTTCTCATGGTGTGCTGATCCGAGTCTTGGATCTGCCTCAGTTTTGGACCACAAACTAACATGAGCTCAAGAAACTGATGTATGAAAGATCCTAGCCATCAACAGATCAGTGATGTGTTTCACTTCTTAACTGTTGTTTATAGACCGATCTAACTATCATGTAAGATCTAACCATCATGTGAGCTATTGGGGAAATTCCTAAGGTTTTTTCTACATAGTGGCTTCTCTAATGATTTTATTGGTCTAATTTTTTAGACATAGTATCATGACAATAGGGATTATGTAATGACCGGTTTGGATGGCATATACACAACGTGGTGAGCCCCACCATAGAAAATAAGTTAAAACCATCTACAAACCTCCCCATTCACCTTGCCCATGGTTTAATGATCCAGACCACTGATGTGCTAGTCACTAGCAATTATCAATGAGATGGGCTCCAAAGTGGATGGACATTCCAATCTTGGTTTCTGTATGTTGGCGGATTCTCTTCTTGGCAATCTGTTAAACACTTGATGGTCTACGACTGTCCAATCAAGGAAATTTTTGGGGTATCCACCGTCCAGATGGGGTCCCTCAGATAGATCCGACCAATGGGCTCACCTTGTCCAAACCTAAAAAGCATGTTTGCGTGCCACTTAAAAATGAGTTCATTTCATTTTAATTAATCATATTTATGTTTGAGAAATTATATTTCTTTTTGGCAAGGATTACAAATTATCTCAATAAAGATGGTTCATGAGTGTCCAATCAAGGGGATTTTGTGGATCCACCAGTCAGGTGGGGTCGATCAGAGAAATCGTCTCGATTAATATAGGCTCGATTTGGCCAAACCGAAGTACCTCCAATACTCCTTGCACATACTAGGTGTAACTTCGCAAGGGAGCATTTTTTTTTTTATATTTATTTTTAAGTGGGCTCATGCCACATCAGTGTCATTGATCAGAGAAATTTACAGAATTTCAGGAGGGTCCCAATAAAAAGACTGCGGACCTCTCCTATCGTGTCGCCCCTCAAAAGATTAAAGAAAACAAAAAAATAGGATCTAAATGGTCCTCTGTGCGGACAATTAAAAACCGAGATCTCCTGATCATGGTCTCCTTAGAGAACCTGACGCAGGGATGAACGTGATGAGGATAAATACTCCGAATCCACGGAGCTTCTCTGGACTCCTCACAAAGACTTCTCGAATCCACGAGGAAAGAAAGTAGAAAATAGAAATAATTTCTAATAAATTCAAAACTGATTAATTAATTCATAAAAACGAGTTCACAACCCTTTAAATATGGGTACCAAACAATGGGAAAGAAATCAGAATCAAACTACAACTACAACTCCTAGAATTCACGACTTACTATAAATAGTAAACTTACTATTTATAGACGGTCGTGATGTCTACTAGTGCGCAAGGTTTTCGGCCAAAAATAGTAAGTATCCTATTTGGCTTCACCAAACCGTTCTCCTAATTATTCTAAGCTCTTTTCATGTTGGGTGCAACTCCTAAAGCCCAACAGATGAAGAGTTATAATCAAACTAAAACTTACTATTTATAGTTAAATTGAAATTAAAACTGGGAAACGACCGTCAATCCAGGGGTTTTTCGCAATTCCGGGCGTCACAACCCTGCATAGCTGGGTTGGTTGGCTAAAGTAGCTCGTTCTACCCCAAAATCATATATTTTACGTCAGATAACTCATTCCGGATTGCGAGATACGTCTGATTTAAGGTCCAATGGTTTGGATTACTTCTGTAGTCGACCGGGCCTTTTCTGATCCATCTGGCCATGTAACTATTCGCGACCCACTCTACATCAGAACCTAGGCCTAAGTTGTGCAAGACAAGCGCTCCTTGGACACTTCTAGGAAGGTTAGAAATGGTTCGGAATATTCTGTCTGGGCAACCTTCACTGTCCATTCGAGCTAACTCATCTGCAATTGCGTTTCCTTCTCGGAAAATGTGAGTGAAGATGATGTTAAGATTAGTCGTCTTTGCTTGAATTTTCCCCATCGTATACCAAATACTCCAAGGACAAGCCGCTTGAGGATCCCTTGCCGCATTAATGATAATATTGGAGTCAGATTCGACAATCACTTTTGTCAGGCCTAGATTGGAACAGATGGACAGGCCATCAAGCATGGCCTGAGCTTCCGCCACCATATTAGTTTCGATCCCATATTGTTTGCAGAAGGCAAAGATCAGTCTCCCATAATGGTCTCTACAAACTCCTCCACCTCCGCTATCACCCGAGTTGTTTCTGGACGAGCCATCAGTGTTCAGTTTCAGCTAGCCAATTGGAGGCTTGGACCATCTGACAAACTGGGTACCACCTGATGAAATTGGGGCTGTGCATTTGATATTCAAGGTCCGGAGTATAACATTGACAGCCATGGACTGAGTATCCTCCTCCTGAATAGAAGATCCAATCTCTCTCAACCAAGTGGACACCTCAGAGATGATGGATTTCTCGGACATTTTGTGGCCCTCAAATTGAGCGGAATTTCTATTTAGCCATATTTCCCATATGACCAAACTCGGGAGGAGACCGATTAGGATGGAGGAACAGTATTGAGGGCTGGCCGCTGATGTCCAATGGCAGATGTGATGAAGAATGGTTTGGTCGGGAACTAGGGGAATACCAAACAATTGGTGGAAATGCAGCCAAACGTTTGAAGCAATAATTCCCTGACTAAGAAGATGATCTATGGATTCCACTGCATAACCGTGATGGGTTGTCGGGTGGAGAGTGTTATGTTACTGATGGTGGACGCTGCTGTGTTGGACCGTTGCTGGAGGTGAAGATTGTCTGCCCTTGATGGACGATGCTGCTGGCTGACACTATTCTGTTGGGGCATAGATGATGGAGGATGTTGCATAGCCCCTGGCAGACGCTGCTGCTAACTGATGCAACTCAGGTGGAGGTGAGAAAGGTTGAGAGCTTGGCGCCGAGGAGAAGAACTTTGGTTGCTTGGATGATGCAAACCTGCGGAGAGAGGTGGCGGGAGGATTGGACAAGCTTTCAGGCAGCATTCGCATTTCGAAACAATGTGGACGCCGAACCTCTGCACTGCTGAATCAACTGGGATTGTGTGGTGGACTGTTTTCCAAGCAAAGATAGAAATTGTCGGTGGGAGGAGTTTATGCCAAAGCCATTAAATTCATGGAATTTCTGGCTGATGCTCCCTGATAGCGTTCCAAGCTGATTTGAGGGAGAATGTACCTGACGAGGATAAGTCCCAAATTAACTTGTCTGCATGGTTGGACAAGGCCACTGAAGAAGCCGAGATAGATTGCATTGCGGAAGGGGTGATGAATTGTTGAATATCCGAGAATTTCCATCGACCTGAAATGGGGCTGAAGTCTTTGATTGATGCAGACAACAGAGTGAGGGATGGGGGACGTTATGGCACCTGCGAGTAGCCCACAGCCCAACCAGTTATGAATCTAAAAGCTGATTTTTCCTTCTCCAATGAGCCATTTGGTGTGGAGAAGCGTGCTGGGTAAGGATTTGAGAAGTTCGTTTCGGACTGGTGAGGAAGTCGAGCTTGATACCCCTTTGTTAAAGATGAGCTTCCAGAAGTACTTTGCTGCCATAAAAGAGGCCCATAGAGATTTACTTTTGATGAGAGTCTAGCACATTTTGACTCAGAAGGCCAGCATAATATCTTCTATTTTTCTAATTCCCAGACCTCCTTCTCGAGTAGGAGTGCAAACCTTTGACCAATTAATCCAATGCCTTTTGGGTCCCTCTTCAGAATTGCCCCAGAAGAAATTGGCAAAAACTCTATTCAGGGAATTGCTGACTGACTTTGGAATGTTGATAGCCGATAGAAGGTGGACTGGGATGCTTGATAAAACATGTTTAATGAGAGTCAATTTTGCTGCTTGATTGAGAAATTTTGCTTTCCAGCTTTCAATTTTACTTAAGATCTTCTGGACGATCGGCTGCAACAGGGGGCTTCTGATCTTTCCTTTGGATAAAGGTACGCCCAAGTAAAAAAAGGGCAAAAAGCTCTGGCTGATTGGCTACAAGGGAGCATATGGTAGAGGGACAATGACACCATAAACAGGGCTTGATTGGCTTGATTTCATAGTCCCTGTACTACACCTGATTTTCCTAACCCATCATGGAAGAATATAGTACATAAGATCTTTTGCTTTAATACCATATCAAACAACCATCTTTTCTAAATGCTCAAGCCAAATGGTATATCAATGTATATCAACCGACTTAACATTCTGATACTTTTTCCAAGTCATGAATGACAACTACCTCACAAAAGTGATTCTTTAGAATCGTAAGATATCCATGATAGGTCGTAACAAAACCATAAAAAGATTAAAATCATTTTTTGGACCTCTTTTTATCTAAAAGATCTTGACCACTTATATTAAAAGCTATTGTTCAAATGGTTAATATTTGTTAGATCGGTGTCATGTTTGCTTGCTAACCCATGAAATGTACTATGGTGATCCAATGAACAATCTAGATTAATGCATTGGACTAAGTGTCCAAATGTAACTAAAGCGCGCGCAGAGAGTACCAAAGCATTTCTTTTTAGTAAAAACATAACTATATATGTGTTAGAGATCATATTTCATTTTTGGTAAGGATTAAAAATAATTTTGATAAAGATGGTTTTCGATTCCAAACAAGGGGAATTTTACTAGATCCACTGTTCAGGTGGAGGCCATTAAATAAACAGTCTGGATAGCCTAGCCATTGGCTTTACTTGTCCAAACTAAGGTTCGAGCATACTGTGCATAGCCTCCACTCCTGACCAAATTGATCCCTCTCTGTGATTTCACTTAATTAGTGCCCTTTCTATTTCTCTGGGGAAAAACTTGGATACTCTGGCAGTGGATGGAAGATATGTAGGCACATACATATTACTTAGAAATTGCATATGTAGTATGCAATTAATTCAAATTAAACTGTCTAAATTATGGATCTTTGTTTAGAAGTAATGATTTATAATGGACCAAAAAAAATTATTTGATTATCTATCAGATCTGTGGACATCTATTGGATGGTTAAAAATGAAAAACAACTGAAGTGTTTATTTTAAATAGTACCTATTTTGGGACCATGGGTTCTACAATTTAGGTTTGTTAAATATGAAGTTTGAAGCCTGAATCTAAAATTTGGAGCTTGAATATGAAGTCTAAAAAGTTGTTTGGTAACTATTGCTGAATTCTAAAAAATTAAGTAGTGAATCATCTTTGTTAACAAATGTCTGAAATGTCTTAAATCTGTTAATATGACACATTTGCCCCTATCTCCTTTTTGGAGATGTTTTACATTATGAAGAATTTATTTTTTATTAAATGAAAATAAAATCATCAAGTTGACATTCATTTAATTTAAATAAATTAAAGTACTTAATATAAAATTAAAATATCATTGTTCATAAAAATATATCACAAAAAAAAATGATTTGTATATAAGTATAGCAACAATTTCTTCTCCCATATTAGAAATAATAGTTTGTTCAAAGTTTCTGAATACCCTTACTTCAGGCATATCATTATTTTATTCGACATTAATATTCAAAAGAACATTTTCATCATTGTATATTTGGAAGTGTAAATCAAAGATGAATCCTTTCTGATGTAGTTGTGTAGTGTCATGCATATAATAACTATGTCTCTTTATATTGTGAATGAATATGGTATCTACTTCGAAATTGCAAAGCGTGCCTTTAACATGCCTAAAGCCATTTCAATTACACTCTGTAACTTTGCATGCATGTGATTGAAAATCTCCTCTTTACCAATAAGTCACCCACCGCTACAAAAGTCAATCAATATCGATCATTATGGTATGGTGCTACCCTGTGTGTGAGTGTAAGCATCATCGACTAGATAATATTTATCTGCATAAAAACAAATGAGATTTTTTAGTATATTTTCAAGTTATAATTTTACCGAGTTATATGAAAAAATATAATAAATATTACTATGATGGGGCAATAAATTTTATTTATTTTTGTTGGATCAAGCACAACATTCATAAAAACCCTTGAATCATGTGCACTCATTTCCATCTAACTATGACATATGTAAAAATCATATTAAAGTCACAAATGATTATAACGTTCTGAGCGCATTCACCCATTCTTCTTCCCCTGTAGAGTATTTGTTTATCTGTCAGGATACATGTAGGATAATGGTCTTATCTAACGCACCAATGACACTGTAAACATTAAAGGTCAATGTTAACTCTTGAGTAAAATGATTAAATTATAAGTAAATATATTTATATTTTTATATGGAGTTTTACCCTGAATATTTGCCGAAGACGTGTATTATGATTTCTTGAGAACATTTTGATCAAATGATGGAGTGACCATCATTTCGTTGACGAATTTTAATATAGCAAATAATACTTCATGAAAGTACTTGTGCACCATTTGTGTTGAATGTTGGAATCAATTTCTTAATAATCTGAGTTATGAGTACTAATCGTTATTATAAACATGTCAATCTTCTCCTTGAGTGATACATGCTTACTATCAGACAACCACTTTCTAATGCGAAACAAGATGCATAAACTAATGAATGTATCTTTCTCCATTCTAAACAATTCATAACAAACTGAAGAAGGACCATATAGCAATTCTTTTATAAAATACGATCTAGGCAATACAAAAGAACTTGCTTGTTTTCTGTTGGTAGATGTCTCTAAATAATTAAATAGGAGCTTTAAGATAATAACCTTCCATAATCTCCTTTGTTCTTTTGTTAATGCCATAGTTATATCAACATTAAAAGTAAACACTTTAATTACATGTTGTAGACAATTGAATAGTTTTGAATAAAGCTGATATTTGTGTTTTCCCTTCATCTAGGCCCGTGTGACCAAATCAATAGGTTGGATGGTAAATAAACATTATGGTGGGCCTTAGGAAGTTTTTAATGGTGGGCGTTCAATCACCACTGTTTTCTTGTGATGTGGTCCACTTGAGATTTGGATGTCTCATTTTTAGGCATGTGCATTGAAATGATCAAGAAAAATAGATGAATGGTGTAGATAAAACACATATATCATGATGGGGCAAATGAAACATTATCTAGTAGCCTCTTAGCTGCTGGTAACATTAATGGGTAATCCGCATGGGATCCACTGAAGCCACATCTAGGGTTGGAGATGGACGGCCCTATCAGGGCCTCCATGGAGCCTACCGTGATGTATATGTTTCATCCATACCGTCCACTCATTTTTCCATATCCTTTTGGGGCATAAGACAAAAATTGAGGTAGATTTAAGGATCAAGTGGGACACATTACATGAAATAATGGGAATTGGGCGTTTAGAGGTCTATGTGACCCTATGAAGAGGTTAGATGTGAAATAAACCTCACATTGGACCCTAGGAAGGTTTCAACAGTAGCAATTTAATTCCCGCATGTTTTTATGGTGTGGTCCACTTGAGCTTTATATGTGTCTCATTTTTTGCCTAAAGCTCTAGAATGATATGAAAAGGTTGATGGACGGTGTGGATCTAAAACAGAAATCATGGTGGGGCCCAAAGAAGTTCCACATGTTAAAAGCTGGGTTGTGTATTACACAATCTATCTGGCAGAGAGAAAAACTCCGTAGCAACGTGAGGAAGGGTAATTTTGAAAGCATTTTTTTTTTTTTTAATTAGAAGAATCAATGGAGCGCATTCAATATTTACTATTAAGCTAGACCTCTATCATCGAAAAGAATCAAGGGAAAATCGCAAAGTGCTTTCCGAGTTTGGCGTTAACAAATAACACTTAACATGGACATGGAGCATTTTCTCAATTCGACGTTAAATAAAATTATTTGAGTGTTAACAAATAGACACTTAGTCTGATTAATTTAAGTTAATATTTGCCATGCATGTAATTTTTGAGTGCTTGTGTGTCAATCATCATAGGTTGCTAGAATATCACATAACTCCGACATTTTAGAGAATAAGTTGTCATCTTCAGTCTGTCACCGTCACACGCAGTGAGTGGTTAGAATGCAACTCGTCAGTTAATCAACACGGTCCACCGGGTGGGTCCTACTAAGAATGATCCAAGGTAGAAAAAATCCATCGCAATAAACATGAAAAGGCAAACCCTAACCATCAAGATTGATAGATAATGACCGCAATGGTGCAGTTTCTGCTGTATGGATTGTTCGAAATGGTTGTTTCAGTCAGCCAAACAAGTTGTTTGAATGAATAGCAACAAGTTCCCCTCACACCTTAAATCCTATTTCATGATCAAAGAAGAATTAAATCAGATCGTTTATCATCTGAGAATATGACAAAGCTTAATTTGTAGTTGGGTAGACTGAACACATGTCATCCTTCTTAACATGGTCAGTCTGTTTGTACCAAAATATGGCAAAACCATATCAACGGTGGAGAATAAGACACATGGCATACATGATTTTGTTGGAGCATGCGCTAAAGGTATAAGATATCAGTCATATCTTGGAAGAGCCTTGGCCTTTACACATTTTATGGATGATTATGAGAAACCATTAAGGCCACTACAGCACGGAAGCACGTTATGAGCATTCGACAAAAGGCAAAACATGATCAAGAAAAGGCAACCACTCGTTACATGCGAACGCACCATGTGGACAAGCGGTTATCTTTGTGCTTCATTAATAAAGATTATAAATAGCAAGAGCATATCCGAAAAGGAAAAAGAAAACCTCAATCAATCACAAACTAGCGTAATGTTGTTTATCATAGCTTAGTTTAGTTCACCACATCCTCACTACTCATTAACTGTGGGATGTTTAGGTTCTAGGAGCAGTCCAGTCCGTCCCTGCACATACGCTGGACCAACTTTAGTGATAACCAATAGCTATAATTCCATTCCATCTACGCCTGCGTGTCGGATTTGAATGAAGACCTTAGTTTGAGAAATTGCCTACCTATGATCATACGCTGGGTCAACTATAGTTGTAATTATCGACATTGCCTCAACCTCGCTCATCAACGCTCTGCTCCACAAAGCATCATGTAATTTTCTCAGTCAGGTTGGTAATCCCGTTGTAGTAGTAACTATCGCTCACTTCCACAAATCTATCTTACATCTATTTTTCATTCATTCAACCATACAATTGTTCTACCTTCAAAAGTTCTTAATTTTCAAGGTAAAAAATAACTCATAGAAAGAAGAGTCCGACCTTTGTAAGTCACCTAATAGTGCACCCGACAGTTGACTGAATAGACGATCAATCAAGCCATGACCAAACATTACTCTATCTTGATGCTAGGGGTCAGTGGTCACGGTTTAAATTGAACCCAATTGGTTTTGGCATGCCCGTAAACCTTACACACGTCCCGCGTATCCAAATTTAAGACCAACATAGTCCTTACTCAATTCCTCTATTGAGAAATTCTAGATGTTTGAGATCGTGGAACTCAATACCTATGCTTGAGTTTCATAAATTAGGTTAGTTGCTCGCTCCGCCGTATGCTCACCTACTTCGCTTTTGGTCTATGTGAGTGAACTAACATCAACCAATGGTGCCAATACTGATATCATGATTGGTTTATATGGGTTTTTGTCTATTGAAAAACTTCATGAAAATAAATCAAAAGGAATATTAACAAATCAACTATGTTCATAAAAGCAACGATGTTGGTAGGTGGATTGAATTGATACAGACTCAATTCCAATAAACATATTGAATGTTCCCATTAGGGTGGTGCAAGCAAGCTGGAATGGAACCGGCCAATCTGATATTGTGTTACTCTCTTTCACCATAAAGCAATAGATGCTTAATCCCAACCTTGCAGCCCTAACCACAACTCATCTAACTCCATAATCCATGACAATTGCCTTATAAAGACTCGCTTTCGCTCAGACTCTGATGGGTTCTCTTAACCAAGCCAATCATCTTACATGTGAAGAACAAAATTCCAATTAAGATAAAAGATAAGGAATTAATGATCGAATCAACTCAAATCCCGAATTGTAGATTTGAGGGAGATGGACCAACAACCCCATAATTGATAAGATGGGTGATCAGATGTTTCTAATAACTCACTTTATAGACTTTCTAGTACACTTTCTTTAAACATCGACCACCCAAAAATCGGACTGTTCATAACTTCCAAAAGTGAGGGTTTTGATATGGACCATTGAAGAGGTCATCCGCTGATTGGAGACCAGACCATATCAATGGATCAGTTGTCTTATCAAGTGAATGGTCCACATTTAACGAATACGTAACCACAAATCAAAAAATTCCAAGCACAAAATGTCATTCCTCATAAAATAGATTGTGACATGTGAACCACTTTCTCATACATGCATATGGATGATAGGATGCAATATTACATTTTCAATCTTACTTTTATCCTCTTATGATAAGGGCTTATTTGGCATTGCCTATTTAACTGCTTCCATGAAATTGTAATGTTTAAAAGCATTAATTTCAGTAAGGATGCATTTGGTTTCATCAAATATCTTGGTTTTTCGTTATTAATCAGATCTAATTTGATACAAAATATATAATATAAAAGTTCTTTGCCAAATACAACCCTAAATTAAACTTTTGGTTTGAAGTACATGTTTCATTGCTTATTAAAAAGCAACTAAAGAATGATTTTTTTACATTTGTTATTAAAAAGATATTTCAAGAGGTGGTTTTGGGTTAATCAGGCATTCCCTCATTTGGAAGTAGAACACATATTAGATCTCAGTGTAGGTACAACACATGTTAAAGATTTTGGTTATTAGATACAAGTACAAAAATGTTGAACTAGTTTTTAAAATTTCTTTATTTGACTTTTGTTTCTTGATATATATATATATATATATATATATATATATATATATATTTCATTACCCAACCTTATTGTAGATGGACCTATATACACACACACACACTCCATCTCAAAACATCCAAATTCAGGTGCAGTACATTTGATGATTTAATGGGCAAATTTTTTATTCATGTAGCCATCATCATCACAGGGTTTGCATGTTGAATGGGTTGCATGTCATAAATACCCACAATTCTCGACTTTATTAATTAAGAGAATTTTTGAAATTTCTTTCCTAATAAAGCACCTCTCACGATAATGTTTATTTTAGGATATTGTCTTGAAACTTGAACGCTCACCATTAAAACTTCGTAAAGTCCACCGTAATGTTTATTAACCATCCAACCTGTTGATAATGTCATATCGATCCAGATGAAAAGACAAAAAAAAAAAAAAAAAAAAAACAAAACAAAAAACAAATGTTAGCTTGATCCAAAACTTTTTTCACCCATAAAAGGTTTTCAATGGTTAATAACCACTATTTCTTGAGGTGTGGTCCCCCTAAAAATTTTATCTACTTCACTTTTGGGACCATGGCCTAAAATAAGCTAGAAAAACAGATGAAAATCACAGACATAATATGCATACTTGGAGCTTCTTTTTTTTTTTGTTAGCTTGTTAGTACACCCCACTATCAGTTCACACATCACCGTTAGCCACCCCCACTAGGGAGTCGATACCAAGACCTCAGTGTGCATACTTGGAGCTAGCCCCTACTTTCAGGGTCTCACCCACATCGCTGGTTCAGACACAGCCAAGTCAGGCTCTGTTTTCTGTGGGAAAATCGGATGGGTGCACAGAGAGTCGATACTGACACATCTTCACTACCCATGGGTTTGTTTGGATGCCAATTAAAATAAGTTCATCTCATTTTATGTAATTAAAGTTATATATTATAAATTATTTTTTAAAAGAATTAAAATATAACCAACAATTTATATAAACTGTTATCTCTAACACATAGTCAATGTTAACTAAAATGAGATAAAATCCAGCACAGTTCTGCAGCACCTCTCGAGCAGCAATTCAATATACCACAGAGCATCAGTTCAGCTAGAGTGAAATCTACCAAAGTCCCAATGGAAAAGACAAGCAAAAAAGGCAGGCAGCCAAACGCATCTTAGTATTTTAATAATGAAGGGCTGAAATTTTAGGATTCGCTTAGGTAGGGGAGTCACATGCCCTCCACATAGGATTCCTCACTCTAAATCAGCACTTCCCATGAGGTCGAGTTGTATGGCCCCACCGTGATGTGTGTCGAAAATCTACCTCATCAGTCAGATGTACCATTCCATGGTGGGACATAGGCTTGAAAATCAAGTCAATCCATGACTTAGGTGGGCGACACCACATGTAACAGTTGAGAGGGGTTACCCTCCCATTAAAATTAACATTCATAATCATTTATTGGACACACTGAGATGTGGTTCACAAATCCAGCCCATCCATTGTCTGTGTCCCACTTGGGTGAGGGGTCAGACCAAGTTTCAACCGCATCCAAAACTCAGGTGAGCCCCGCCAAGTTCTTTTATATGTTTTAGGCATGTTTTCACATAGCTTTAGATGGTATGGCCCACCTGAGTTCCGTGTATGGATGATTTTTGGGATATACCATAGCCTAAAGGGGACCCATCAAATTCACGGTTTTGATGTTCGACAAACATCATGGTGGGCCCACACAGCTCGACCTCATGGGAAGTTACCATGAGGTCGACCCCATAGTACCATTTCTCTCTCTCTCTCACACACACACAGGGTCGATCTCATGGGAACTTCTAAGGAAGTTGAGCCTCGTGGGCCCTGTTATTAAGTGTGTTAGATATCCGCACCATCAATTAGATGCACTCTTTCATGGTAAGCCATGGGCCTAAAAATTAGGTGAATCCATAACTTGGGTGGGCCATATCATAGACAACATTAAGAGTGGATGCCCACCCTCCGAAGCCTTCCTGATTGTTTGTAGAGCTGACTGATATGTGATTCAGAAATCTAATCCATCCATTGTGTGTGTTCCACTTGAAAGAGGGGTCACGCCATATTTCAAGCCATTCCAAAACTTAGGTGGGCTCCACCAAGTGCTTTTAGATGTTTAAGGAATAATTTCACATAGTTTTAGATTGTGTTGCCCACCTGAGATACAGATACGGCTGATTTTTGAAACATTCCATAACCCAACGGAGACCACCAAATGCATGTCTAGCAAACATCGTGGTGAGGCCCACAGAAGCTCCCATGATGTCATCATGTGTGTGGGGTTAATTCAACCAATCTGATTTTGGGACTTTGAGTTCAAGATATGGAATTACGTACATAAATTAATCAGTTTTGTTGGTAGATCATTCAAGGTATCCTAAAAGTACAACCAAATAAGACAAATCATAATATTCAAAAAAATCATGATTACATTATTAAAATGTAAACCTTTCTCTATCCTCAGCTTATATCAAGGTTAGACCACTCATATTTAGTTTAATGGAGATGTTGGAAAGGAGTTGTAGAGAACCAACCTCACAGGTGGGTCAAGGAAAAGAAATATTTCTCAAATATAAATGGATGTACCTTTCTCCAATACATAAATGATACCTAATGTCCAATATAAAACCACTAGAGTGAATGCACATAAAAGCATGGGTCCACATGTATAAAATGAGTGGGTGCATGTAGTTGCATGAATAGATAGCTTTTAACATGTGATGTATGAAAAAAAGGCTATTTAATAAATGAAACCACCATAAGAAATATGTGGACATGCGCATTAACAAATTGAATTTGGGTCCCACCAGATTCACATGGACACAATACATGATGTGTTTAGTATTTCACGTGGACATGCACTTAATAAATTTTCTTTATATTACCATATAGTGCATGGATATCAAGCATTCATTGGAAGAGTATCAAATCTGCATCCAACATTCCATGTGCGCAACAGATGCAGCCATTTCTTCCCCACCAACACCTTTTGTTTTTCCTAATTACATATGATATATATGAGTACAAAAATGGGAAATGGTACCATGATGTTTACCTTGTGGGAGCGATCTATGTTGGACATCCACACCATGCATTTGGTGGGTCCTCTCTATGTCGTGAGATATCTCAAAAATCAGTTGTATCAGAAGTTAAGTGGGCCATACAATCTGAAATCATGTGAAATTGTGCCTAAAACTAGTTGGTGGGACCCACTTTAGTTTCTGATAGTGCTGAAATTTAGTGTGATCCCTCATCCAATTGGAACACACAATGGATGGAATGGATTTCTGAACCATATTTCAATGGGGGCCCTACAAAGGCTCATGAAGGTTTCAATGGGCAGGTATCTACTATCAACTGTTGTTTGTGGTGTGTCCCACCTAAGTCAATGATTGGCTTGATTTTTAAGCCTGTGGTTCACATTGGAAGGGTTCATATGATTAATTGAGTGGATGTCCAGCATAGATAATGGTGGGACTCTCCCACAAGGTGGACCTCCTAGTACCATTTCCCTACAAAAATTAGGCTCATCCTCCTGCAAAACATAAATCTAATGACAGTTTGGGCCTATTTGGAGGGATGTATTTTACACCTTTTAAGCATTAATTACATACCAGGGACTGGGTCACTAGCAGCAGCAACTTTTAGGTACCAAAAATGACATAGCGTCTATGATCCCACCATGATGTATATGTTTTATGCCTCTAAAAATGAGACAAATCCAAAGCTCGACCATATTATGGGAAGAACATTCGTTCAATCTCTAGTATTTTATGTAGTGTGGTCGGCTTAATCTTTGAATCTGCTTCATTTTTAGGCCCATGCCCTAAAACGATATGTACTAATGAATAGATGGAGTATAACACATATTTCATGGTAGGGCCACCAATCTTTGGCTTCAAATTATCATGAAATATCATGGGAGGAAATTTCTCTTAACTTTCAAACACGTGATGTTGTTTGATGTATACATTAAATGCTGATCTGAGTGAAATTATATGAAAATACATGTAATGATCACATCAAATCAAACATACCCTTAATGCAATGGCTCGTTAATGTAACGGTGTGGTAGTTCTTTCAGACATTTTCTTTTTCATCTTTTATTTTTTATTCCTCCGTTGTAACATTTTTTTAACTAAAAATAGTGAAGAACCTTTGCTTCATGAGATCACTATTTATTGGAAACATGTTACTTAGCTGATATCATCTTTCTTTTTTAAATGTGTGAAGTTTGGATGATTTTTAACTTCTTTGGTTTGACTCACGTGAACTTTCAATACGAACAATCTGATCCGTACAATAGGTGGGCCACTTCTTGATGATCACATGATATGAAAATCATGACTGTCCAATCATTGTAGGGGACACAACATTAAAACCAATGAACGACAGATGATAGGTCTCAGTGTGCTGGCATGGTTCAGTGGGGATTTTCATACCAACGATGGCAATGGTGTGTCCCACCTTTTCACGCATTGGATACTCTACGCGTACGGGACGCCAGCTGGGAAGATGCATGTGGTGGCTAGAAGTCCACACACAGAAATGAGAGCGGATTAGGCAGTGGGTGTTTCCCTGACAGTGGGGGCCACCTTGATGTACGTGTTGTGCATCCACCCGTCCATCAGTTTTTCCAATCATTTTTGGGCATGTTCCCAAAGATGAAGAAGATCCAATTCTCAAGTGGACCATTCGACAAGAAACATTGGTTATTGAACACCCACTGTTAAAAACTTCCCAGGGCCCACCGTAATGTTTATTTTCCATCCAACCCGTTGATAAGATCACATAGACCTACACGAAGGAAACCCACAAATATCAGCTTGATCCAAACCTTTTGTGGCCCACAAAAAAGTTTCTAGTGGTAAATCACCACTCTTTTCTGTGGGGTGGTCCACCTAAGACTTGTATCTGCTTATTTTTGGGCTCCTGACCTAAAATGAGCTGGAAAAAAGAACAGCGTGGATATACAACACATACATCAAGGTGGGCCCACGGTCAGGGAAACACCCCTTACGGTGTTACCCCTGATAACACCACATCCGCTCCCCCACAGAAATTGTACACGTACATTGCACATAACTTCAACGAATCCACGTCCGATTTATAATAGAAGTTGGAAACAAACATATAATCTACAATAAAAGCTGCAGACTGTAACTACAAGCACCGCCTGCAATATGTAAAAGTCCGAATAAGATAAAAGTTGCAATTTGAAAATGTTTGGGCATTTAAAAATTAAAGTCAGTCATTTGAAGGAAGCTGAAGTGATGGGTTAAAACAGGAGACTGCTGCTTTTGGTGTGGTCCAACATTTTGGACGGCTCAATTTGAACAAAGTTCTCAGAAAGTTCCGAGTTATTTTATCATAGGCCCTTGATAATGGACGGAAGCACCTTTAAGTGATCCAAGCCGTTCATCTGTCAATCCCAGATCAATAATGTGAGTGATTGATTCTATCATACTGTTGAGACCCAGCTGTCGGTGATCCAAAGGATCTTCTACCTACACTTAAAATGTACGGTATGATTTCAATACTGTCCTGTTAGACAAGGGACGCGGATTAGCTACTGACAGATTGAGCAAAGAGACTCGCTATTGAAGTGACGTCTGGGACCCATGATGTGTGTGTTATATCCACACCGTCCATCTATTTGGAGAGATCATTTTAGGGCATGATTTAAAGGATGAGGCAGATCCAAAGCTGGAGTGGGCCACACCATATAAAACAGTAGGGAGAGTGACGCCCACTGTTGAAACCTTCCAAAGGTCCATCATGATGTTTATTTGAGATCCAAGCTGTTCATGTGTTAACTCAGACATGAAAGAAGGGAAAACACAAATAGCAGCTTGGATCGAAAACTTTAGTGGCCTTCAGAAGTTTTTAACGGTGGGCGTCAGTCTCCCACTGTTTTCTGTGGTGGGCTCCATTCTAGCTTTGGGTCTGACTCGTTCTCTACCTCATGCCATAATATCATATTTCCGAATGGATGAGCGGTGTGGATATAAAACATACATCATAGTAGGGCCCACAGAACTTGGTGACGTCACTTCAGTAGCGAGTCTCGCTAGCCTGTCAGTATAAAATCCGCATCCTTAGACAAGTGCCAGTTGCACTCACGCAAGCACGTTCTACCCACGTGCCGACGCCTCCAGTTGCACTCCTGAAGACGCCCACGTGCGTTTTGGTTTGGCATACACGTGTAAGTAGAATACTTGCCACGTTCATCTGTGTGCCCCAAGTATGATGCCGTTGCATAAAACCAAAGGAGAAAAAGCCATAGCATAAAACTCACGTACGGAACAACCATTTTTACGGTGGTGTGCACGTGCACACGACATTCATCCTTTGTATTTCACACGTGTGGCTCGCCTGTTAATTGAACCTGTCCGATCATGCGCTACAGGCTGGCAAACTGGTGAATGGCGTGCCTGAATTGTGGATGGTTACGATATAGACCAGGAGGAGTCGAAGGTTTGCAAAATAAAAACCAATCTGCCCATCCAAAACTAACCAACGGGTTAGATCAGACTGTTGATGTCATCTATTGCTTGAACGGTCTGGATGAATTGCTCATATTTAGAAGAAAAATAAAATCCTAGTAGACAATTAGATATCTTTTTAATTTCCATTCATGACCTTGCATTATTATAAATGATAATAGCTACAAAGTTCCTCGTACGAGAAGCTTTTGTACAGTCACGACACACCAAAAGATGATACATCAACATGTTTCCAAGAATACCCCTGCCTCATGTCATGCACAAGGGATACTCCTCCTTCACATGGATGGTGGGGATGCACTGCATCGTCTGGGGTTGCTGCTGGGGCTGGTGATTCTTGAATCCGACCCGTCCACACATCCGGACCGACTCTCCGACGAGTGGGATAACGGGCAGATTGTCGCAGTTGCAGATCTCGATCATGAATCCATCTGGATCGTGGAAGAATAACTGATCGACGGATATGCCGCCTTCTTCGACTGTCCTCTGGATGTGGTCAATCCTCATCTCCTTCAACTTCCTTTCCACGGCTTTCATGCTCTCACACTGCATGGGTAATTCCGTCATTTTCGCATTCAAGGGTATTTTGGGTATTTCAACTCATGCATGGCTCACGTGAGTGTCACACTACGAGGCTCTTCTGTTATCGTACAGATCGGGCTCAAATCGGTGGTCCGCCAGACTAAGAAATTGTGGAACTTGGACAGAACCATCCACAAAACTAACTGGTTGGATGGTGATCATGCAAGCCCTGCCTGGCCTAAAAAGGTAGGGCCCACTCACTAGACGGCTAAGATTTCCATGTAGGCCATCAATAGAGCCGACCCACCAAATGCAATTGGAAATTTAGAGAGAGAGAGAGAGAGAGAGAGAGAGAGAGAGAGACCTGGAAGGAGATATGATTATCTTTGGGATTAATCTCAGTCTTCTCAGGCATGGCTTCTGGATTCTCAGATTGCAATAGATGTATGCCAATTCCATAACTAAATAGCCTACCAAACACCACAGAAAACAAGAAAAATCAATCACAAGAACATAAAAATAAAAAATAAAAGAAAATCTATTTTTCAATTTTCCAACACGGGTTTTCTTTTTCTTTTTTTTTTTTCTTTTTTTTTGGGTGTGTGCGTGTGTATGTTTAGTACCATGCTCCATCAAAATCAAAGGAACCAGGTCTCCTGACAGGGAAAAACCCAAGAACGTTTTGATAAAAATCAAGAGATTTCTCCACAGATTTGCAAACAAGGGAGATGTGATTCAAGGAAGTGAGAGGCAATGAACCTCTTGCGTTCTCAAACATCTTTGCAGATTCAACGGCCACAAAGAAGAGAGAGAGAGAGAGAGACGGTACTCTTCAATTGGGTTGCAGGAGGGGAACTTAAATAGAAGTACTGAAGAGACTCCGTATGCGACACGTGTCACGAAACAGCTACGATGACACGTAGATGCCACGTTACCCTAATTGAAAGGCTGAAAGCTATAGGCGGCAAATGGTGATTCTGGATTTTACCAAAGCCGTCCGTTTAGATAGTGGTCGCGCTGTCTTACGGCACCAGCACTGTCTCCGCTGGCTCTCTTGAATAGGATGGGAATCGTCTGCAAACGCAGCATGCTCTGTGGCGCTCACCGAGTTGTATATGTAAATCCACTCCGTCCATCAGGTGGGACCCGTATTTGAACCGTACATTAAAAAAAATCATGTGTCGTAGTAATGGGAATCTGTTGCCGCGTGGTGGCCTGCATGAGTTTTGGATCTGACTGATTTTTGTGTCTTCACTTCATCATAGTGAGTTACACCTGATTAACGGTTGAGATGAAAGATAAACACTACGGTCATCCAACATAAACCTACGGTTGGCACGTGAATCTTGATGATTTTTACTCACATGGCCTACAATCGAGGATACAACCAGATGGATAGAATTGTTTTTTAACAACTGGTGGGCCCCACAGATTGGATGTTCCGTAAAACGGATTGTCGAGGATTCAGTCGCTCTGAACAGAGAGCAGCAGACAGGAAAGCGATTCGGGGGATTCATCTCGATTCTCCACTCAGCTTTCCTTCGGGAGAGCGGATTCCTCCGCCATAGGAAGCTCATACTTCGACCGTGGGGCTCACCTTTATGTATTTGTTGCACATCCATGCCGTCCATCCGTTTCTCTAGCTAATTACAGGACATGAGTTAAAAAATGAAAAAGATCCAAATCTCATGTGTACCACGCCACTGAAAATAGTGGTGATTGAACGTCCACCGTTAAAAAATTCTTTGAGCCGCCCGAATTGTATATTTGCAATCCAAACAGTTGATTACGTCACACAGAACTAAATGTTTTTTTTTTTTTTTTTTTTTAAAAAAAAAAAAAAACAATATCAGTTTAATTCAAAACTTTTATGGCTCACCAAAAAAGTTTTAATAATGGCCGTTCAATCAACACTGTTTCTAGTGGTGTGGTCCACCTGAGATTTGAATGATTGGCGACGAATGCATCAAAATAGGCCCGATGGTCAGTCTAAGTCGGTGTTTTCCGGGCTGACCGAATCTGAACTAACATAGACGTGGCAATGTGGGATGGTGCATGCGATGTCCATTAGTGGCTCTTATCTACCGATCAGACAATCCTAGCCATTACCCACTTTTATACGCTAATTGTACACCTTTCGGTTAAGAGACTGATGGATGGCTAGAACTGTCCAATCGGGCAAAAGGTTTTATCAGTACTTGCCACGTGTATGGTGGAAATTGGCTTGATAGAGTATCCAGCGCATCATTTGGAAATCGGACTGAATAAACTCTTATCTGTTGGGCCCACCGTGACTGCATGTGGTTTATCCACGCCGTCCATTCGTTTTTTCCAGATCATTTTAGGGGTTCAACCCAAAATTGATGCATATGCAAAGCTCAAGTCGACCATACCACATGAAAAAGTGAAAATATTGATTTCCACCGTTGAAAACTTTCCAAGGCCCCAGTCATGTTTATTTCTCATCCAACCTGATAATATCAGACAGACATGGATGAAGTTAAAACACAAATAGCAGCTTGATCTAAAACTTCGGTTGCCCCCAAGAAATTTTCAACGGTGGATGTTCAATTCACACCGTTTCCGGTGGTGTGGTCCACTTGAGGTTTGGATATGCTTTATTTTTAGGATAAAGATCTAAAATTACGTGGTAAAAGAGATGTACGGAATATATACGCAGTCCGCTTCCCATCATTTCCTTTTGGGTACCACGAAAAGTGCGGAACCAGTGCAACGAAAAAGCTCAATGGGGTCTTATCTTAGAATACGGATCCACTGTTTCCGTCAAGCAGCAAAATTGTGTTGCAATATAATTGGACCGTATAAATGTGGAATGCATTGAATAATATATGGCTGACTGGAATGGACCCACCACTATACAGCAAAGGAGGAAAAAAGCAGAAAAGTCGTGATTTTAGCAAACCATCAGCCTGGGAGCTGGTGGAAAAGCTGTGGGCCCCACCCTGATGTATGTGATTTATCCAGGCCGGTTATCCATTTTGCCAACTCAACATTGAGATTGAATGAAATAAACATTGGTGGCCTTTGAAAAATTTTGTTAGTACACGTTCAATCTCAACTATGAGCTTTGGATTTGTTTCATTTTTTTGAATCGTGTCTTAAATTGAGCTTACAAAATGAATGGACATAATCCGTGAAATAGATAATGCCCACAGAGCTTTTCTACCGTCTAAATAGCTAGTGTAGGGATAAAAAATATGTGATTGATGGGCTTTTTTATTTTATTTTTTTGGTGGGTTAGTGCGCTTGTTAGTACACACCCCACTGTCAGTCCACACTCCACTGTTAGCCACCCCCACTAGGGAATCGATACCATGACTTCAGGCGTTGAAACCATGTATCTCTCTTGATGGGCTAAATCAATAAATCTTGTACAACTTAGAGCCACATTAGTTGATTTTAGAGGTTCGAGGCATGATTTTAAATGGTGTGGCTCATCCATGTTTTTAAATTGGCTTATTTTCGGGCTATAAATAGAACATGTGGGGCTACACATTATGAGCAAATTGGATGTAATGCATGTATCATGGAGTCCATACACATCACATTGGACTACGATATTTGATATATATCTACAAAGGAACATCAGTCAAGGGTACTTAGAAAATTTTAAAATTGTGCATGCGTATTCATAGATGCTCATGTTTTACTCGCTATGCATCAATGAGTGCGTTGATTTTAAGCCTGCGCATTCCTTCCTTTTTTTTCATATAGAAGTCTACACACTTTCCTCACATTTCTCATTCATGACTTACCTCACATTTCTTACTTTTAGGTGATCCAAACCATCTACTATACATGATCCATGCAACAAAAATCTCCTGGAAGAGAAAATCAGAATTACAGACGGCTAGTAAGAAAATAGTTGACGAAGAAAATTTAATAACCATTGTTTTGAACTAATAAAAGGTCAAATATTCTATTGACAGGATCTTCAAATCTTGGAGATGTTTATACAAAGACCTTTGTGCATCCTATTGCATTAACATATTTTGCAATCAAGCTGTGGACCCCACTTACCTAAACCATGGGCGCGTTGAATATATTAAATTGGATGACGCTTAATACTCAGGCACTCATAAAACTTAGCTTTGGCATATTAATTTAAGTTAAACTGACTAAATTGTGGAGCTTATTGTCATAAAGCAACAATCCCAAGTTTAGAGTGGTTGAAAACTTCTAACTTGGCATTCATAGACATTTGTTTGTGGAAATAAGATTATTGGATTTTTCATTTTTAACGGTTCAATAAATGCCACCCAATCTGATAATCAGATGATCAAATAAGTGTAAACTTTTGGTCTGTCTTATAAATTGGACAGTTAAATTTCATTTAATTGTATGCCAGGAATGCAATTTTCAATCACATGCATGTCATGGACCACACTATGTCGGATTATAAATATTTTCTCATTCCAGAGCATTCTCTTAAATTATTTGTCGAACCCAAAAAATAATGTTAATGTTAGGTCTTCAGTGCATGGTCACGTCATTCCGACGTGTTTTTGTCCTGCTTAAGTCCAGTTGCTACATGCCCTTACACTACTGTAGTTGAGTTCCTAGATCCAAGCCTCTCAACAGGTGGGCCCCACGTATGTAGATTTCCTGGGCCAAATATCAGGACAGCTGCTTATCTGGTGGGCTACACATCTAAAAGAAACAAATCATCAACCGACGGTTCACATTCAATGTACTTGTGTGGACAGATAAAATGGCCTGATTTTTTGTCCAGGTAAGTACACTACCGGGGCCCATCTGTTGAGTTACTTGGATCATGTATGATGGTATGTAGGCAGCGAGCTACCCTAGCAAGTGTATATAGAAATTGTAGTCATGTGGGTGCACCTTGCATTTCTCATAAGCCTAAGTGGAACATGACTCAGCACCTACCTGGCTAACTTTTCATTTTATATTTTTAATTGGTTTTGATTGGACGGGTCGCCCCATCTGAAAACTGTAGAGTTAAAGAGAGCTTTAACGTACTAATGGGGTATGGCAGGCGAAATGGACGTGCAGTGAGTAGTGGTTTGAAGAGGCAAGGTTGGGTACCACCCTCACCAGGAAGAACTCAATTTGAGCATTACCCTCACCAGAGCCAAGGTAGAGATGGATGGTCTTGTCAGGCGCTTTGTGGGCCCACCATGATATATATATATATATATATATATATATATATATATATATATATATATATATATATATATTATATATAATAATGCGCATGGAGAGAAAAGTAGTAGCATGATGGGGTGCGGATTCGGGTGATACCCGAGTGGGGGCGGACATGGATTGAGCACTATCCCTACTGGAACCAACTAGAAACGGATGTTCTTGTCAAGGGCTTTGTGAGGCTACTTATTATATATGCATGCTCACCTACGCATACCACACATGTGTGCACCTTTGCACACGTTCATGGGTGTTGAATCGGAACGGTCCATAAGATGCGGAATCCCGTGAAACCTCAGGTGGTGAATTTTCACCATGATCTAAGATTCTGGTGGGCCATAGCAAAGAGAAATTCAAATCTAAGGGAAGAAACTGTTTGCATTTGTATGGCCCACCGAAGTTTTGGTGCAAAGTAAAAATTGGTACCAGGAGGTTTCATGGGGTTCTGCTTTATGTGGACCGTTCAGATTTTCGAGACTCATCACGTATGATGAGTTCTTAAAAAAGTTCATAGGTAGTATGTGCGAATTGGTTCACAGGTGAGCGTTTTCGAGATTCATCACGTATGATCAGTTCTCAAAAAAAGTTCGTAGGTAGTCCGTGCGAACTGGTTCGCAGGTGAATTTTCACCCTGATCTAAGATTCTGTTGGGCCATAGCAAAGAGAAATTCAAATCAAGGGAAGAAACTTTTTGCATTTTTATGGCCCACCGAAGTTTTGGTTCAAAGTAAAATTTGGTATCAGGAGGTTTAATGAGGCTCTGCTTCATGTGGACTGTTCAGATTTTCGAGACTCATCACGTATGATGAGTTCTCAAAAAAGTTCGTAGGTAGTCCGTGCGAACTGGTTCGCAGGTGAGCGTTTCTGATATAATGAGGCTCTGCTTCATGTGGACTGTTTAGATTTTCGAGACTCATCAGATATCATGAGTTCTCAAAAAAGTTCGTAGGTAGTCTGTGCAGACTGGTTCGTAGGTAGTTCGTGCGAACTGGTTCGCAGGAAACGCTCACCTGCGAACCTGTTCGCACGGACTACCTACGAACTTTTTCGAGAACTCATCATGTTTGATGAGTCTCAAAAATCTGAATGGTCCACATGAAGCAGAGCCTCATTAAGCCCCCTGGTACCAATTTTTACTTTGAACCAAAACTTCGGTGGGCCATGAAAAATGCAAACAGTTTCTTCTTCTTAATTTGCATTTCTCTTTGCTATGGCCCAACAGAATCTTAGATCAGGGTGAAAATTCACCCCCGGGTTTCATGAGATTCCTCATCTTATGGACCGTTCGGATTCGACTCCTATGACATGTGTGCAAAGGTACGCACATGCTTAGGTGCGTAGGAGAGCAGCCTATATATATATCTATATATATATATAGATATATATATATATATATATATATATATTATATATATATATAATATAATATAGAAGAATGCTCACGTGTGCACTTTTTTACATGAGCACCCATGCGTACCTTTGCACACGTATCATGGGCATATAATCTAAATAGTCGGTGTGATGTTGTGCCCCTTAAAATGTCATGGGCCTAACTTTTAGCCCGATATAAAACTCTAGTGGGCCATGGAAAAAAGAAACAGTTTCCTCCATTGATTCGCATTTCTCTTTGTTATGGATCACCAGAGTTTTGTATCGAATCGAAAGTTAGGCTCACGAGGTTTCAAGGGGTGCCGCATCACGTGGACCGTTGGGATTATGCACCCATGACACTGTGCAAAGGTGTGCATGGGTGCTCACATAAGAAGGTGCGCAGGTAAGCGAGGAATGCGAGCATTATATATATATTTCAATGCTCAGGTGTGCACTGATTCTCATGAGTTCTTGTGAGAACTTTTTTAGAACTCATCACATGTAATGCGAGCCCAATATTTAAACGGTCCATGTGATGTAGTACCCCATGAAACTCCTACGGACTAACTTGTACCCTCATCCAAAACTTTCGATGGCCATGGAAAAAGGTAATGGTTTCCTCCCTTGATTTGCATCTCTCTTGGCTATGGCTCACCATAATTTTGGATCAGGGTGAAAATTGGTCCTTATAGGTTTCACTAGGTGCTGTATCACATGGACTGTTCCAATTTTGGGCCAATGACACATGTGCAGAAGTGGGCAGGTGAGTGTGTGTGTATATATAAGAATGCTCACCCGCCCACCAGTTCTCACGAGAACTTGTGAGAGCTTTTTCAGAACTCATCACATGTGATGTAGGCCCAAAATCTGAACGGTCTATGTGATGCAACACCCCATAAAACCCCTATAGCTTGACTTTCACTCTAATCTAAAACTTTGGTAGGCCATGGAAAAAGGAAATGGTTTCCTCCCTTGATTTGTCTCTCTTTTGCCATGGCCCACCAATGTTTTGGATCAGAGTGAAAGTTGGGCCTTAAGAGCTTCATGGGTGCTACATCACATGGACGGTTCAGATTTTGGACCCACATCATGTGTAATGAGTTTCAAAAAAGTTCTCACAAGTTCCTATGAGAATTGGTGTGTATGTGAGCAATCCTCTGTCTCTCTCTTTATATATATATATATATATATATATATATATATATATATATATATATATATATCTATATATATATATATTATATATGTTTTGATAGACAAATCATGGTAAGTTATGAACTTAAAAAGGAGGGGATGGAAGGCTATGTAAACCACACCACAACAAGCAATAGTGAAAATGATCTCATTGTTGAAACCTTCCTAGGGCCCATTGTGATGTTTACCTGACATCCAGATGGTTGATAACGTCACATAAATATGGGCGGAGAGAAAACATAAATATCAGTTTGATTCGAAACTTTTGTAGCCCTCAAAAGATTTAGAGCATTCGGCATTCAATCCTCATTGCTTCATTTGGTGTGGTTCATTCGAGCATTTGATGTATCTCATTTTAGGATTCATCACCTAAAATAATGTTTTTAAATGGATGAAAGACATGGATAAAATACATAGACCATGGTGGGCCATACGAGCCTATGGTACGGCGGGGATTGGGTACTGCCCCCACCATGACCTACCTAGAGACGGATGACCTGGCTGGGTTCTACCAGTGATGTTCGTATTTTATGGGCGTTGTCCATTTGGTTTTATAGGTACTATTGCTCAGGTGGTAGACTGCCTGGAGTTTCAACACTTAGTCAAGGGTTCGAGCATCATAGGTGGTGAAATTCCACTACAAAGTGCAAAGTGAGGGTGTGGGATGTGTGCGTGCGTGTAAATAAATAAAACAAGAAGAGAAGAAAAAAAAACAGAGGCGTTAGCCCAAATAGGAGACAGATACCGGCTCAAGTGTACCACACCACTGGAAACATAGGTAACAATGCTGCCACCGTTGAAACTTTTCTAGGGCCCACTGATATTTATTTTGCCATCCAAACTGTTCATAAGGTCACATAGAATATATGAAGGGAAAATATAAATATCTAAATATCAGCCTGATCTAAATACTTCTGCTGCCTCAATAAGTTTTCAACGGTAGTCATTCAATTCCCACTTTCATCTAGTGTGGTCCACTTGAGCCCTTTATCTACCTCTTTTTCAGGCTCACTATCTAAATTGATCTGTCAAAATCAAAATGGATGGACGGCATGGATAAAACACATAATCACGGTGGGCCCATAGATATCCTGGAACGGTCCGTCTCTAAGTAGGTCCCGATGGGGGTAGTACCCAATCCGCTAAGTCCTGGTAGGGGTAGCACCCGATCTCTAGATAGGTCCTGATCGAAGCAGGTAGACATTCGATACGGTGCAGCCTTTACTGTGGCCCACCTTGATGTATGTATTTACATCCACACCGTCCATCCGTTTTTCCTGGTCATTTTACGGCAAGAACCCGAAAATGAAGCAGATTCCATTCTCACGTGGACCATTTCACAGGAAAAAGTGTTGATTAACCATTAATGAGCCACATAAGTTTTGAATCAAGCTGATATTATTTTTTTCCCTTCATCCAGATTTTTGTGACCTTATCAACAGGTTGGATGGAAAATAAACATTAAGTAAACATTACATCGGGCCTTATGAAGTTTTTAATAGTATTATATTCAATCACCACTGTTTACTACAGTATGGTCCACCTGAGATTTGGATCTTCTTAGTTTTTTGTCTCATTCTCTAAAATGATCTGGTAAAACGAATGGACGGTGTGGATATAGGATGCATTCATCAAGGTGAGCCCCAAGGTAAGGGCCGTACCGTCCGGGGATGCCTCTAATCCGGTACCATTCGATACCATGCCAGCGTGCGAGGGCCGACATTCCAGCATCTTTAAATTCTACACGTGGCATGCATTAGTCCAACTAAAGCATTCCAGCTGTGAGAATCACATCAGACGGATTTGGTTCTATACTTAATGTAAGTTACTGATACGAATATTCTATCAAATATTTATTTTGTTGAATTTGAATTATTAATTATTTTCATTTGGACTTTTATGAATGCATATTTGGATACTCTCTAATAATTAACTTGTTTAATAAGTTAATAAATTACATTTTTAAAGAGGCTTTTGGATCTAAAGTACAAAAGTATGTTTGGCTTCTAACATCCAATAAATATTTATATCTCAAGATTGTTCAATCCTAATTTAATATCCACCATCTATTGTGTAGCCCAATCTTTAATGTGGACCATTCATTATATCGGGCCCGCCTTAACTGTGGCTTCAATACGAATTGTCCATTGCGTGGGGCTTACCTTCAATGTGAAGCATCTACCTTGCGAGGCCCACATTCAATGTGAGCTATCCATCATGTGGGGCCCACCTTGGATGTGGGTAGTCTATCAAGCAGGACCTGCCTTGGATTTGGGCCATTCATCATTCAGGCCGGCCTTGGATGTGAACATCCTCATGTGGGGCCCAACTTGATATGGGTCATCTATCATGTAGGGCCCATCATCAATGTTATCGCCAATCATGTGTTGCCCACTTTTAAAATCCACCGCCTAGCATACAAAGCCCACCTTTGTTATGGATTGTCCATTATACAAGACCCACCTTAGTGTAAATCATCCATCATATGGGGCCCACCTTCAATGTTATTGTCCATCATGTGGGGCCACCTTCAATTTCCACCACCCCTCATGTGGAGCTCACATTTGATATGGATTGTCCATCATGTAGGCCCCATCTTCAATGTAGGTCATCCATCATGTGAAGACCGCTTTGGATGTGAACCATACATTATTAAGGGCTTACCTTTGATGTGGACAATACATTTTATGAGCTCATCTTGATGTGGGTCATCCATAACATGGGGACCACCTTTGATGTGGACCGTCTACCATGTGGCTCCACCTTTGATGAGGACTGCTCATCATGTTGAGCCTCCTTTGTCATGGACCCTCCATGAGAGAGAGGTAAGAGACCTCAAAAGTTGAAAAGCAAAAAAAACGAAATACTAAAAACTTACAAGTAACTTTCATTACGTAAGTTAATTTTATAGTAGTCCTTACTAAATTAACTTAAGTTAAAATGTGCTTATTAATCTTGCATAAGTTAAAAAATTACTGATTATTTGTTTTCCAAACGAACCCTTCAAAGCTTCATTGTAAAAGTAACTCCCCCAATTTTTTTTTCTTCCTTTTTCAACTTTTTAGTTTTCTACTTCTCTCACTCATCTCTCCATGTGATGGATTGTCCATATCAAAGGAGGCCTCGCATGATGGACAATCAGCATCGAAGGTGGGACCACAAAATGGATAGTCCAACATGATGGATGACCCATATTAAATGAGCTCATATTATAAATGGTCTATATCAAAGGTTGACTCCTAATGATAAATAACCCACATCCAAGGTGAGCACCTCATGATGGATGAGCCACATCAAAGTGAGCCCCATATAATGGACGGTCCACATCAAAGGTTGGCCCCTGATGATGAATGGGGATGGCTTGCATTGAAGGTGGGGCCCATACTATCAACGACTCACGTCAAAGGTCCGCTTCACGTGA
The DNA here is from genome assembly GCA_021015155.1 of Magnolia officinalis. Classification (NCBI taxonomy): domain Eukaryota; kingdom Viridiplantae; phylum Streptophyta; class Magnoliopsida; order Magnoliales; family Magnoliaceae; genus Magnolia; species Magnolia officinalis. Next base: position 100,487,799 of record JAJHSJ010000002.1, read on the forward strand.
TAGGCAATGATGTTGAAGGTAAACCCCACATGACGGATGACCCACGTCAAGGTGGGCCCCATATAATAGATTGTCCACATCAAAGGTTGGAACCTAATGATGAATGGCCCACATCTAGGGCAGGCCCTTCATGATAGACGACCCACATTGAACTGGGCCGATATGATGGATGGTCCACATCAAAGGTGGGCTCGACGTGATGAATGGTGGATATTGAAGGTGGACCTCACATGATGGACACTAACATTTATGGTAGGCCACATGAGAATGATCCATATTAAGGTGAACCCACACGAGGACAGTTCACATCGAAGGTCCCTGATGATGAATGACCAACATCCAAGGTGGGTCTCACATAATGTACAACCTAATTTGAAGTTGGACTCCATGTGATGAATGAACCACATCCAATGTCTAACATCATGGACGACCCACATCTAATGTTACCCCACATATTGGTTAGCCCATATCGAAGATGAGCTTCACAAGGTGGTTGGTACACATTGAAGATTGGCCCTATATGATGGGTGATTCACACTAAAGACTATAACTAACATAATAAGCTGTCCACATCAAGCATTGGCCCACATGATGGACAGAGGATATCATGGATGTACCCAACAAAATTAAGGGATAAATACTTATATGATATTGAAAATGAAAGATTACTTCCTACTATTTGGCTGATAAAATGTGTAGTTTACCAAACATACTTATCTACTTAATAGGTAAAAACTAAAATAAGCTATTTAAAGTATTTAGTAGCTTATGTAAAGTAACTCACGATCCAAACTCGTCCTAAATATTCACTAATCATCGATTCAAAAAATAAAATCAATATATATTTTTTTAATCCAAACTCATCTGAATCAAAACCTATGATTCCACCGTGTAACTTTATTTCATTTTCTATTTATATAATTTTAGTAGCCAGCGGGCTTAATGCAATGATAGATGATGAGAGATTGATTGGCAATATAGCCAGATAGCTTGCTTCAACCAGTACCTTCCTAGATCAGTCACAGTGGCTATCTTACTCTGTTAAAAGCTATAGTGAACGAACTGCAACCCGACCCAATTAATAATATTTTTTTAAATTAGCCACATAACATTTTTTGTTAAAATTTTCTCATTTTTTTCTTAAATAAATTAGCAAAGTTTTACCTCATCCAAAAAATAATTGTGTGGTTACATTGCCCAAAAAATACTTGTATTATATATAGTAGAGATTAGTAGACATAGCACAGCAATGCGTAAGGAGAGAAGTGGTTCATAAGGATGGTAGAAAGGAATGGCTTAGTTGTTGACTGAAAAGGGGAACTTTTTTGATATTCTAGCATAGTGAGATGGCTAACTACTGAGAAACATTGAAACTGTGAGCATGCATAGACTAACTCAATCTCTTTTCTCTAAGTTTACAATGATTATAATTGATTAATAAGCATGCGTGTATTAAATTTGGACCTAGATTGTTTACATTTTGACCGTCCATTGATATCCACCAATCAGCTAGGTTTCCTAATTGATCATTGTAATTTTTGATGTATGGTTGCTTTAAGTCTATATCATATGGGATGTGAACAATATTTCAGTGCCTGCGAAAGTAGGTGCATGGGGCCATGGATGTTTTAGATGATGCTAATGTTTGTGTTTTTCCATCATCCCGGTCGGAATCACCTTATGAATCAGTTAAATGTCATAAAAACTTCATGGGGCAGTAAGGTTTCAATGGCAGAACTTTTCATCACCTCTTTTTCCTGTGGTGTGGCCCGCTTGAGTTTTGAATCTATTTCATTTTTTAGCTAATGTCACACAAACATCATGATAGGCGTTACAAAGCTTTTGATTACCTGTGCTCTCTATAGCAAGGTATTCCAAAATTTGTTTGAGAGGAAGAGCACAATAAGGGCATGTTTGGATACCACCAAATAAGTTCTTTTTTCTGCTTGCAACAATAAATAAGCAACTTATTTGAGATAAGTAAGTTTAGTTTAAGATCAATTATAAGTAACTCTCATACTAAAAGTTAATCACTTCAGCTTAATACGTAGAAACCACTTGAGGCATAAGTAGATTATCTTAAGTAACTTACAATCCAAATGCTCCATAAGTGGCACATGTGTGAATGAGGAAGGGACCATTGCATTGCATGTATGTGCATGGGCGAGAGGCAAGGTAGAGGATTCAATGCCTACATACACCTGTACCTACAAGCCACTACCAACTTGACAATCGTGTGGAACATCTCACAGTTGCATGAAGCTGTTATAGGCCTTTGGTATACATTGATACACCATCGTATAGTCCTTTTAAGCTTTTAAAGAAATTGATTATTTAGCTAGAATGTATTGTATTCAAATTCAGATAATAGCAAATATGACTCTTTAATATATTCTCTCACCAGAATAGCAAATATTGATCCCCAATCAGGACTGTTCAAATAACTGGCAATGGAAAAGCGAGCACATGTTTAATTAGTAAGACACGAGTTTGTGGGGCCACTCTGATTTCTGTGTGATATCCACCTGTCTATCAATTCTCCTTATGTTAGGACATTATCCTTAGAAATGACTAAAATCCAAAACTCAAGTGAGCCACAACACAAGAAACAGTAAAGATCGAAAACCCATCATTTGAAACTATGGTTCCACCTACTGTGATATTTATATGCCATCTAACTCATTCAGAAGGTGATTTTCACTGGGATGATAGGAAAACACAAATATCAGTCTTCACGGAACTGATAGATCGAGTGGATGTCTCATGGACATCATGGTAGAGCAACCAAGCCTAACACGAAGTTAGCATCCTGTCTAGTGCATATGTGCCGGCCTAACACAAAGTTAGGTCACTCCACTTATCAGGTACGTGGGCCACAATATTGAAATCAATGGATAACCATTGGTCTGACTCAACATACAAGTGAGGTCCATCTAGTGATAAAATTCAGCTTTATTTTTAAAAGAGTGAACATGCACATGTGTGACTGTAGCGGATGCAGATGAACCTTGCCGAACACGTGTGTAATGTGCTTAGTGCCCAAATTTGATAGGCCCGCACATGTATTGACTATAAGCTCCAGAGATGCAGTTGTGCATGGCCCACTGACCAGAAGTTCTAATTAAGTGGCTGAAAAGCAAGGACGCTGATAGGGTACTGACCCTTTGATGTGGCGGGATTTGATTGAAGGAAGGCTAGTGTTAGAGTTGGGGCCCAATCAAAGCATGCTTGAAAGTTGTCTGATTGAGTATACACTCGACGTCCTCATTCCTGACACGACCCATGATCCAATCAAATCTCGCTCCACTCTATAGAGACAAGGACAATACCTAATTCAGGAGCTTAATTGATGAGATTAGGTGCAACACCAAAGTTAGGTAAGGCCATAAGTCATGTGCCATGGTCAAAGATGTAGTCATGCAAAACATGTTTGACAAGTAGTTGTTTTTTGTTTTTTAACACACGCACACACACACACGCTTACGGACGCACACACACCCCACACACGCATATGCATGTTGTTTGACATGTAGTTTGGTGTAATACATACTCAACTAATGTCAGAGCATGTGGCCCAATCAAATCTTGCCACGTCAAGGCTTCACCGACCTCAGCGTTACCCAATGTGGGTCCCCTAATTCATGCCAAGAAGTAAAATCGCAGGACGCGAAGATGCAACTATGATGATAGGACGACGTGGATGGAATTTTTAAAAAGATGGTCATACTCTATATATGTACAAAATTAATGGAATGTACAACCCTCATACAGCTTCACATTATTACTAAACTTATATAGTTTTATTCTAAATATTTTTATAAATTTATTTTATTTTTTTTCCTTTTAATAAAACAAAGTTTTAGTCATAAGAAAAACAAATTGCGTAGAGAATTTTGCCTCTGCCTGTTGGAGTTACTAGACGGATAATCTACCATCCATGCAGTATCCTACCGAAAATGCATCACATGGAAGAATTATCCTGTATATGAAAATCTTAGGCACCATTATTTGGACCTTCTTGCTGTTGAATGTGGACCGTTGATGTGTTTCCTTATTTTCAACCTCTGGACGCGTTTGTCTCTTTCAATGATATTTCTTGGAAGTGGTCCATCCACAGTGGAGTGCGACGGCAGCATTGGATGCCGTTACAAGGATATCCTAATCGGACCCGTATCTGCAGTTCACCCACGTGCACAAATGGCTGTGTGTAGACACGCAGATATTAGAGATTTCTCAAGGGACCACGACCTGATTAGGTTTAGATTTTGATGGTGGTCTTTCAATTCTCACAATTCGTTGTGGTGTGGCCAACTTGAGTTCAAGCATGATGTAGAGCGGGTTGCGGACACTTTCATGTCCAAGATGGACTAGAAAAAGTCCGATTGGAAGGGATTGGGATTGTAAAACCTTAAAACAGACATATGTCGCAAACCAAAATGAATTATTCGACGTGCCACACGTATGATTTTTGAGCAGGAAAGCTACTTTAGCCACCCAACCCTGCTACACGCTCATGCCAAATTTAGAGGATTCCATTAGGTTGACTCTCGAAAGTCCTTTTTAATTCCGTTTTTATTATTTATAGTGAGGTTTAATTCGATTATAACTTTTGATCCATTGAGTTCTAGGAGTTGTATCCAACATAAAAAGTGCATGGTTAAGCCAAATAGGCCGAAGACCATGAGCTCTAATAGAAATCATAACAATCTATATAAAATAAGTTTACTATTTATAGTAAGTGACCATTTTAGGGAGTTTGAGTTCTATTCTCATTGTGAAACTTATTCCAAAGTTTGGTATCAATATTTAAAGGGTTGTAAGTTCCTTTTTTTTTTTAATATCATCAATCAATTTATTTCCGATTCATTTAGATTTTAGTTCTATTTTGGATTTAACTCTTCTGAATTTGAGAAATCTCTCAAAAGAGCTCCATGGATTTGGAGTAGTTATCCCTTCAAGGAAGATGGTGATCGACCTCATCACACCATCCTTGCGTCACAGACCTTCATATTTTTTTAGGGTCACATCCTAACATAAGATGGAGAAATTGATGGATGGAATAGATGTCACACAAACATATTAGTAGGCCCCACAAAGTTTTGTGCTCCGTGTAGTATGCAAGCCGAAGATAGAGGTGTACAAGAACCATGCTAGCTTGGTTAGCTCGCTCAACTCAACTCGAAAAAGCTCGATTCGACTCGGTTCGAAGCTGAGTTCGAGCCAAGTCAAGCTGATTTTTTTAGCTCGAAAATGAGTTTGAGCCGAGTTCGAGCTGGCCCCAGCTCGGCTCGACTTGAATCGAACCTAGCTCGAATCGAACTTAGATCGAACTAGTTCGATGACTCGGTTACTTTGATATTGATATTGCTCAACAAGCGTTTGATGAAATGCCTCAAAGAAGTGTGGCTGGTGGCAAGGAATGTATGTATATAAAACCAACACCCTTTTTTCTTGATTTTTATGTTACTTGGAAGGTGTTTGATAAAATACCTATAAAACCATTGTTACTGTCTCAAATACCAGTGAGATTTTGAAGGTGCAATTCAGGTGTTTGTGAAAATGCTGCAAGGATGAACTCGGCTCGAACTGGCCGAGTTGCTAACCTAACCAAGCCAAGCCGAGCCGAGTTTGAGCTGAGGTTAGCTAGTGGCCGAGCCAAGTCGAGCTGAGGCCAACTCGACTTAGTTCGACTCAATGTACACCCCTAGCTGGTAGATGATCATCCTCCACACGGTTGCATTAAGACGGAAGCGGATTGGGTCTTGCCGCCAACGGTGCCAATGTTGGTCCAGGTGGGGGCTTTGTGGAGCCCACAGCCACGTATGGTCTTCATCGATGCCGTTCATCTAATTTTCCATATCATTTTATGGTATGGATCCACGGCTTTAGGCCCTGGATCTGCCTCAATTTTAGGTAAATACCCAAAAATGATATGAAAAAATGGATGAACAGTGTGGATAAAACCCATACATCATGGTGGGTCCCACAGAGCCCTGCCTGAACCAATTCCTTCTGGACGGGAGCAGGACGAAATCCACTTCCCATTAAGACAGGATACTTCCTCTAGAAGCGGATTGCGTACTGAGTAAACTCTGTGAGGTCCACCATAATTTATGTATTTTATCCACTCCGTCTATCTATTTTACCAGATAATTTTAGGGCTTGAACAAAAAAAATGAGGCATATCCACTGTTGAATCGGACCACAGGAAACAGTTGAATTGAATGTCTACTGTTGAAAAAAGCTTGGGGCTACAGAAGTTTTGGATCAAGCTTATACTTTTGTTTCCCTTTCATCCATGTCTGCATGATCTTATGAACAGGTTGGATGACAAATAAACATCACTGTGGGGCTTAGAAAGGTTTCAACGGTGGAAATCATTATCCCCACTCTTCCCAGTGGTATGATCCACTTGATTTTTGGATATGCTTCAACTTTGGGCTTAACCCCTTAAATTAGATAGAAAAACGGATGGATGGCATGGATAGACCATATACATTCAAGGTGGGCCCAACTTAGTTTACTCAGTAGGCAATCCGATTTCGAGTCCATGCACCGAACAAAAAGTCGGGACGTGGAACCTTGTCACGTACGTGAAAAAATAAAATAAAGGAAAGACGGTGAAGCTGACAATCTGGTGCGTTTTGGTAAGGAAAAAGTGAATCTGATGGATACTAACAGCGACAGGTCAGTTGGAAAATCACCACATGAGCATGCCATGCAAGTTGCCCCAAGCCAACACTGCTTGAGCTTGGCTGGACCATGTTGATGGCATGGTCTGGTCATTTGTCTACTTGTCATTGTCTCTACATGCCCATTCCATATTCATACAAGACGTGATTAGTCATTAATTATGGTAGTGGGTATGGCATGCATGTGGAATGCAACTTAAGAGAGAGCATGGTTTTGAGACTTGGACGAGTCCTGTGCAACTTGATTGAGTTGGCTCGGATTTGATGTTGTCTAACACCCTGAGTCACCTATAAGCCTGTGGGGCCCACTTGTGGGCAATCACCAGTAGATGGGTCCCAAGAGATTTAGTCTCTCTCTCTCTTAATTAATCTATTTTCTGTTTTTTTCCTTTGAAGTTGAATTTAAAAAATAATAATAATAATTAAATGAGGAAATATGGATAAGACCGGATCATGTTTGGTATCATCCAAACTCTTGGTCTTCTCTATGAATGGGAATAAATTATATTAACAAACAGATAGTACACATGGAAAATTGGGAGAATAATATTGTTCATTTTACTTGATCCTTAAACGATCTAAGCCGTAGATTGTAATCTGATGCCATTTATATTGTAGAATCAGAGGGGTGATTAGAACCATCTATTCCAGTAGTACTGGTTAGTTGGATTGCTAAACTTGGACTGTTCATCATCAGCTTTGTGAGGGTTCCATACCGTATAGACCATTAGATCCTAATGGCCCACTCTTCCGCACAAACTTTCATAACTTAGGTGAGTCATGACTCAACTCAAGATCAGACAAGTTCATCCAAGATGAGAGGCCTTGTGAATTAATCATAGATCATCTCATTTATAAGATTTTTGCATAAATGGGTTGGAATATGGATGGCTATCGATAGTAAAAGTAACACAATTAACCCATCTATACAATTATTGCTGGATAGTCCATGAAAGTCCTGACCTGATGGATAGGTAAGAGCTTTGTAAGAGTATTAGATCAGTGGAGAATTGAGATAATGGAAAGAGTACTTATCTCGCACCTGGCATGCTAAAAGGATAGTTAGAAAAAATGGTCCAACAATAGAATTTCAATACCAAGGCAGGCTAGTTGGTGGCCCGGCAGCAACATTGAAATTAATGGACAGCAGATGGCCTGCCTCGATGTAAGGGTGTAGCCCACCTAATAAGTGAAAATGACTTGTTTTCACCTCAGGTGATCTTTACGGTGCAACCCACGTTTTGTGGGGCCCTTATGTTCTGTAAAAGTTACGTGTTGGACGTGTGTGTATATAAACCCTAAACCCTTGGTATTTGTTGTTAGGGGTGCACATGGAACCGGTAGAGCTAGTAAACCGGACCGGAACTGATCAGACCGCACAGTTTAGTCCGGTTTTAAAGTACACCGGTTTCGGTTTTAATTCCTGAAATCAAAGAACTGGTTAGTTCAGTTCTCAGTTAGGGGTTTTGTAGAACCGAACCGGACCATAGAATTGAACCCTGGAACCGAACCCAGAGTCAGACCCCTTGGTGAATAAATATTTAAATTTTTCAAAAAATAATAGAAAACGTAAAAAACTATACCATTCATCAAATGGATCACAACACAAATAGACATTGACAGCAAAATCATTTTGGGAACACGAAACAAACCATGATAAGATTACTCTCCGTGAAAATTTTAACCAGATGACTTTGGACATTGTAAAAATAAAAATAAAAAAACCATGCAACTGAGTTAGATTATAAAAAAAACCCAAAACCGTGGAACTAAACCGATTTTTTACAGTCCGGCTCCAATTTAGTTCTAGGGTGCAAACGGTCTAGATCCGGTTCTAATTTTCCTGGCACCGTTGGGAATAGTTTGGTTTTAGTTTCACCTCAGAACCAAACTGAACCGAACTGTGTGCACCCCTATTTGTTGTATGTGAACATTGGGAGGAAAGAAGGATCTACAAAATCCATAATTTGTTAAATCCAAGGAATTGCGAATTCCTTAATTACAAGGGCCAATCAATAAATTTTCTATATAATCAGATTTAGATGGTCCAAACAGGCTTTTAATGTTAATTTAGAGAGTTTATGATAATATGCACTATTTCAATACTAAAGGAAGAAAATAGGAGGTAGACATGCATGCTAGCCAAGAGATGATATCTGTAACCGTTCATGCTGATACATCAAGCCTTCTTATTTTAGCCGTGAACATGCTCCTGACATTGCCGTTTCTCACGCAGGCAGGCTGCTTCACTCTTCATACTAGCCACATGTACATTTAGGGCCTGTTTGGCCGGGCAGATCCCATGGTATTAGGAGGGATGGGATCAATTTTAAGGTAATGATGGTAGTGTCAGTGGATTGTCTTAAGATCCATGGGATTGCTTATATCCCGGGACAAGTTCACTGGGTCTGTTTGGCACGCCCTGCATATCCCGGGATTTTACCTTCCAATCCATCCAACCAAGGGCTAGGATCAGTTTTAAGGTAATGATGGTGATGTCAGTGGATTGTCTTAAGGTCCATGGGATTGCTCATATCCCAGGACAAGTTCACTGGGTCTGTTTGGCACGTCACGCCTATCCCAGGATATTGCTGATCCCATCCCTCCTAATACCGTGGGATCTACCTGGCCAAACAGGCCCTTAGGGCCCGTTCGGACAGGTGGATTGGAAGGGATTGAATGGTATCAGGGTGGATGGCATGAATTTCAAGGCAATGATGGTGTTGTCAGTGGATTGTCTTAAGATCCATGGGATTGCTATATCCCGGGATTGATATATCGAGTCTGTTTGGCATGCCCAGCCAATCCCAGGATTAAACCTTCTCATCCCTTCCAATCCCTCCAACCAAACAGGTCCCAGGCAAATTTGAACGGATTAGGGTGGATTGGATGGGATTTAAAGGTAATGATGGTGTTGTGAGTGGATTGTCTTAAGATCCATGGGATTGCTATATCCCAGGATAAGATAGCCTAGTCTGTTTGGCACGCCCGGTCAATCCCGGGATTTAACTTCCAATCCCTTCCCATACCATCCAATCCCTTCCAATCCGCCCGGCCAAACGGGCCCTTAATGTAGACCATTGATTATTCTTTCTCTATCCATCCATCTTTGTAACACATGTGGCCCATTTGATCACCTTACTGACTAGATACTTTGCCGGGAACATTCACCATGGCCCACCTAGTAAACTCCATGGGTGTGATGCATATGCCACGTCAGCAAGTGAGGAATGTTTAAGTGTGGCTATATATCTTCTGGATGAGCTACTGCCATAATTAGGCTCCGTTTGAGGAGGGCCACAAAAGTGGTGGGCCCCATGCCCATTGAAATCACTGCACTAAAGTGGCAGTTTTCTCAACTCAGCTGTGATTGTAGATGTGTTTATTTGTTGATTTTTACTTCCAAAGTCATAATGGAAATGCTACATAGTTTTTTGGAAAATGCTACTGTAGGTCATGTTGTACCATAATAGGGTAATATACTGAGGAAGGATAAGTGATATTTCCTGGAAGAGCTGTGAAATGGACAACAGCCAAAAAAATCATTCCCATTCACTCCAAAGCAATCCATGTGCTGTGTTTTTTAAATAAAAAAATAAATGTTTATTTTAATAAGTAGATAAATATATAGATAATTAAAACTTTCCTTAAATAGAGTTTGTAGTCAGATGCTAAGAAAATGGGTTTTTACTTCTGCAACCAAAGTATCCTCCGTTGTGTACAAAATTCTTTAATTTCTAACACCATACACAATAGAAGTTGCACCATTAGTGGAACAATCCCAGCTGCTCGATCATCAAATATGGACACAACGGCATTTTTCTTTTCTTTTGACTGTCCATACGAAGGAAATAATCACATGTTTGAGATATTTTTACTGTTATGACATTTGTACAGTTGTCCATCCACAAGTGCCAACCAATATATTCTCTATCAGTACAGATAAGAGTCGGCATCTTAGCCAACATTTTAGAAAAAAAGAAATGTCAACATGCAGCAGTTGACGTATTGCCTTTTCTTGACTGCCAATGCGTCACATATGTTTGATATTCCAAATGTTAAAATCACCTGGTGAGAAAATCAACATAAACCTTCATTGAATTGAATCGGATACAATGTTTAGGGCCTGTTTGGATTGAGAATTATATGATTTTTTTTTTTGTAAATGTTATTATTATGATTTTATTACTGTGAAACTAAACGTGGCAATCTTTAGTCGTCAAATATAGATGTTTTCGGGAGATGACTGAATAAATTTATAATCATTGCATTTTTTTAAATTACATTATTGGGAAATCCTTAAATTTAAAAGGGCACATTAGTATGTATAGATTTGATAATCTGGCATTAAAATAATGAAAAAGGAGTTATCATGATTATTATATCGTCGATAAACTAAGTTGTAATCTCTAGTCAAATGCAGATTTTTTTGGGAGACAAGTCAGTTCAGTTTGATGTAAATGCTTATAAACAGTGGTAAAAACATAATTATAATGAATATTGATCCTCAACTTGCGAAAGATAAGGATATTCTGCTTGTTGCAATGTGATTGGTCCACATCATCATTGTTGCATTAATTATATAACATGTGCTTGTGCCAAGTAGAGGATCAAGATACTCAATTATAACATGTGCAAGCTGTTTGAAATAAAGTGTCGATAACCGGACAAGCAAGAAACTCTCAACCTTATAATAGGTGGGGGCCACCATGATGTATGTATTATATCCAGTCCATTTATTCATTTATGCATATCATTTTAAGGCATGAGTCCCAAAATGGGGTGGATCCAAAGCAGATGATCCGTAACCTTCAAATGTTTCAGAAGAAGATGCAAGAGAAAAGAGAACCATTTCTCAAACGAGAACGAAAGGTGATCAAGGAGCTGAAAAACGCTTAGTGTGTAAAACGCGCTAGCACCCTCAGCTGTGTGTGCAGTCTGCAAGTGGACCAAGCGCTCATGACTCGGCGATACGTTCAGCAACTCAAAGCCCGGATGACCGAAAACATGCTGAAGAAAAACGTTGTCGAGGGTTGTCTATATTAGGAATGCTAAGATCTGCTGCAAAATCACAGGATCTCTTTTGTTTAATTAAAGTAAAAATTGTTGGGGGCCTTGTACAAAACCTTAGGATCTAGCCTTCCAGAACAAACCAGAATTATGGATAATAAAGCAATGAAAATAATCAATGCATCAATCACACACCACACAAGAGATTTTTACGTGGAAAACCCTCAAAGAGGTAAAAACCACGGGACCTCGTCTAGATCAACAATCCACTATGAAGTAGAACGTTACAACCTTCTTCACTCACGCAGGAGTGGATAAACAATAAGAGAAATAGAGAAAACGGAGAGATCTAACCGATTACGAGGACATAGAAGCGCTGAGATATGGATTGCATTGTAGATAACCTTCTCGAGCAAAACCTCCCTTCTATAAGCTTCCTCTCTCTCTCTCACCTTTGATAGCCCTAAACCCTTTAGCAAATCCCTTGTAAAGCTTTTAGGAAACCCTCTTGTTATTACCTAGAAAACCCTAGGCAACCCCTTTTATAGTTTAGAAAACTTCTCTTTCGCATCCCAGTTGCGAAAGGACTCAAATCCGCAGTTTCGCGCAAAATCGCGGAACAAACTACATAACCCACGACTAGTCGTGGAGAGTCCACAACCGGTCGAGAGCCACCTACGATCGGTCGAGGATCTCCTACGACCGGTCGAGCACCCCGGAATAAATTATCCAAACTCGTTGGACTTTGAGTCGTACCACGACTCGAACCCACGACTGGTCGAACACCAGCCCACGACCGGTCGAGCAGGGCTCACGATCGGTCGAAGATGGGTTAAAAAATACCCATCAAATCTCTCCCTTTTTTACCCAGGAGGGATCCACCTTCTTCAAGCCAGCCAGGTTTCTACAAACCTCATACTTGCCCTTGGACAAAGCCTTGGTCATCATGTCTGACCCATTATCGTCCATGTGGACCTTCTCAAGCTGTAACACCTTTTGTTCCAAAATATCCCTGATCCAGTGATATCGAACCTCTATGTGTTTCGACTTGGAATGCTGACTTGGATTCTTGCTCAAGTGTATAGCACTCTGACTATCGCAATAAACCACGTGCTCCTCCTGCTTTAGGCTAAGTTCCTGTAGGAACCTTTTCATCCAAAGCATCTCTTTACATGCCTCTGTGACTGCAATGTATTCGGCATTTGTCGTCGACAATGCTACGACCTTCTGTAGCTTGCTCTGCTAAGAAATCGCTCCCCCTGCAAACGTGAACATGAACCCCGATGTAGACTTCCTGGAGTCTATGTCACCTGCCATATCTGCATCTGTGTAGCCCTCTAACACAGGTTTACCGTCACCATAGCATTGGCTCAACCTGGATGAGCCTCTTAGATACCGCAGTATCCACTTCACCGCTGCCCAATGCTCTTTGCCAGGATTGACAAGGTACCGGGTGACAACACCAACCGCATATGCTATGTTTGGGCATGCACATACCATAACATACATCAAACTTCCTACCGCTGACGCGTAGGGTATCTTCTGCATCTCTTCCACTTCTGCCTTCGTCTTGGGACACTGTCTGTCGCTCAATCTGAAGTGACCATCTAGTGGAGTACTGATCGGCTTTGCTGCATTCATATTGAACCGCTCCAGGACTTTCTTAATATACCGCTCTTGTGACAGCCAGAGCTTCCTGCTGCTTCTGTCAAGGGTTATCTCCATTCCTAGGATCTGTCTAGCCGGGCCCAAGTCTTTCATCGCAAAAGACTTGCCCAACTCCTATTTCAGCCTGTCGATCTTCTTGATGTCTTTCCCCATGATGAGCATGTCATCAACGTATAAGAACAGAACTAAGAAATCACCATCTGAGAACTTGCGCGTGAACACACAGTGGTCCGACTCCGTTCTGTCATACCCATGTTTCAATATAAATGAGTCGAACTTCTTGTACCATTGTCGTGGAGCTTGTTTTAGCCCATCCAAGCTCTTCCTCAGCTTACACACCATATGCTCCTTGCCCTTGACTTCGAACCCCTCTGGTTGGTGCATGTAAATCTCTTCTTCCATGTCACCATGGAGAAAGGCAGTTTTAACATCTAACTGCTCTATCTCTAGATCCATGCTAGCCGCCAACCCAAGTAACACCCGTATGGATGTCATCCTCACCACTGGTGAGAATATCTCCTCGAAGTCTATGCTTTTCCTCTGACCAAACCCTTTCACCACAAGTCTGGCCTTGAACCTCGTCTGTGAATTCTTCTGCTCGATCTTCTTTTTGAACACTCACTTGTTGCTCAGTGCCTTCTTGCCATTAGGCAGTTTCACCATATCATAGGTGTGGTTCTTATGCAAGGATTTCATCTCCTCTTGCATAGCTTTCAACCACTCCCCCTTACGCTCGTCGGCTAGGCCCTCAAAATAATCTTCTGGATCTCTCCCATCAGTCAGCATAATGTACTCATGTGGCAAGTACCTCTTGGACGGTTGTCTGTCCCTAGATGACCTCCTCACCTGTGGCTCAACAGGTGGATCAAGTGGGGGCTGCTCCCCTGGTCCATCTTCTGAAGGAACTCCCTCGTCCTCTACACCTTGTTGTACTCCCCCGTCATCAGGCACCACGTGAGGAGTAACTGGATTCATGTTCTCTAGCTCCCCTGAACTAAGCTGGTTCTTCTCTGGCTTACCAATGTCTTCTATACACTGATCTTCAAAGAAAACCACATCTCTACTCCTGACGAGCTTCCTCTCGGTCGGATCCCACAATCTGTAACTGAATTTTTCATCACCATACCCTAAGAACACACACTTCCTGATCTTCATATCGAGCTTGGACCTCTCGTCCTTTGGTACATGAACGAATGCCCTGCATCCAAACACCGTGAGATGACTGTACGATGGATCATGTCCAGTTCACACCTTCTCAGGTACTCCATTCAACGGGGCTGATGGAGACCTGTTTATCAAATACACCACCGTGTGCATTGCTTCTCCCTAGAACGTCTTGGGCAACTTCGCATGGGATAACATGCATCTGATTCTCTCAACAATGGTGCGATTCATTCGCTCAGCTACACCATTATGCTGGGGGGTTTTGGAAACCGTCTGTTCATGCCGTATACCCAAGGACTTGCAGTACTCATGAAAGTCGCCAATGTATTCACCACCATTGTCAGTGCAGATGCACTTCAATGATCTACCTCTCTCTCTCTCGACCATAGCATGAAACAATTTAAACACATCAAAGACCTCGTCCTTGGATTTCAAAGCATAAACCCAAACCCTCCTAGATGCATCATCTATAAAAGTAACAAAATACAATGCCCCACCCAAGGTTTTTGTCCTCATAGGACCACAAACATCAGAATAAACCAAATCTAATGCATGCACTTTATTAACATGAGAAGCAGTTTTAACGAATGAAACTCTATGTTGTTTCCCTGATAAACAATCAAGACAGGTTTTGAGAG
The DNA here is from genome assembly GCA_021015155.1 of Magnolia officinalis. Classification (NCBI taxonomy): domain Eukaryota; kingdom Viridiplantae; phylum Streptophyta; class Magnoliopsida; order Magnoliales; family Magnoliaceae; genus Magnolia; species Magnolia officinalis. Next base: position 100,502,971 of record JAJHSJ010000002.1, read on the forward strand.
GTGTACCTGTCACGTCTGGAAGGAGCCGCTTCCTCGCTAGTAGCTGAAGCCCTTTTTCACTCATGTGGCCTAGACGCCTATGCCACATGTCAATAGCTGAATCTTTGCTGCGTTCAACCCACCCTTGCACATACTGACACTTGCCTTGTAAAGGGTGCAACACTTCTTTCCTCTGGCCACGATCAATGAACCCTTGATGAGCTTCCAGCGCCCACCAGCAAACCAGCTTTCATAGCCATCATCATCCAACCTTCCCGTCGACATCAAGTTGAGGCGAAGGTCTGGGATATGCCTCACATCCCTGAGAACCAATGTGCAGCCCACATCGGTCTTCACACAAATATCACCAACTCCCACGATTTTTGATATGCCAGAATTTCCATCTTCACAGTCTCATAGTCACCTGACTTGTAGCTTGTGAAGGAGGTCCTGTGTGGAGTCGCATGAAAAGAAGCTCTCGAGTTTATCACCCAGTCGGTGTCCTAACTCGTAGCCATGAGACATACATCATGATCTGCAGAAAGAATAACTACAACGTCGTCATTTGAAGCGACCGTAGTAGAATCTGATTCATCTTCTTTCCCTTTTCCTTTCTTGTCGTTCTTCTTACTACGACATTCATGCTTGTAGTGGCCCTTCTTGCCACAATTCCAACAATCAACATCTTTCTGTTACTCGACTTGCCTCTTGATTTATCTCGGGCCTTCCCGCCCTTCATGCTCTTTTCTCTCCCCCGTTCCTGTGTCACAAGTGCCTCTTGCTGAGTAGACCCCTGAGACTTCCTCCTTGTCTCCTCATTGAAGAGACAACTGGTTACTTGTTCCATGGATATCTTTCCGTCTGGCGCGGAGTTACTTAGAGACACCACCAATGTCTCCCAACTGTCAGGCAATGAACTAAGCAATAGTAAAGCCTGCAATTCATCATCCAGGACCATCTTCATAGAGGTGAGTTGGTTCACTATATTGCTGACCTCATTCATGTGCTCAGCCACAGAACCACCATCTTTGAACTTGAGATTCACAAGTCGCCTTATCAGAAAAATTTTATTACCGGCTGTCTTTCTCTCATACAGCCCTTGTAATTTCAGCCATAGGCTAGCGGCTGAGGTTTCTGTAGACACATGGTGGAACACAGAATCATCCAACCATTGTCTAATAAACCCCACCGCCTTTCGGTCCATCTTCTTCCAATCATCATCAGTCATATCCTTGGTTTTTGCTGATATGCCTAAAATTGGAGAATATAGGTCCTTGCAATAAAGCAAGTCCTCCATCTTAGCCTTCCATATGGTCCAGTTAGAACCATTGAGGTTGATCATCCTTGATGAGCCACCTTCCATAATTCAAAACCGATCCTACCCGTTCAATGAACTTAGCTCTGATACCACTTTGTTGGGGGCTTGCACAAAACCTTAGGATCTAGCCCTCCAGAACAAACTAGAATTATGGATAATAAAGCAATGAAAATAATCAATGCATCAATCACACACCATACAAGAGATTTTTACGTGGAAAACCCTCAAAGAGGTAAAAACCACGGGACCTCGTCTAGATCAACAATCCACTATGAAGTAGAACGTTACAACCTTCTTCACTCACGCAGGAGTGGATAAACAATAAGAGAAATAGAGAAAACGGAGAGATCTAATTGATTACGAGGACATAAAAGCGCTGAGATATAGATTGCACCGTAGATAACCTTCACGAGTAAAACCTCCCTTCTATAAGCTTCCTCTCTCTCTCTTCCTCTCTCTCTCTCTCACCTTTGATAGCCCTAAACCCTTTAGCAAATCCCTTATAAAGCTTTTAGGAAACCCTCTTGTTATTACCTAGAAAACCCTAGGCAACCCCTTTTATAGTTTAGGAAACTTCCCTTTCGCATCCCAGTTGCGAAAGGACTCAAATCCACAGTTTCGCGCAAAATCGCGGAACAAACTGCGTAACCCACGACTAGTCGTGGAGAGTCTACGACCAGTCGAGAGCCACCTACGACCGGTCGAGGACCTCCTACGACCGGTCGAGCACCCCGGAATAAATTATCCCAAATTCGCTGGACTTTGAGTCGTACCACGACTCGAACCCACGACTGGTCGAACACCAGCCCACGACCGGTCGAGCAGGGCTCACGACCGGTCGAAGATAGGTCAAAAAATACCCATAAAAAATCTGTGAAAGTGACACAAAAATTTACCTGGAAAAACAATGAAAGTGGGCCACATCACATAAAATAGTGAGAATTGAACACTTGCCATTGAAAACTTTATGGAGGCTACGAAAGTTTGTAGTGGCCTCATTTTTAGGATCAGGCCGCACAATGATATGAAAAAATGAACAGTCAATGAGGATATTGCACATCATGGTTGGCCCACAGAGAATCGGTGACACAATTCAAGTCTCTTTTCAATCATTACTAGTATGGAAATATAAAAAAGGAAATCATTATTACATATTTATCACTAGTTTACATGCATTTAGAGCTAACCAAATAAGCACTGAAGGAAATAGAAATATTTTTGTTTTTTATTTTTTTTCCACATGCACTCAGACCCTGTACACTCATGCATCACATGGGTGTAAGCGGATTGGTTGGTGTACCACACACCGTGATAAAGCTGGTGTGGGTACGTGTCATGCGAAGACGAGCGGTGACGCTCCTCGAGCTCCGAGTTATACGATAAGTTCAAAGGAGATAAAAGTTACTTAGGCTCCAAAATGATGTATTTATTATATATACACACCGTTCATCCATTTTCTTAGATCATTCGGAGCATGAGCCAAAAAAGAATACTTGAGCTCCAAAATGATGTATTTATTATATATACACACTATTCATCCATTTTTTTTTATATATCATTTGGAGCATGAACCAAAAAAGAATCATATAGAAAGCTTAAATGGACCACACCACAAATAGCAACGGGATAATGATTTTCAACTTTAAAACATTTGTAGGGCCCACCATAACGTTAATTTTCCATCCAATCTATTCATAAGGTCACAAAGACCTCGATGAAGAGGAAAAACAAATATCATATTGATCCAAAACTTCTGTGAGCTCCAAAAGGGTTTCAATGGTAGACGTTCAATCCCCCACTGCCTTTTGCAGTGTGGTCCACTTGATGTTTAGATGTCTTTGTTGAGGGTCAAATATTGCATATTATCCCCCATTTATATCTTAGTTTTATGAACATGATAATGGTTAATATTTTATTTTTCTCATGTTTGTGTTGCAGGTAAATTTACGAGCTTGGATTGAAAATGGTGCTAAAAGCATGGATTTGATGCTCAAGAATCACCAAGGCAATGGATGGATCTTAGGAGACCAAGATTGAAGAATTCACATGCTAAAGATCCAAGAAAATCAAGTGAGAAATGAAGAGAATCAAATATTTGAAGTGAAGAAAATGAATCCTGAAATTGTCCTGAAAATAAACATATTTCTGAAATTGTCCTGAAGAAGCATATTCCTCTGGGTCATTCTATAAAATTGCATAGAGTGAAGTCTATTTTGAGAAATTGCGTAAATTTTAGGCAGTTTCTAAAATTTTCCAACTAGGTGTGAAAGTTGGAGTTCCACAACTATAAATAGGACTCTTTAGGATGTTCGTAGGCATCTTCTAAGGTTTAAAGAGTGGAGCAAAAGCATGGAGAAGCCGTCGTCAAGAGTTTTTCTTCATTTTCCTTCGTTGTTTTTATGATTTTCTTAAGAGATTTTAGTTCAATCATGTCTATGGTTGGCTAAACCTCTTAGCTAGGGCTAAGAGGTGGAGCTTGTAGCTTGATAGGATGTTTTCTAATGCTTTGATTCATGTTTATGTTGAACTCTCTTTTATTCTAGTTTAATTCTTAAGGAATACTTTCAGTTTTTAATGATTTATTGTGACTCAAATTACAGTAGATCTGCAATAGCTTTGAGTATCTTCTTTTCATGTATTAAGATTGTGAAATTAGGAAATCCTGTTGTTCACCATCGTCTCATGGGCATGGTTGGGTGACGGAATCCTTTCTAATCTTCATGATTCTCTTATATTTGGTTATGAGATTGGTATATCCTATTGTGAGCTATTGTCTCCTGGGCATGGTTTTGTGATGGAATCACTTCCAGTTCTCACACCTCTCATCCATTGAGAATTAGGTCAAAGGAAGTTCAGATTTTGTTTTACTGAGATATCTTCCGATTGGATAAGATGGGACTCTGATTCCAGTTTTGTCCTTGAATCAAGCATAGATTTCTCTGATCTCTACAAGTGGATCATTGGAAACCCTAGTTCCCACCTTTGAATTCTTAAGTTTCTAATTACACACTTCACTATTACTCTCTTTAATTCCAGATTTAGATTCATATCTTTTTCTAGTTCTACTTCTAGTTACTTTCAGAATACACACAAGATTAGTCCCTGTGGATTCAACCTCGGTCTCACCGAGATTATTACTGCATCGCGACCCTACACTTGGGGTTGTGAAAAATCTTATTTTTCGGCTCAAGCCTTATGACAATCTCGCCAAATGGATGGACAGTGTGTATATAACACATACATCATGATTGGATCTACAAAACTTGTTGACGTCAATACACCAGCTATATAGCTGGTGTGTGGTACACCATGTTGCGCAGCACGCCAACAACGCAGTGAACCGAGATCCAATCTCAAGTCTCACCCACAAACGATAAACAAGAAGAAATATAAACTAGAAACAGATCAAAGTAATCTAAACAAACCACAAGATAAGATATACGTGGAAAAACCCCAAACTATGGTAAAAAAAATCACGGATGCAAACTTCCACTATAAAGAATAATGAAGATTACAAGGCAATATACTAACCTCTCCCTTGGAAATACAAAGAAAACTCTTTGTCCACACCTTATAATAACTCCCCAATATTCACCTTAACCCTAGAATAGCCCTAGGGATACCTATTTATAGTTTAAGCAACTTCCCTTTCGCACCCTTGCGAAAGGCGACTAAAAAATCCGCGGTCCGCATCAAATTCGGAAACGAATCTGTGTAACCATGACCGGTCGAGCGGACCCCACGACCGGTCGAGCATGGGCCACAACCGGTTGAGCAACTCGGAAAAAAAAAACTGATGCTCGCTGGACTTTGAGTTGAGCCAATCCACGACTGGTCACGACCGGTCAAGCAGGGGCCCACAATCGGTCGAGCAGGAGCCACGACCGGTCGTGCAAGCCCTACATGTGGCTTCACATCTCAACAATCTCCCACTTGGAGACATATCGCCATAAACCTGTCTTCTTCATTCAGAGTGCACCACCTCCCCGACTTCAAGCCTGAAGACCAATTAAAGTTGAACAGAGCTTTAGCTTCTCCCGTGTGACCGCCTTGGTCAGCATATCCATAGGATTCTCACTTGTATGAATCTTCTCTAGAGCAATTGATCCATCTTTCAGTAACGAACGTATGAAGTGATATCTGATGGCAATATGCTTGGTCCTTGAATGAAATGCTGAATCATTAGCCAAGTGTATTGCACTCTGACTGTCATTGTACAGCTTGCAATCTGCTTGCTTCTTACCCAACTCTTCCATAAAACCTTGCATCCACACCATCTCCTTGCACGCTTTTGTAGCCGCAGCATATTCTGCTTTCGTCGTACTGATAGATGCTATCTTCTGTAACTGAGAGACCCAACTGACTGCAGCACTACCTAGAGTAAATACATAACCTGTAGTGCTTCTTCTGCTATCAATATCTCCTGCCAAATTTGAATCCACATAGCCTTGTAGCTTGATTTTCGATCCACCATAACACAGCCCTATATCCTTAGTATCTACCAGGTATCTAAGGATCCACTTCACAGCTTCTCAATGTTCCTTCACTGGGTTATTCATGAACCTGCTAACAACTCCCATTACTTGAGCAATGTCTGACCTCGTGTTCACCATAGCATACATGAGACTCCCAATAGCTGACGCGTATGGGACTTTAGCCATGTAGTCCCGTTCCTCCTGTGTCTTTGCACCTTGCTCCTTAGATAGCTTGAAGTGATTGGCTAATGGAGTGCTAACCGGCTTAGCACGTCCCATATTGAATCGATCAAGTACCTTGGCTATGTACTCTGTCTGTGACAAAACCAGTTTTTTATTTTCCCTGTCATGATTTATCCTCATACCTAGGATTTGTTTTGCAGCTCCCAAATCCTTAATGGCAAATTCTCTAGACAGCTGTCTTTTGAGATCTGAGATGTCCTTCATGCTTAAACCGGCCACAAGCATGTCATCAACGTACAGAAGAAGGATGATGTATGACGTATCAAACTTCTTCAAATAGCAACAGTGGTCAGCATGACATCTCCTGTAACCGTTTCTCGACATGAAACTGTCGAAATTCTTGTACCACTGCCTCGGGGCCTGCTTCAGGCCATTTAGACTCTTCTTCAGTCCGCACACCTTATTCTCTTTTCCTGGTGCCACGTATCCTGTTGGCTGATACATATATATCTCTTCTTCAAGGTCTCCATGAAGAAAGGTTGTCTTAACATCTAGCTGTTCTAGATGTAAGTCCTCTGTAGCCACTATACTCAAGACCATACGAATCGTAGATATTTTCACCACAAATAAAAATATTTCAGTGAAAATGATACCTGCCTTTTGTTGAAACCCTTTTACAACCAATCTAGCCTTGTACCGTTTCGAACCATCATGCTCCTCTTTTAGTCTGTAAACCCACTTGTTATGAAGAGCTTTCTTACCCTTGGATAGAATGACTAGCTCCCATGTACGATTAGACTTAAGAGAGTCCATCTCATCATCCATAGCCTACTCCCACTTAACCCGTGTATTTGACTGTAATGCCTCTTCAAAACACATTTTGTTCACCATTATCCGTCAGTAGTAGATAATGTAAGGAGGGTGAGTATCGGACCGTGGGTCTCCTCTCCCAAGTAGACTTCCTCACAACCGGTGTCTGTGGCTCTGCCTCATAATGCTCCTATGCATAATCATCCTGTGACACTGTAACACCCGTGTCCGGTAACTCTTCCAGCTCTACGAATTCTTTCTCATTGGCCTTATTTTCTTACACACTTTCCTTATGCATCACTTTTTCATTGAAGACTACGTCCTTGCTTCTGATGATTTTTCTGTTTTCTGCATCCCAAAACCTGTAGCCAAAATCATGCTGCCCGTAGCCTATAAATGTTCTCCTCCTGGACTTCGCATCCAGCTTGTTTCTGTGCTCTACATCAATGTGAACATATGAAGTGCAACCGAACACTCTGAGATGTGCAAGGTTCACTTCTTTTTCAGTCCACGTTTCTTCTGGTAGCCCACCATCCAATGGTGCTGAGGGACTTCTATTGATGAGATATACGAGAGTATTCACAGCATCTGCCCAAAAGGTCTTGGGCAACCCTGCATATAACCTCATGCTCCTGGCGCGCTCAAGGATGGTCTTGTTAATTCGCTCAGCTATACCATTCTGCTGCGGTGTCTCTGGAATTATTTTCTGATGTTTGATTCCATTTGCTGCACAATACTCCTCAAATCTCTTATCACAGTATTCTCCCCCATTATCAGATCTGAGACATTTTACTATTTTACCTGTCTCATTTTCTACCATAACTTTCCACTTCTTAAATACATTAAATACATCAGATTTATGTTTTAAGAAATAGACCTACAGTTTTCTACTAGCATCATCAATAAATGAAACAAAATAACGTGAGCCACCAAGAGATAATACCTGTGCCGGTCCCCACACATCAGTGTGTACAAGTTCCAACAGATGCGTCTTTGGAGCACGTCTCGTCTTCTTGAAGCTTACCCTCTTCTGTTTGTCATACACGCATTCCTCACAGAATTCTAAGTCAATAGACTTCAGCCCTGGTAGCTTCCCTTTTGACAATAACGTTTTCATCCCTTTCTCACTCATATGTCCCAACCTCTGATCTCATAACTGCCCATTCACTCCAGTTGATGCGACTGCGAGTGAACTATACAATCCTGAAGTCACGTACAAAGTACCTTCCTTCTTGTCTCGAGATATCACCAAGGCACCTTTTGTGATCTTCCAGGAATCACTAGTGAATGTCGTCACATAACTGGTATCGGCCAACTGCCCCACTGAGATCAAGTTACGTTTCAAACTCGGCACATGTCTGACATACTTCAATTTCAAAACTGTTTCGTCTTTCTAATTGACATGAACGTCTCCCTTTCCAACAATACTACACGGCTCATCATCACCCAGGTAGACTCTCCCAAAGTCACCTGACACATAATCACACAGAACTTCCTTACATGAGGTGTCATAAAACGAAGCACCCGAGTCTATAACTCAAGACTCATTCCTCGCATCAAGAGACAAGATCAACGCCTCTGTGTCACTCTTCTCAGATAGATTCACTGAATCTTTCCCGCTTTAAGAGCTTTCTTCTTGTTTCTTGAGCGCCCTGCAATTACGTTTCATATGCCCCTTCTTGCCGGAATGCCAACACCCGTCTTTGTCTTTCGGTCCCTTGGACTTCTTCCTCGACTTAGAACGTTCGTGTTTATTGCTTCCTTTATTCAGCGATCTTCCTCTTCCTTCAACATTTAGAGCATTCCCTGAATCCCTGAAACTCCTGATGCCTTTCTTCTAGATTCTTCACTGAGAATTAGACCGGCCACATCATCAAATTTTAGCTTTGTCGACCCTGAAGAATTGCTCACGGCAATCACCAAACCATCTCAACTGTCTGGCAAACTGGATAAGATCAATAACGCCCTGACCTCATCCTCAAAAACAATGTCAACGGATTCCAACTGGCTCGTGACTATATTGAACTCGTTTAGATGTTCAGCCACGTTCCCACCATCTGACATCTTCATGTTGAATAGTGTTTCATAAGATGAACCTTGTTGGATGCTGAGGGCTTTTCATACATGGTGGTTAGGGCTTCCATTAATTCTTTTGTAGTTTTTACCTTAGATATATTGAAGGCGACGCTCTTAGACAAAGAGAGTCGGATCGTTCCTAAAGTCTTCCTATCCAGTAAAAACCATTCATCATCTGTCATCTTTTCTAGTTTATTCTTTTTTCCTCCTAAAGGAATATAGAGGTCCTTCTGATACAAATAATCCTCCATCTACATCTTCCAGAAGACAAAGTTTGAACCATTAAACTTCTTAATTCTAGTTTTCCCTTCTTCCGTCATCGCTCCAAATAGAACTAAACCAATAGCTCTGATACCAGTTGTTGCGCAATACGCCAACAACGCAGTGAACCGAGATCCAATCTCAAGTCTCACCCACAAACGATAAATAAGAAGAAATATAAACTAGAAACATATCAAAGCAATCCAAACAAATCACAAGACAAGATATACGTGGAAAAACCCCAAACTATGGTAAAAAAACCACGGATGCAAACTTTCACTATGAAGAATAACGAAGATTACAAGACAATATACTAACCTCTCCCTTGGAAATACAGAGAAAACCTTTTGCCCACGCCTTAGAATAACTCCTCAATATTCACCTTAACCCTAGAATAGCCATTGGGATACCTATTTATAGTTTAGGCAACTTCCCTTTTGCACCCTTGCGAAAGGCGACTCAAAAATCCGCAGTCCGCATCAAATTCGGAAACGAATCTACGTAACCACGACCGGTTGAGAAGATTGCACGACCGGTCGAGCATGAGACACGACCGGTCGAGCACCTCGGAACAAAAAAACTGATGCTCGCTGAACTTTGAGTCGAGTCAGTCCACAACTAATCACGACCAGTCGAGCAGGGGGCCATGACCGGTCGAGGAAGGGCTATGATTGATCGTGCGGGCCCTAGATGTGGCTCCACATCTCAACACACCAGCCAATCCGCTTCCCACATGGTCACTCCATCGTTGGTTTTAGTACTGAAACATATTCAGTCTGCCATTGAGATGAAGCTAAGCTAACTTCCTCTTTTACATTACACTATTATGTTAATCATAAATCATAAATTATTTGAAATTAGACCATGCCATTGCTCAAAGGAAAAAGTACTGATGGCATTGCTGTAATGACAGGTGACCCACTACCTTTACCAGAGCTTAAATATCCTGTGACGCACTGGGGAAAGGAAGTGGAACGCGTACCGAGTAACTCACTATGCTAAGGGTACTAAGTAAATTCCGTGGGACCCACCTTGATTTATGTATTTTATTAGCTCCATCCATCCATTTTACTAGATAATTTTAGATCTTTAGACCAAAAATGAAGCACAGACAAAGTTCAAGTGGACCACACTACAGGAAACAATACGAATTGAATTTCTACCGTTGAAAAATTCTTGAGGGCACATAAGTTTTGGATCAAGCTGATATTTGATTTTTCCCTTCAATAATGCCTTTTTGATCTTATGAACAGTTTAGATGACAAATAAACATCACTGTGGGCCGTAGGAAGGTTTCAACGGTGGGAATCATTATTCTCACTCTTTCATTTGGCATGGTTCACTTGAGCTTTGGATATGCTTCAATTTTGGGCTCAACCCCTCAAATGAGCTGAAAAAATGGATGGACAGAGTGGATAAGCCACGCACATTCAAGATGGGCCCATCGGATCAGTTTACTCGGTATGATAAGAGCCTGCTGGCAAACCGATTTCTTGGGAAAAAGAAAAGGCTGTAGGTGACATCCCACGTTCCACCACTGCATATGATGATGATGATGAGAAAGATACTCATTAAAGGATAGGATAAACATAACAACAAATAGCTTTATTGGAGTATATTTTAGGTAGATTGTCTTAATTAGGTACTTATCCATGTATGACTTCGACATGTATCTTGTATATAATCTAGTTATCCAAGAAATATACACAAGCATCTATCACTATGATGGTGTTGAAAGCTCTTTTTAGAATATAATCCAAAAAATGAAGCATATCCAAATCTCAGATGGACCATAGTACAGGAAACATGTACAGTGGTAATTGACAATTAAAAACTTCTCATGGGCCACAAAAACTTTGGTCCTGAAAACTCATTTTAGAATATAGTCCAAAAAATGAAGCATATCTAAATCTTAGATGGACCATATTACAGAAAACAGTGGTAATTGACAATTAAAATCTTTTTATGGGCCACTAACTTTGGATATGAAAGCTCATTTTAGAATATAATCCAAACATGAATCATATCTAAATCTTAGATGGACCATAGTACAGGAAACAATGGTAATTGACAATTAAAAACTTCTTATGGGCCACAAAAAACTTTTGATCAAGACGAAATTCTCTGTGTCCTCTTCATCTAGGTCTTTGTGACCTTATCAACAGGTTGGATGGTAAATAAACATTCCAGTGGAATTCAAGAATTTTTTTAATGGTGAGAATTCAATCACAATTGTTTCCTATGGTATGATCCACCTATGATTTGAGTCAGCTTCATTTTTAGGATCATACACTAAAATGAGCTTTCAAAATGGTTGGACGGTGTGGATTTAAGGCACATACATCATGGTGAGCCCCACATATAGGTCACACCCACCTCGGTGGATTGGGGTCCACCAAAGTTGCGACCAACAGTATCTATTCAATTCAAATTCATGTGTGATATATATACATGTTATCTGTCCACTGGCATGAGCACGAGTATGCTCAAGAAAACAAAATGGCCCGAATAACCCGACACTAGTTGTACGCACCGTAGCTGTATGGGCCTACTGTGTTTTCTTACTAAAGTTTGTTCCACCTGTCATGTGCGCTTCCTCATCTTCATCGTACATCTAGAAAGTTTGCCCAGTTCAAAGCTTAGGTGTGCCATGTTGATTTGATTGTATGTTTTTCTTTTACAAACAAAAGATAGAGAGGATGTGGAAAAGTGCTTTGAACTTTTTTGATTTTTTGCTTGCGTAAATAGCCGCATATTTGAGAGAAAAGAAGACTTTTTCTTCTTTACATGTAGAAGCATGTAGATAGTTTGTGTTGAGCTCTTGAGTATGCTATGTCATGGATCACATACGCACATGATACCTTCTATTTTTTTCAGAAATGTTTTTCCTTTTGACCGAGTCTCTCGCTTAAGCACGTTGGATATATTTACAATGATGTCGTGACCATTTGCAAAATTGATTTTTACATTGGCTAACCCCTAAGTGCTGGTGTCGTCAAGTATCTACCACATAAGCGCTTTGTTTTACTCTATATATATATACACACACACACACACACACACACACACACACACACACACACACGTAGGGTGAACAAAACAATGTACAAAAAAAAAAAAAAAATCCTAGCCATCCTCCCATCGTTCCTCTCTATTTTTTACAAAAAGAAAAAAAATCCTCCATTATTTTTTATTTTAATCTTACCTCGAGATATATTAAGCGTCAGCCACTTGGTGGTGCGGTCGGCCATTTTTTGCCTATTGGTGGTTGTATACCAATGGCTTTCGTTGCTAGACATCTGTATTGTTTATGTAGGTTGAGAAACGAGTGTGAATAGTCTTTAGGAAAGCAACATAGTTTCACGCCTCCACTGAGTTCGTTGTAACTATTTCTTTAATCTGTCTACACTTTCATCGATCTAAGTGCATTCACTCTTAAATAAGTTCTGTTCAATTTAGATTTCTTTATCTGTTGAGTTGCGACCCTAAGTAAAGCTTGAATTGATAATTTATGTGCACTTAAAACAACAATATGAAGACTAATTGATAAGTGTACATAGATTATTTATATGTCTAGATCCGTTTAGATCTATTTTCCTTTGGCTCGGATATGTACAAATCTTGTTTCCATTTCCCAGATCTGTTCCATTATTATTTTCTAGAGATCTATTTCATCATTTTATAGATCTGGTTTATAATACAGATCTCTAGCATAATCCAGTATATATCTAATTATCTGAATTATCAATTATTTATTTTTGTTATTAAGTTGTTTTGCATCCATTTCTTATATCCTACTATTATATTTTACTGCATCTATTTGTTAGATCAACTTTTTCATATTGCAAATCATTCTAATTAAATATAATTTTACATATTATTCTTTTTATCAGATTCATTTGATTTTTCAGATCAGTCTTATTTTATTAATCTTGCTAAGATTAGATTCATCTGATCTGTCAAATTTAATTAATTTTTTATATCTAATTGATCTGACAAATTAATTCTGTGTTATTAAATCCGTCTGGGTATAGAAGATTGTTCTTTATTCGATAGTTAAATTAGTCATTCATTTGTGTGGTAACATTGATATAATTTCTGCATATCTTCTTATTTGAGTAAGTCGATGTCTTCCTCAAAGAATCACTCTCTCTCCTCTGTGACCATAAATCTATTTGATGGATCGAATTTTAAGAGATGGGAGAAGAAAATTAAATTTTTGTATATGTTGAAGGAGAAACCATATATTCATTTGATGGAACCGTATTGGACTTGAAAATTAAATAAATGAAAATAATATAATGATATCTGTAAAAATCATATTCTAAATTGCATGATAAACCCTATGTTTGATCTTTATTGTGACCATAAGTCATGTAAGAAACTCTAGAATGCACTTTCTAAAAAATACTACAATTAAGAGGTTGGGTCTAAAAAATATGTGGTAAGTCATTTTAACCACTACATAATAGTATATGGTAAATATATTGTGTCTTAAACTAAAGAAATCCAACTCCTCTCCAATGAGGTATTGCAAAGTGGTATTAAAGTTGACAAATAATACATGATAACATCTGTTATAGATAAATTGACACCTCTGTGGAAGGAATTTCATAAGGACCTTAGATGTAAAACTGATAAATTGACTATGAAAAGGTTGATTGTAGACATTCGGATTGAAGAGGAGGCTTACTTCAATATTGTAAAGACGATGATTGCCCTAAAGTCCATCATATTGATGTCAAAAATCAACATCCCAAAAAACTAAATAATCCTAACAATAAATCAAATCATGACCCAAAAAAACCTCACAAGAAGTTCAACAAAGTTAAGGCTAAGTTGGGTTATTTTGTGCGTGGTGTTTCATTCCATTTGGTTAGGAACTGCAGACATCATAAAGGAAGAGTTCAAGATAATGTAGCAAAAGCATATAAAACTGATAAAGCTGAGAAAGAGGAACAATTGGTGGCTATAATCACAAAGACATGTGTTATCAGTGTGAAAGAAGGTTGGTGGCTTGATTCAGGAGTTACAAGACATATTGGGTTGGACAGATTATGGTCTAACACCTGTGTCCTAGCATCACTAGACTATCCATATGGCTAACACAACAACTGTTAAAGTATATTAAAAAAAAAAAAGGGAATGCGACACTCAAGTTCACTTCTAGGCAAGAACTCACCTTAAAATATGTAATGCATGTCCCATAACAATTAGGAAGAATTTAGTATCTTATCACTTATTGAATGAGGCTGGCATTAAGGCCGTAACCGAATGTAGGCAAGTTGTATTTTCTAATAATGGAAAGTTTGTAGTGAAGGCTTATAAAGTAGATGAAATACACAAGCTATCTATTAACTTGAATAAAGTTACTTCTTCTTCTTACTTTATTAGTGTCCATGATGTGAATGTATAGCATAATAGATTGTGTCACAACAATCCTAAATATAAATAAAATAAATATATAAAAAAAGATGGTTGCCTTAAACCTAATTCCTAAGTTAAATGATATGTTCTCATACGACAAGTGTGTGCATTGTAGCATAGCAAAGCCTATCAAGAAACATTGTCAATATGTCAATAAGAATACTGTTGGGATTTTTGGCCTGTGGAATCACACAAATCTAGATCTAGGATGGTAATCCAATGGCACCAAGCACACACAAGAAAAGAGAACACACAGATTTAACGTGGAAAACCCTTGTGGGAAAAAACCACGGCACAAAGCGACAGATCACCACTATGAAAGCATCAATTACAAAGAGAAAGGACTTACCCGATTCGAACAACCTCGAATCTCACCCTTGCTACACCCTTTAGAAACCCTGGAACCCTTTTAGAAAGCCTTAGTATTCATCACCACTTCCTAGAAAAACCCTAGGAATACCTATTTATAGTTTAGGAAACTTCCCTTCCGCATCCCAGTTGCGAAAGGACTCAAATCCGCAGTTTCGCGCAAAATCGCGGAACAAACTGCGTAACCTTCGACTAGTCGTAGCGAGTCTTCGACTGGTCGTAGCCCACCTTCGACCAGTCGTGGCCCACCTTCGACCAGTCCTGGCTACAGTAAAAAACAGCAAAAACTTGCTGGACTTTGAGTCGTACAAGGGCTCGAACCTACGACCGGTCGAGCGTCTCCTACGACCGGTCGTGCGACCGGTCGAACGACCTCAAAACCTTAGATTTAAGACTTTTCTCAACAATCTCCACCAAATCTTCAATCTTCAACCGTGTAGCTCCTTGACCTCTTCTCTTATCTCTGCTTCACATCATAGCTCAAGATCACATTAGCCAACCAATGCCAATCACGGATCTGATAGATACCTGCTATAACGTTGGCACGAATATCTCTGAGAAGCCGATCCCTTCTCTCTGAGCATAACCCTTCGCTACCAACCTTGCCCTGTATCTATGCCGTATCCTCCTGAAGATCCACCTGCATCCAACCGCTCACCGGCCCACTGAAAGCTCCACCAGCTCCCATATGTCGGTCTGGTATAACGAATCCATCACATCGCCCATAGTCACCTTCCACTTCTCAGCACCAGGCTCACCTAGAGCCATCAGAATAGAAGATGAATCCCCTGCAATATTGGAGTCGTCCATGTACCTTGCCGATATCCTGCAATCATGCCATGTGGTTCTTCTCACAGGTGGCTACTCCACCTGCTCTGTATCCCTGTCCGCACGTCTCAGCCTTCCTGCCCTGCCCGCTCATGTGGCCATGCCCATCATGCCACACACGTGCAGAGGTGGAATTCGCTACATCCACTGTAGCTCCACCTTTTGAAGTGCTCCCGATCAACCTGTAAACATGATCGAGTCGTTGTGCTTTCATGACTACCCGTGCCCCCTTGGATACCTTAAGAGCACTATCAATACCTGTGTACTTGCATCCCTTTGCCTCAAGCACACCAAGAGAAATCAAATTTTGTTTCAAATCAGGAACGTGCCTGACATCAGTCAAGGTACGCTCCACCCCATCAAACATCCTGATGCGTACCGTACCAATAGCTACAACATTACAGGCAATGTCATTGCCCATAAATACCTGTCCACCATCGCACTCTCTATAGCTGGTGAACCAACTCCGATGAGGAGTCATATGAAAAGATGCCCCTGTGTCTAGCATCCACTCGTCCTTACGATCATCGTATGACCGTCTGAGCGAAGACACAGACAAAACATCGCCATCACATCCACTCGATTCATCTGACGTGACAGTGTTAGCCTCCCTGCATGAAGCCTCAGAATCTTCCTTCTTAGATTTAGGATTTTCACAATCCCTTTTCACATGTCCTTCCTTCCCACAATCCAGCACTTTACCTTTCCTTTGCCCTTGCCCTTGGATTTGGATCTAGAACCTGAAGAACCTGTACCGTGTTCAGAATTCCTACCCACTGTAAACAGTGCATCAGAAGATGTCCCTATGTTGCTGTCTAGCTGTCTCATAGCCTTCCCTTGAAGGGCTGAGATAACAGTGTCGACACTCAGGGTTTTATTTATGCTGCACATAGTGTCCTTGAATGACTCATAAGACGCCGGGAGAGAATTCAGCAACATACATGCTTGTTCTTCATCTTTCATCACTTCATCCATATCGAGCAATTTGCAAACCAATTTATTAAAATTGCTGATGTGAGCCTCCAGATCTCCACCTTCTGCCATCTTGAAGTTATACCACTGCCGCTTCAAGTGCAGACGATTTTCAGAGGATTTCTTCGCATTAACATCCTCCAACTTCGCCCATAAATTAGCCGCAGTTTTCTCCCTCATGACGTTGTAGAGAACCTCATCCGTGAGACATAAACGGATCGATGATAATGCTTTCTTATCAAGAGTATTCCAATCATCATCTTTCATGGTGGACTTCCGCTCCTCAAGAGCACCATCTTCGCCTTGCTTGATTAAGGAACTCATCATCTTGATCTTCCATAACTCAAAATTATTTTTCCCTGAATACTTCTCAATATCATACCTGGCGCTCGCCATTATTACTAATCCCTCAGATTCAGATCTGTGTCCCAACCGATTGCTCTGATACCACTTGTTGGGATTTTTGGCCTGCGGAATCACACAGATCTAGATCTAGGATGGTAATCCAATGGCACCAAGCACACACAAGAAAAGAGAACACACAGATTTAACGTGGAAAACCCTTGTGGGAAAAAACCACGGCACAAAGCGACAGATCACCACTATGAAAGCATCAATTACAAAGAGAAAGGACTTACCCGATTCGAACAACCTCGAATCTCACCCTTGCTACACCCTTTAGAAACCCTGGAACCCTTTTAGAAAGCCTTAGTATTCATCACCATTTCCTAGAAAAACCCTAGGAATACCTATTTATAGTTTAGGAAACTTCCCTTCCGCATCCCAGTTGCGAAAGGACTCAAATCCGCAGTTTCGCGCAAAATCGCGGAACAAACTGCGTAACCTTCGACTAGTCGTAGCGAGTCTTCGACTGGTCGTAGCCCACCTTCGACCAGTCGTAGCCCACCTTCGACCAGTCCTGGCTACAGTAAAAAACAGCAAAAACTTGCTGGACTTTGAGTCGTACAAGGGCTCGAACCTAGGACCGGTCGAGCGTCTCCTACGACCAGTCGAAGCTTCCCACGACCGGTCGAACGACCTCAAAACCTTAGATTTAAGACTTTTCTCAACAAATACTACTCTTAGGCCTGATTCATTTTGATATTTATGACTTGAAAGAAATCCAAAGTAGAGAAGGTAAAATGTATTTTATAATTACCTTTATAGACGACAACTCTAGTTTTATTATGTACCTTATTAGGTCCAAGGATGAAGCCTTATACATGTTTAAAACCTACTAGGTTGGGGTAGAAAATCAGTTTAGTCACAAAATCATATCAAATGCCTTAGAAGTGATAGGGGAAGTGAATATACCTCTTTGGGCTTTAGTGAGTTTTGTAAATCCCAATAGATTATTCATCAATTCACTACTCCCTATCTTACTCAGCAAAATGGAGTTGCTAAGAGGAAAAATAGAAGGTTAATAAACTTAATGAATGTTGTGTTTAGTTCTTCCGGACTACCTTACAGCTTATGGGGCGAAGTTTTTTTTACAACTGCTTATATGCTAAATAAGATTCCTTCTGGCAAAAGTGACAAATCTCCTTATGAGTTGTAGAAAGGTATGGTTCCTAACTTAAATTACCTTAAGATATGGGGTTGTCTAGCTAATGTTAAACTAGTTTATCCCAAAATGCCTAAATTAGAAGATAGAATTGTGAGTTGTGTATTTATTAGATACACAATCGATAGTAAAGCTTACAGGTTTTTAACCTTAGGTGACTCTACGATTATAAAATGGATATGTAAGTGTCATTGGTACCTAGTGTCACTGGACTACAAACTCGTTTACACTCCTTTTTAATCCTAGTGTGAACATATATCCCAATAAAGTGACAAGTGTGGATCAAAATGGATATGCTAGTGTCATTGGAGTTTGATTTATGTGATGAATTGTACTAGATTGGATATAACTTATGATGTGGGAAAAGGAATTGGGTTTACTAATAATCCCGGTAATGAACATCGAGAAGTTGTGCGTAGAGTGTTAAGATACCCGAAAAGACTCAGCACTGTAGTTTACATTATAATAGATATCTAATGGTATTAGAAAGAATTCTGATGCTAATTGAAATTCTTTATCTGATGGTTGTAAAGCAACTAGTGGCTACATCTTTCTCATACGACGAAGAGTTATAACTTGGAAATCTAAGAAACAATCTATCTTCTCTGACTCAACTATGGAGTCAAAGCTTATAGCTTTAACCTCTATTGCGGAAGAAGCCAAATGGTTGAGAAATATAATGTATGATATTTCGTTTTAGAGTAAACTAGTATCTTCAGTTAAACTAAATTGTGATAGTAATGCAGCTATTAGGTGTGCAAATAATGCACAATATAAAGGTAAGAAGAGACTGATAAGCCAGAAACACAGTAAGATTAGAGAATTACTCAAAGAATGAGTAGTCTTTATAAACAAAATTAGATCGCCAAAAAATCTGGCGGATCTTTTAACTAAGGGCATTGCAAGGGAAAAATCTATAATACTGCGAGAGGAATGGGACTTAAGCCAATTGAGTGAATTACTTAAAATGATAACCCAACCTGAATAGTTGGAGATCCCAGAAAGTGGGTTCAATGAGAGAAATGAGTTACAGAGTGGTTCTATGTGGTACCGGATTAAGGAAAGTGGGTTTCCTATCTCATTCTAATGAAGAACCAGTACAACTTGTGATAGGTCGGAGGATGAGGTTAGTCCTCTTAATGGGTTCTATAGTCCTTATGGTCACGAATGTGTTCTTGATAGACTCACCTATATAAGTATGAAGGCGTGACCACCTTCTATAAGAGTCTGACTAATTCTCTAGAGTGCTCATGAAAATGGAATTTGTGCATGGCCTCAAAAATGCATTGTGTTTATATACACCATAGAAGTGGTGATTATACATGCTTGTGAAGTACTAATCTTACTGTTCAATAATTTAGTTTTGAGAGACTTTGTCCACTAAGTTTATGGTAAATTATTATTTCCCACTAAGATAAGATTCAAGTCTACACGACACATTTGTTTATTGACGCAGGGAGGACGTGAGGTCAAGCATCATCTTCCTCAAGGGAATAACTGTTCTAAATCCACATAACTTCTCTAGACTCCTCACAGAGACTTCTCGAATCGACGAGAAAGAAAGCAAGCAAAATAGAAAATAAATTCTATAAAATTCGAAATTGATTGATGAATTAATAAAAACGAGTTCACAACCCTTTAAATAGGGGTACCAAGCAATGGGAAAGAAATCAGAATCAAACTACAACTAAAACTCCTAGAATTCGTGACTTACTATAAATAGTAAACTTACTATTTATATACGGTCGTGATGTCTACTAGTGCGCAAGGTTTTCGGCCAAAAATAGTTAGCGTCCTATTTGGCTTCACCAAGCTATTCTCCTAATTTTTCTAAGCTCTTTTCACGTTGGACGCAACTCCTAAAGTCCAACGGATGAAGAGTTATAATCAAACTAAAACTTACTATTTATAGTAAAAACGGAATTAAAATAGGGAAACGACCGTCGATCTGGTGGTATTTTGCAAATCCAGCTTGGCAACCCGGCATAGCGGGGTTGGTTGGCTAAAGTAGCTTGTTCTACCCCAAAATCATATATTTTACGTCCAATAACTCATTCTGGATTGTGAGATACGCCTGATTTAAGGTTCGACGGTCCGGATCACTTCTGTCGTCGACCGGGCCTTTTCTGATCCATCTTGGCCATGTAACTGTGTGTGACCCTCTCTACATCATTTATGCATGTGAGATCTAATGCTCACATATCTTTTGTTTTAAAAAATAATGGGGGATTATTGTTTTAGTTGTATGGTTTTTTTTTTTTAACAAAAGACAAAAAGGTTGAGGAAAAGTGCTTTGAACTTTTTTTATTTTTTGCTTGTGGCAATAGTCCCATATTGGAGATAACAGATGACTTTTTCTCCTTTACATATAGAAGGATGTAGATAGCTTGTGTTGAGCTCATGAGTATGTTATGTCATGGATCACGCTCACACATGCACATGCCCACCACATCGTGTTGTGCATGTCGAGTCGGGCTTGGGCTTGTCTACATGATACCTTTTATTTATTTTTTCAGAATTTTTTTCTTTTGACTAAGTCTCTCGCTTCAACATATTGAATATATTTGTAACAGTGTTGTGATCATTTGCAAAACCAATGTTTACGTTGGCTGACACCTCAGCGCTAGGTAGGGGTGCACACAGAACCGGTAGAACCAGTAAACCGGACTGGAACCGGCCAGACCACGTGGTTCGGTTCTACAATCTGGTTCCAAAAATCGAAGAACCAGTTAGTTTGGTTCAGTTCTCGGTTTGGGTTTCTGTAAAACCGAACCTGGAATGAAACCCCTTGGTCAATAAATATTTAAATTTATTTTTTTAAAACGTAAATAAATAAATAAAAACTAGACCATTCATCAAATGGATCACAACACCAATGAACATTTGTAGCAAAATCATTTTGAAAATACGAAAGGGTCATAAAAACAAATCATGACAAGATTACTCTCTATGAAAATTTCCAGGAGAGGAGCTTAGGCTGAATTATAAAATAAACCATGCAATTGGGTTGGATTATAAAAAGAAACCATGCAATGGAGCTGGACTATAAAAAGCCTAGAACCGTAGAACTGAACCAGAACTGAACCAGTTTTTTATAGTCATGTTCCAATTTGGTTCTAGGGTGTAAACGATCCATCTCCAATTCTAGTTGTCCTGAAATTGTTAGGAAAGGTTCGGTTCCGGTTTCACTCCAAAATCGGACCGAACTGAACTGTGTGCACCCTTGGCGCTAGGTGTCACCAAATGTCTACCACGTAAGCCCTTTGTTTTACTATATATAGCAAGTTTTGGAAAAACCCTGAGTATTGAACAAAACACTGTGCAACTAGAAAAAGAAGAAAAAAAACTATCAGTCTTCCCAACCTTCCTCTCTGTTTTTGCAAAAAGAAAAAATCCTCCATTATTTTCTGTTTTAATCTTACCTCGGGCTATATTGAGCATCAGCAGCTTGGTGGTACGGTCGGTCATTTCTTACTAATTGGTGGTTGTATCCCAAAAGCTTTAGTTGCTAGACATCTAGGTTGAGAAACAGGCATGAATAATCTTCAGGAAAGCGACATAGTTTCACGCCTCTACCAAGTTCGTTGTGATCCGTTCTTTGATCCGTCTACTCTTTCATCAATCCATTGCATTCACTCTTAATTAAGTACCATTTAATTTAGATTTCTTTATCTATCTTTAGTAATTATCAGTGCGCGCGCGCGCGCGCGCGCACACACACACACACACACACACACACACACACATATATATATATTGTGTCCATTGTATCGCGCGCGCACACACACACACACACACACACACACACACACACACACACACACACACATATATATATATATATATATATATATATATATATTGTGTCCATTGTATCCGATCGAGATCTCAGGTTTACATCATGCTTTTGGAAGAGTCTTCAGAAGGCCTTGAGAATGACGATAGACTACAGCACGACTTTTCATCCGCAGACTGACAGGTAAACAGCGCGGGTAAATCAAATCCTAAAAGGCATGCTTCGCAGTTGCATTCTTAACTTCAAGGGAAATTGGGACGACCACCTCTATTTAGTAGAATTTGCCTACAACAATAGTTTCTAGTCCAGTATTGGCATGGTGACATTCGAAGCTTTATACTGAAGACCCTGCAGATCACCAAGACGTTGGACCGAAGTGGATGAAAGAACATTGTTGGAACCGGAATTATGGCAAGAGACATCCGAGAATATTGTCGTCATCAAAGAATGTCTACGTACCGCTCAGAGTCACCAAAAGAGCTACGCCAACAATCGCCGAAGGAACTTCGAGTTCGCCATAGAAGGCCATGTGTTCCTAAAGGTATCCCCAATGAAAGGAGTTATGTAATTCGGGAAGAAAGGAAAATTGGCACCACACTACGTCGGACCATTTGAGATCTTACAGAGAGTAGGCCTCGTAGCTTACAGACTATCCTTACCTCCTCAACTTTTTAGCGTCTACGACGTATTTCATGTATCTATGCTTCGAAAGTATGAGAGAGACGCATCGCATATCATTGATTGAGAGCCGCTGAAAATTTAGGAGGACGTCTCATACATAGAGCAACTGATTCGTATTCTCGACAGAAAGGAACAAGTACTTCGAACAAGAACAATACCACTCTTGAAGGTTCAGTGGGGGCATCATGCTGAGGACGAAGCTTCGTGGGAGCAAGAGGATGAAATCCGAGAGAAGTACCATCATCTCTTCATATGATGGGTATGTTAAATTTTGAGGATGAAATTTTCGTTAAGGGGGGTAGAATGTAACGACCCATTTTTTGTGGGAACCAACCCCACCGTCCTCTTTTGTGTGGCCCACCTGAGTTTTGGATCAACATCATTTTGGCCTCATATCCTCTCATGGCCAGGCCAAGATGATGGATGGAGTGGATTTATAACATCATTAGTGGGACCCACCACATCTTTTACAAAAAAAAAAATAAAAATATCTCCAGTGACGTGAGGAAGCACGTCACCGCCCGACCAACTCACTCCTCGACACTCTATCCCTTCTTCCTTCTTTTTCGTATGGTAATTAATGGACACGAGACCCTCCCACCAATCGAAATTGTCCCATAATCCCCACTCTTCCATTCCGTTACTCCCCTCCTTTTATAAATAAATAAATAAATAAACAATGAAGGGAAAAAAATAATAAACAAACAATTGAATCAGAGAGAGAGAGAGAGAGAGAGAGAGAGAGAGAGAGAACTGTAGATCAAGAGAGAGAGAGATCTATATTGGATTAGGGCTAGATCAACAGATTTTTCTTTAAAAGGTAAGTGATCTTAACTTGAAGTTTAACATTTTCAATTAATTATTATGTTATTTTATCTCAAAATTTTAATAGTAATATTATTTAATTAATTATTTATGTGATTAATCTTTTTATTTAATTTTTTTAATTATTTAGTTTAATTACTGAAATTTTGAACTATACCTTAAAACAATAGTTGAATTAAAGCGGTTTGATTCATAGTTAAATTTTAATTTAATATTCAATTTTATATTATATATATATAGATATATATAGAGTCTCGGTCTCCTACGCACCGTGCTGCACGGTGCTTAAGTACGAGCTCTGTTAGGAGCCGTTGGATACAAAACAGCGGCTGGGATGAAGCAGCCGTGAGAAGACTCGCGTGGCTGTTTTTTTGGACGCACGCCTAGCCTTCCGAAGTGACGTCTACAAGCTCTGTGGGCCACACCGTGATGTGTGTTTTGTATTTACACCGTCCATCCATTTGGACATACCATATTACGGCATGATGCAAAAAATGAATCAGATACAAAGCTCGAGAGGACCCCACCACAAAAAATAGAGGGAATTCGCACAAAGCCGTCTTCAATGGAGCTTCCGCACAACAGAGAAAGAAAACCATCTTTCTTCCTGCTGCATTATTGATGATGCCCATTATAGCTGTCTTTTGACAGATTCACACCGTCCACTGTCTCCCTCTCAGGATTTCGACCGTAAATGACCAGTTTTGATCATCTGATAGTGTGGCCAACTAAGATAATCAAGCTGAAATGGCAGCTGAATGGTCTTCTTGCGATCGATGTGACAATCATTTGAGGGGACATGGACGCCAAAGGTCGACATGGTTTCGATGGGTTTTTCTCCCTCTACCTGATGGACGCTTCATATCCATCTTCCGTTTCATGATGGTGGTCCACTACAAAAACACGAACCTCTGTTTCACAACAGAGTCGACGTACGTCGACTCTGTGAAGTCTAAGGTCCCACTAACTGCTATTAGTTAGAAGATCCACACCTCCCATTCGATTCACGACGGAAAATCATCAGAAAAGGAGTGGTTTTGAAGTGAAATCAGCGTGGCCCGCAAGATTATCTACTTCGCCGTCCATTTCATGTTCGACAGTTAGAATGTTGCAACAGCCTACATGGTTTCAAAATGCCACCTTGTCAAGGGTTAAAATTCCATTTTGAACATGATGGACGGTCTGGATTAATGATTTGAATAATGACCGGGCCACACTGAGAAAATTGCAAAAGCACAGTGAAGACGCTGTGCGTTTTTGAATTTGAGGAGAAGAAGTCGGTCAATGAGTGTTGACCAACGTTGGGAGATTCCATGCACAGCCGGTACACTTGCACTCAATGTACATGCAATGCACATGTGATCCCAGCATGATGTTCGTGGGAAATCTTCTCCGTCCATCCGCTTTGCCACTATGTTTAACGCGTTGAGACCGAGTTTGAAGCATATCCAGATATCAGGCGGGCCTCAAATCAGGACTTCAGGGGCTGATTTGTCATTTTGGCCATTTCTACGGATCCAGGAGCTGAAATTTGACGTGTACGGCTAATTCATGGTTCTAAGCCTGCATACAAAGTTTCGAGATGAACGGACAGACCATATTATCAGAACAAACCCTGTCATGGCCCTCATAACCTTTTAACGGTGGACGTCACTCTTCCCTTTGTTTTTTGTGGTGGGGTCCTCTCGAGCTTTGCATCTTATTCATTTTTTGTATCATGTCGTAATATGGTCTGTCCAAATGGATGGACGATGTAGATACAAAACACACATCACGGTGTGGCCCACAGAACTTGTAGACGCCACTTCAGAAGGCTGGGCGTGATCCGAAAAAACAGTCGCGCGAGTCGAGTCTTCTCACGGCTATTTCATCCCAGTCATTGTTTCGTATCCAACGGCTCCTAACGGAGCTCGTACTTAAACACCGTGCGGCACGGTGCGCAGGAAACCGGGACTATATATGTGTGTGTGTGTGTGTGTGTGTGTGTGTGTGTGTGTGTGTGTGTATCTTAATTATATTAGATTAATTAATAAATTATTTAAAGTATAATTTGATTTAAAAAATTAAATTTTTATTCTAAACTTTTAAAAATTAATAATTTAAATAAATTTTATTATTAAAATAATCAAATTCATCAGCTTTAGAAGTTATTTAATAAATTAGATTATAATTTGATTGATTTAAATTAATTTCATTTAAAGTTAAATTTAAATATAAATTAATTCTTAAATTGTAAAAGATACTTTATTTATATAAATTTATTAAATTTTAATTTAATATCAGAACAATATAAAAAAAATTGTTAAGTTTATGTGATAATTAAAATAAAATTTTAATTTTAGAATTTAGTGAATAAAAATAATAAATATTTTTATGCTAATATTTAATATTATTTAAGTAAAAAAATTGATTTAATTAAAGCTAGAATTTAAATAAATTTCTTATACATCATTAAATCACAGTAATTCCTAAATTTAATAATAGTACAAATAATATTTTATTTAAATATTTTAATTATCAAAGTTTCAACAAAATTATATCTAGGATTATTAATTAGAAATAAAATTTTATATTGTTGATATTTTTTATTGCGAAACAATGATTCATCTTACATGCATGTCTAGCATCCATTGAGCATCGATTTTAATATGTTGGATGTAACGTAAGTAAATAGGGCGATCATGTCCCTTGGGTGTAAGACCCTAAAGCCAGCAAATAGAGCGATTGTGTCTCTTAGGTGAAAGACCATAGAACCCACTGGATCCTTTGGAGTCTCTTTTGTGTACGGCGTATAAGTACAATTGTGTGTGTGGAC
Organism: Magnolia officinalis; assembly: GCA_021015155.1. Classification (NCBI taxonomy): domain Eukaryota; kingdom Viridiplantae; phylum Streptophyta; class Magnoliopsida; order Magnoliales; family Magnoliaceae; genus Magnolia; species Magnolia officinalis. The sequence goes on from JAJHSJ010000002.1 coordinate 100,529,350, forward strand.
ATACGTCAGATGTATAACTGAAGCAGTAGTCTGACCAGCTAATGTATAAATGGGTCCATCGCCATGAGGTACTAGTGTGTGAGTGTTAATGCAACGTGACCATCCACTTGGGTACAACATTATAAAAAATGATATATATTGTTTATGAGAATTCATAGAAAATATCATATGCTTCACAGTTCTACAATTCTATTACTTAAATTCATGTTCTTTTATTATCTGTATTCTATTTTCCTCCATTGTTTATACAAATTTGATATAATGTAAACTGTTAAATTTTGGGTAAGAAATGACCCTACTGGGCTGTTATGCTCACCTTACTACAAAAATGTACAAGTGCAAAGCTGGAATACTATGAGCAAGCGGGCCTCTACTATTAGTTTTATTTTTCTAGAAAATTAGTTTTAGTTTAAATTTCAATTCAATTTTTGTTATTTAGGTTTAGTTTAAATTCCAAATTTTGATGTTAAAAAAATAATAAATAATAATAAAAAACAACTATTAAGAGAGTTGAATTTAATAAACATTTCAAGAGTATTTTTCTTTTAGATGACTTTATATATCTATTAAATTTGATTGAATCATATGGATTGTGATAAATATTATTATATTATAACTCACGAACTTGGGATTCAGGTCCCAATTACCCTATTCGAGTACCCAAACTTGGGATTCAAGTCCTGATTACTCTATTCGGGTACCCAAATGTCAAGGTGTGATAGCCACATTAACGAAACAGTAGGAACGGAAACATCTAGAGTTGAAACCTTGCTGGAGCTGACCATGATGTTTATATGCCATCCAAACTGTTCATAGGGTTATTACCCCTCAGATAAACTGTAGACATTAATACCATCCTGATACAAAATTTTTGTCACCCCGCGCATTTAATCTCCACTGTTTTATTTGGTACGGCACACCTAAGTTTTGGATCTGTCTTAATTTTTTACCCCTATCCTATTGCAATCTTTCAAAACACATTGATGGAGTGAATTTGTCACAGACATCTAGGTGGGCCTCACGCAGCCCCAGCACAGGCTTACAGACAATCTGCTTCCTTCCTAAAACATACCGGCCAATGGCTGGTGGTCGGTGCTTTGTGGGCCCCACCATGATGTATGTGTTTCATCCATGCCGTCCATCCATTTTTCTAGATCATTTTAGAGTATAAGACCAAAAATAAGATATATCCCAATCTCAATTGGACTACATTATAGGAAACAGTGTTGAATGAGTGTCGACCATTAAAAACTTTTTGGGCCCATAAGAGCTTTGGATCAAGCTTATATCTGTTTTTACCATTTATCTAAGTCTTTATGACCTAATTAACAGATTGGATGTCAAATAAACACTACACTGGGCCTTAGGAGGATTTTAATGGTGGATATCCAATCACTATTGTTTTCCGGTGGTGTGGTCTACATTAGATTTATATCTCTCTCATTTTTTGGATCAAGCCCTAAAGTGATATGTAGAAATGGATGAAGGGCATACAGAGCCCCGACCACCAGCCACCGGGCTTGTGGCAGGGGCAGTAGCCAATCCGTTTCCCTTCCTGGATTTCGGAACGTGATGGGCAGAGAGAATGTCATGTCAATCACTAAGGTGAGACCCGGGCTTGGTTGTTGTGGAGAGCGAATTAGGTGAGACCCGGGTCTCACCCAAGCCTTACACTGGGGTTACCGTGGGCCCACCTTGATGTATATATTATATATCCAGGCCGTCCATCTATTTTCCCAGATCATTTAATGGCATCATCCAAAAAATGAAGCATATCAAATCATCAGGTGAATCATACCATAAGAACAGTGATGATTGACCATTAATGGCCCACAAAAGTTTTAGATCAAGCTGATATTTGTTATTTCCCATCATTCAGGCTTACGTTACCTTATCAATAGATTCGATGATAAATAAACACTATAGAAACATTAATGTGAACCCTAAGAAATTTCTAATGGTAAGACAGTCAATCACCACTGTTTCTTATGATATGGTCCATCTGATAATTGGATCTACTTAATTTTTGAGATAATACATTAAAATGATCTCTGAAAACGGATGGACGGCTTGGATATATAATAGATAAATCAAAGTGTGCCCCATCGTCTTGGGTGAGGCCAGGGCCTCACCTAACCACTCTCAATTGTTGTACCAGCAGCCGCCTACGGCCTACCATAAGTGATGTAGAGGATTCCAGTCCAACGGATGTATGATAAACGAAGTACCGCGTCAAAATTCTCAACGACTTGAAAGCATGTAAGCATGCGTGGACCACCTACTGCACTATGCATGTCGACATCTGAAAGCTCCTCGCAACCGCAGCTATCCATGTCCAACTCTCCCTACAGAATGTCACGACACGTGTGAGATCTAGATCGTTCATCTGATGTTCTTGTGTGGCCTAATTAAACACCGGGGCGTCAGATCGAAAGGTGGGCTGGCCGCACGTGTATTGACTGGTGGTCCACATAGGATGTAACGTGTGGGCCTCCTGATGAGCGTACAGGGCTTGACTTTTGGTCCACCGAATGTATTGGGACCCACCTGAGGAACGACTTGTATTTCAGGAAGACGTGTCACATTACACGTGTTTGGAGTGTTGGATTTGAATGGCTACACATGCAAAATAGCCACGACACTGCCCAGCTGGATGGCTACGCAGCCGCATGCCACCATCGTTCAATAGCAGCGTCTATATGTTTCAGATATGTGGGGTCCACCGTGATGTATGTGTGGAAAGCGGATTTGGTGAGTCGGGGAAACACCAACTTCGATGAGGCCGTGACCGGGGGCCCACCTTGATGTATGTGTCGTAATTCCACGCCGTCCGTTCATCCGTTTTGCAATCTCATTTTAAGGCATGGACTCAGGAAATAAAGCAGATCAAAATCTGAGGTGGACCACACCTCAAGAAGAAGTGGTGAGAATGCCCACAGTTGAAAACTTCCTAAGGCTCACCATAATGTTTATTTGCCATCCAACCTATTGACAAGGTTACACACATGGATGATGGAAAACACAAATATCTGCTTGGTCAAAACTTTTCAAATGGTGGGAATCCAATCACCACTGTTTCCTGTGGCAGGGTCCACCTAAGATTTTTTATGACTTCATTTTGGCCCATAACCTAAAATGATATGGAAAAACGAATGGACAGAGTGGATATACAACGCATACATCATAGTGGGCCCCATGGTCACGGCCTCACGGCCAGGTCCCAAAATCAGACTAATAAAATATTCAGGTGGGCCAAACAACAGGGAATAACAGGACGCAACAGGGATGGGAAGCTGATTGCGTACTGAGTAAACTCTGTGGGGTTCACCATGATCTATGTATTTTATCCACTCCGTCCATCTATTTTATTAGATAATTTTATACCATGGGTTCACAATTGAAGGATATCCAATGCTCAAATACACCACACCACATGAAACAGTGTGAATTGAGCTTATACGGTTGTAAAATTCTTGAGTGTCACAGAATTTTTGTATTAAGCTTATATTTATTTTTTTCCCTTCATCCATGTCTTTGTGATATTATTAACAGCTTGGATAACAAATAGACATCACTATAGGGCCTAGGAAGGTTTCAACTGCGGAAATCATTATTCCCACTGTTTCCTGTGGTATGATTAACTTGAGAGTTGGATATGCTTCCACTTTGGGCTCAACCTCTTAAAGGAGCTTAAAATACGCATGGACAGTATGGATAAACCACTTATTTTCACAGTGGGCCCAACTGAGTTTACTCGGTACGATAAGAGCGTATTGAGTTACTCAGTACGCAATCCGATTCCACAGGGATGGGACGCCCGCCATAGAAATCTATATATTGTGTGTGTGGTCCAACGAACGGTCGCGATCATTCCCATGATTCGAATTCGCTTGGCGACAGGTCTTTGTAAAAGAGTCACCTTGACCCGTAGACTAGCTGCAAGAACATTCAACGAGTACTAATTTCACACGGCTAATAGCACGTCTCACATTTTATTACACACGTGTTAACAAAAGGACACGTGCGTGGAAAAGATTTGGATTGCTTGTCCCCTGGGCCATCTCATGGGGAGAAATTGACCGTACTGACCTTGATGTATGGTCAAATTTCCTAAAGAAATTCAACCATTTAAATATTTCGAGGGTGGCCTTCTAACAATCTTCCGAAAATTACTTGGACCAAAATGCTCTTTGTCCTCGGTTCAATAGTTGTACGGTTTTTCAGTAAATAAGAAGTTATGTCAAATTTAATGACGTGTACGGAACCCTTCTTGGGGGCATGGGCATGGCCCAATTCATGGGGCCCACATTGATGTATGTGTATAATCCATACCGCCCATCCTTCTTGCCATGTCATTTTAGGGCTGGGGCCCAAATATCAGCCTGATCCAATGCTCGTGTGGCCCACATAATAGAAAATAATGGTGACTGTTGAAACTTTCTAAGTTTACTGTGATGTTTATTAGAAGTGGATATTGCCCAAGTCAAGACTTTTTGGGCCCAATGTGTGGGGGTGGGGGTGTGCGTGTGTTAAAATTTTTATTTTTTTTTCAAGTCCTACCCCTTGACGGCCAGCTTGTCGTGGGGTCAAAAAGTCCTTACTTGGGCAGTATCCACTTCTAACAAACATCACAGTGAGCTTAGAAAGTTTCAACAGTCACCAATATTTTCTATTTTATGGCCCACACGAGCGCTGGATAAGGCTGATATTTATGCCCTACCCCTAAAATAACATGGCAAAAAGGATGGGTAGCATAGATTATACACATACATCAATGTGGGCCCATTTGGGTCATGGTTTGCATGGGTTGTTGTCATGTGCATGGATCGTGGTTATCATGTTGCGTGGATCGTGGTTTACAACGTGTTCACTTTCTCATCTACTAAACCTTTGGTGTCATAGCTTATGGCCCACAATGGGGTAATCTGATCCATCCACTGTGTCGGCTAGCTTGCTGTGAGGCTAAAAAGTCCTGACTTGGGCAGTGTCCACTTCTAACAAACATCACAGTGAGCTTGAAAAGTTTCAATAATTACCATTACTTTCTATTTTGTGGCCCAGACGAGCGCTGGACAGGCTAATATTTGGGCCCTACCCCTAAAACGACATGACAAAAAGGATGGGCGGCATGGATTATTCACATACATCAATGTGGACCCATATGGGTCGTTGTTTGCATGGGTTGTAGTTGTCATATTATATGAGTCGTGGTTGTCATGTGGGTCATGGTTGTCATATTGCATGGATCGTGGTTTGCAACGTGTTCACTTCCTCTTCTACCAAACCACTGGTACCATATCTTAAGGCCTACAATGGGGTGATCCGATCCATTCACCTTGTCAGCTAACTCGCTGTGGGCCCAAAAAGTCCTGACTTGGGCAATGTCCACTTTTAACAAGCATCACGGCGAGCCTGAAAAGTTTCAACAATCATCATTACTTTCTATTTTATGGCCCACATGAGCACCAGATCAGGCTGATATTTGAGCCCTAGCCCTAAAATGATACGATAAAAAGGATGGGCGGCATGGATTGTACACATACATCAATGTGGACCCATTTGGGTTGTGGTTTGCTTGGGTCGTAGTTGTCATGTTATACTGATCGTGGTTGTAATGTTGCATGGATAGTGGTTTGCAACGCATTCACTTCCTTTTCTACCAAAGCATTGGTACCATAGCTTAAGGCCCACAATGGGGAGATCCGATCCATCCACATTGTCGGCCAACTTGTTGTAGGCACAAAAAGTCCTAACTTGAGCAATATCCACTTCTAACAAATATCACAGTGAGCATAGAAAGCTTCAACAATCACCATTATTTTCTATTTTGTGGCCCACACGAGCACCGGATCAAGTTGATATTTGGGCCCTAGCCCTAAAATGATATAGTAAAAAGGATGGGCGGCATGGATTATACACATACATCAATGTGGGCCCATATAGATCATGGTTTGCATGGGTCGTAGTTGTCATGTTATATAAATCGTGGTTGTCATGTTGCATGGATCGTGGTTTCCACATGTTGGGCCCACTTGATATTGGGATATACCTCATTTTTTGTCTCATACCATAAAATGATCTGAAAAAATATATGGATGGCATAGATGAAACACATACATCATGGTGGGGCCCAGAGAGCACCGAGCACCGGCCATTGGCTAGTGGCAGGGGGGGAGTAGTCAATCCGTCACTTTATTGAGTTGTAAAAAGAAGGTAACTTTTTATTCACTCCAGGATCGTATGACTTCTGAACCAAGGACAGGAGCATTTTTGTCCGAAATAATATCCAAAAGTTGTGAGAAGGCCAGACTTGGGAAATCTGAAAGGTAGTACCTCACAAGGTAATTTGACCAACGTTCGAGGTCGGTAGGTCAAATTCCCTCTCATGGGAGTCCAGTACTATTCTGGCTGCCCACACAAATCTAATTCCTTCACATGATGAAAAGATTTTCATCTGATTAGTTTTCAAGTGTTTAATATCGTGCGTGCAGTACGCATGTCTGAGATCCAGACCTTTCATACATGGAGCTCTAATACATCACACCATTCAGATGATCATAGCCATCGACCCAACCCCGCCTGGCCGGGCCCAACTTCACATATTCCGTTCTAATCCTAAATTAGGCTACGCTTGTTGGTTTTGTTACTCTAATTGTCAATTTCTTTGTGTGTGTGGCCCACTTGAACAATCGATTAAGTACGAATATTCAAGTGGGAAATAGGGATTTTATCATTTTTTGGGTTTGGGCTTGGGACTGCTTGCGACACCCATTCAGGACTCAATCCAGCCCATTGAAATCTGTACTAAAAATGGGGATGAGGGGCCCAACAAGTCATCAAAGCCCAATGCCAGATTGATAGAAGCCAAGATAGAAACTGGAATGACCATTCTAGAGGGAGCAGTGAAGTGATTGACAATAACACGGTTTTGTGTTAGAAAGCACCTTACTAGCTATGGGCACAAATGGGTCGGGTCGGGTCAACCTAAGGGATCGTGATGCCAAGGTCTCACCCAACACCGTAATACCCTGATGTAGCTATGCCATGTTTCGTTATTAGAAATAGAGCCTTATAAAGCATGTTTGAAAGTTATTCGGTCGAGCTTACTCCAACGAGGATTGGCCTAAACAAACATCACCACGTCAGGACTTCACCTAATCCACTCTTGTTTGGGTGCCACTTTAAAACGAGTTTATTTCATTTTATTAATTGTAATTACTTATTAGATATCAATGCTTCCATAGGAATTAAAAAATATAATAAACCATTTATATAAACTTTAATCTCTAATATGTGATTGATGTTAACTAAAATGGGCTAAACTCATTTTTAAGTAGCTCCTAAACATGCTCTAAAAGGTTTGTATTCTCCAAATAGTGTGATTTTGGGACCATGGCCTCTCTACAATTTAATGTATCAAAGAGCCATCTCAATCTAGTCCATGTAAGCCACTCATTCATGTTTTAACCTTCATAGTAATATATCTTAGACTCTTTATCCAAAAATACCTCAAGGGGATTGGCAAACCATAAATATATTCTTTTTCTCCTAAGCCAAAATTCAAATAATCCATTAGGCTTAAGTACACAAATAAAAATATTTCATGGTCCAAGCAAAAGCAAAATCAAATATTTGAATAGCTTAGGTAGAAGCCTACACAAGGCCTGGCCCATTAACAACCTACTAGCTAATGCTTGGACCCAACAATATACATGCTTTGCCTCGTAGTGGTTTGGATATCATAAAGTAACTCTTAGGTTGGAATGCATCATGCCTTCGATGATTTTAACTCTTTTTATACGAACATGGGCTGTTTTCTCAACCAGTGCTTTGTGGGCTGGTTTAGACTAGTGAATAATCCAGTAGAGTTGCTTTGTAATTTTAGAGCGGAATAGCCCCCAGCAAGGTAGCTATTGTGCGGAACCGATGCTCTGTTAGAACAAGTTGTGATGCATGAGAGAGAGAGAGCATTTGGGAATCTGTGTTATCTTTGTCTCGTGAAGGGATGATCTTATAGAGTATTGCTAATTCCACAGGCATGGGAGATCTGCTTCTCTTTTTTTTTCTTTTTTTAACACACGCACACACACACCGCCACACACTCACGCCGTAGTGGGATTTCACCACCTATGGATGCTCGAACCCTCAACTGGGTGTTGAAACTCCTGAGAGTCTACCACCGGAGCAAGAGTAAGGATCCCATGGGAGATCTGCTACCATGGATCGGAAGTGGATTGTGTATTGCCCCTACATGGACAGATATCGGTCCAGGCAGGGGCTCTGTGGGAGCCACTGTGATATATGGGTTTGACCGAAAATGAGGCAGATCCAATACTCAAGTGGACCACGCTATAGGAAGTGGTGGTAATGAAGCCAACCATTGAGACCTTCGCAGGACTTACCATGGATGTTTATTTGTCATCCAAACTATTCATAAGGTCACATAGACATGGATGAAAGGAGAAAATATCTTAGCTTGATTCAAAACTTATATGGCCCTCAATAAGTTTTTAATCATAGGCATTCAATCCCCATTGTATGGTCCACTTGTGTATTGGATCCTATTTTTTGGCTAATAACTTTAAATAACCTGAATTTTTTTTTTATGAACAGCGTGGATAAAATCCATATGTCACGGAGGCCCCCACACAACCCTTGCCTGGACCGATTCCATCCGGGTGAGAGCAGGACGCAATCCACTTCCCCATGGATCATTAGTTTACACCCATTTTTTACACATCTACTTGAACCAATGAAATGCCTCCATGTGTCAATACTATGCATTTAATGATGGATGATACTTGTGTCTTGAGAATTATCTTTTGTCTTGCCTCATTCAGAGACATGTCACATATCAAAAGCAGAGTAGTGTAGAGTCGTACGCATGTCTGCAAATAAGATAATGACATGAAGCCCTAATACGTGTGGCATGTGTAATCGAAGTGGCATGCTCGATAAGACTATAAAAGACCTATAGAGACGGGGTTCTTATCACAAATCCGAATATACTCAACATTGTCGTCTCACACAATCCTTCCAAAATGAGAGATCTTCCTAGAGACAACCATTGCTCCTACGGCAATTATGAAGATCCAAGAAATGGATCAATCTAAGAGCAGATGGGAACCAAAGGTATTGTGATAGATCCGGTCCAGTGAGACTAATCCTATAAGATCCACGAATATTCACGATCACACTAGCAAATAAATGAAAACGATTTCTAACCTCAGAAGATCTCTTTAGCCAGGTTGGGTGATCAGAGAATAATTGAGCGTCGTAAATGCCAATAATCCTAGACTAGCGAGGAAACCCAACAAGGGTTTTACTGCCTCCCCAAGCTATAAAATGGGCATCAGATGAAGAGTTCAAGGCCCACGTCAAACACAGTCTCTCATACATAGTGCAATGTTGCTTATCCTAGTTTAGATCCATCCACGTTGCAGAACGTTCCGAGTTAGCTTTATATCGCTATTGTCCAATGCCATGTTACAGTATGCTTAGGAGTAGTATGAATGTATGTGACTACCCTCATCGAATCCTTGATTATTCGAGTCCTTATTTGGAATATCACACCTATCTACCTAGATTGGTTGTCCATGCAGATGATCGTAGGTATATATCTTTCGTTTATTTGTCTACTCTATTTTATTTATTTGTTAATTGTATTGATCTCTATATACACATCAATAAAATCGACATTCTTAGGCTTTAGTTTTAAATATGTTCATCATTGTTCTATTGAAAAATACAAACTTCTCTATCATTGGTGAAAGAAAAATATTAAACACAAGGTAAAAAGAATTAATCTTTATCCTTTTAAAATCACGTGATCATTGTAACCGTCGGTAGTTGAGAGGGCAGCCGATTTGACAAGTTTGAGTACGACTCTAGCACGGAAAAAACGGTCAATCAAACTATAGTTGAGTACGACTCTAGCACGGTCGTCCTATCCTATTACACATGCTAACCAAATACAGGCCTTCATTAACCCATGTGATCTCGTGCTTGATTGAATTAGGCAAACGCCATCTAGCCGGAAACAATGCTTAGATGTCTAAACAATATAGCCCATCTGATGTTGGAAGGCTCGTATGTACGTCACGCATGTGTTTCACATTAACACGTGCTTGCTTGTGAATGGTCCATTCCCACAAGCCTCTCTAACTATGGTGGATCCCTAACTATGGGCCGATCGTGATGTATGGGTCTTAATTATATCCAAGCCATCGGTACGTCTCACCAGAGCATTTGAAGGCATGATCCCAGACATGCAGCGGTCCTCATGACGTTTGAACGTTAAAAACTTTCTGTGGGCCATGAAAGTTTTGGATTAAGTTGATATTTGTGTGATCCCTTCATTTAGGTCTGTTGACGTTATCAACCAGATGGATGGCAAATAACAATTCTGGTGGTGTGGTCCACCTAAGAGTTGATTCCATTGCAGTTTTTAGGATCATGCCCTAAAATGATTTGGCAAAACATATGGACGGCATGGATATAAGATACGTACATCATGGTAGGCCTGATCTGTGGTCTAGGAATCCACCTAAGCCGCGTCCGATTAAAGAACTTGTTACTCTGTAAAGCGATGCTCCGACCAAGACCATGTACAATGCCGTAGTTCTAATACTACACGAAGTGCTATGGCTCAGATCAAGTAGTTGATATTATGGGCCACACTTTCCATGACCCATGGACCAAAAATATACCAAATACGAAAACCCTAACCCTTTTGTTGTATTACCTAAAAAAAAAAAAAGAATTTTAATAAAGAAGTAACAACAATCCCCAACATTCATAATACGTATAGGATATCCCACTTGTGAAAATCTTATCGCCATGATGAAGATCTCATGGTGCCAAATAAGCCCAATCAACTCTTCATGTCAGCCAACACATCCATGTTGGATCGGATAAGTAATCCACCCACCCGATGCCTGGTGTTGTTACCAATTCAATTAAACAACGCCACACGTGTGAATGACCCCGTATTTAGTTTTCATGTATGGGTATGATATGTGGGCGTGCTAAAGTCTACTCGACTTAAGGTTTTATTGGTATTCCCCCACATTGAGACGGACTCATTGAAGGCTGGAGACAAGATTCAATTATCCTCTCAACCAGTGGATGCACTCGATGTTCAAGTGATTTGTGAAAGGGTAGGGGTTAACCCTTCTGAATGGATTATTTTTTGTCATGTAACAATAGTTATGCGTCTACGGATTTAAGGACATATATTTCGGTGTGATTCGTTACAATAGTTCATCGGTAAAAATAGAGAAATAAGATATAAGCTAAAAATATTTTTTTATTAATGATTTTTACAATCATAGCACTCATGATCGACTCGAGAGACGATGATTTATTCGTTGCCCAATTGAGATTGAGATTTGTAGTGGAATAGTTTTGATGTGCGGGGATGATCATATGTTCGTTGCTTTCTTGGAAATTGAGCCTCGTGGCAAGACGACTAAAGACAGGTGGATATTCGACAATTTGTTCGTTGCTCGGTCAGAACCAAGCTCCGTGGCGAGATGATCAGTAAAGTTATAGCTTTTTCGTGGCCTTGGTAGGAACCAATCACGTGTCCAGACTGTTGTAATTTGACTATCCATTTGTTATCATGTGTGGACCAAACTTCATAGCGAGATGACAAACAAAATCACCTAGTACGCAGTAGGAAAGCGCCACAACTTTCCATTCAAAATTGAGCGATCTTTCTTTCAATACAACAGGATGTCGTGGATAAAGGGTTGAGAGATAAACCAAGAATTAAAAACTAGGGCTCCCATGCTATGAGTAACGATGAGGGTTAAAAATAAAATAAAATAATAAATGTCCATGGTGGACGGATAAATAAAGCCAGGCTTGGTTGTAACGGCGTAAGCCATGGAGCTCTTCATGGAGTGTTGTTTATATAGTCTTCTAAGAGACTATGGTCTTTTTTTTTTTTTTTTTTTTACACACGCACACGCACCCCACACACGCAGGCTGTGGGATTTCACCACTGGTGGGTACTCGAACCCTTGACCCGGTGTTGAAACTCCTGGGAGTCTACCACCCGGGTAAGAGACTATGGTCTTACGTAGTCTTCAACATCGTAAAAAATTTGGACGTTCACTTGTGCAAATCTTCTTAATTTTCTCACATAAGCATAACTGTTGGGTGCAATGTGTACAAGAGAAAGACTCTTGCATGCGTCAGCTGGAATCCCCACATTGGAAGGTTGTTGTGATCCTTGCGTCACTTGACTTTGACATACGTAAAGAGTTGCTTTTGGTAAGACTTTAACATTTAATGCTAAATAAATATATTCTTTAATGAGATTTTGACATTTAATGATGACTGAGATACTTACTTTAATAAGACTCTTGCGTTTTTTAGAGAGAATACTTTTTTAATAGAACTTGAGAAATTTACCATTGTACGACCCATTTACCCGCTTAAGCCCACTCCTTTTTATCTCACCAGAATATGCCCTAGCTGTACGGACGACTTGCCAAAGGTCGAAAATGCCCCCTGCTTTTACCTTCAAGTGGATCAGTTGGTGCTCGAAGACGAGCGCTGACGCTCCTCGAACTCCGAGTTGTACAGGCAGTTCAAAAGAGATCAATGTTACATGGGCCCCACAGTTATGTATTTATTATATCTACAACGTTCATCCATATTTCGAGATCATTTCGGAGCATTATCCAAAAAAAAAAAAAAAAAACATATCCAAAGATCAACTGGACCACACCACAAAGAGCAGCGGAAAAATTGATTTTCACCGTTAAAAATTTTGTAGGGCCCACCATAACATTTATTTTCCATCCAATCTATTCATAAGGTCACAAAGACCTGGATGAAGAGGGAAAAAAAATTTCATAATGATCCAAAACTTCTATAACCCCTAAAAGGGTTTCAATGGTAGGCGTTCAATTCCCCACTGCCTTTTACAGTGTTGTCCACTTGATAGTTAGATCTGTCTTATTTTTCGTCTCAAGCCTTAAAATGAGCTTGCCAAATAGATGGACGGTTTGGATATAACACAGACCTCATGATGGGACCCACAAAAGCAATGAAGATTCCACAGCAAAAAAAAAAAAAAAGCCCAGACTGCCGCGGCAGTTTGGCAGAAATTTTTTTTTTTTAATTTTATTTACAAGGATAACTTTTTCCCCCTTACATTTTTCTCTAATACATAATTATGTAAATATGTATATATAAGTATATAAAATTTTTTTTCTATCTTTTAATTCATATCTTTGTCTATTTATTTAACAATCATATCTCCTAAACTAGAATAAGTTACTTAACGTACCACATGATTTTGAGGTAGGAGAAGCTAATTTAGCCAACCAACGTAGTTATTTTCCAAGATTCCATTGGGTCGATGGTCGAAAATCCATTTCATTTACTTCATGGTCAATTTCAGTCAGTTCGCGGTCAATTTCATTCATTTCATTCACTTCGCAGTCAATTTCATTCACTTTACGGTCAATTTCAATCAGTTCGTGGTAAATTTCATTAACTTCGCGATCAACTCCATGCATTTCGCGATGAATTCCGGTGAATTTCCTTCACTTCGCGGTTAATTCCATGCATTTTGAGGTCAATTCTCTTCACTTCACGGTCAATTCCATGCATTTCACGGTTAATCCTGGCGATTCCCCATCACTTCACGGTCAATTCCATGCATTTCACGGTCAATTCCCTTCACTTCACGGTCAATTCCTTACATTTCACGGTCAATTCCCTTCATCTCACAGTCAATTCCATGCATTTCACGGTCAATATCGGTGATTCCGCTTCACTTCACGGTCAATTCCATGCATTTCACGGTCAATTCCCTTTACTTCACGGTCAATTCAATGCATTTCACGGTCAATTTCCTTCACTTCACGGTCAATTCCTTGCATTTCACAGTCAATTCCGGCGATTCCCCTTCACTTCACAGTCAATTCCATGCATTTCACGGTCAATCACCGGAATTGAAGGGAATTGACCATGAAATGCATTGACTTGACCGTGAAGTGAAAGGGAATCGCCAGGATTGACCATGAAATGAATGGAAATGACCATGAAGTGAAGGGAATCGACTGTGAAATGCACGGAATTGACCGTGAAGTGAAGGGAATTGGTCGTGAAATGCATTGAATTGACCATGAAGTGAAAGGGAATCGTCGGGATTGACTGTGAAATGAATGGAAATGACCGTGAAGTGAAGGGAATCGTGAAATGCATTGAATTGACCATGAAGTGAAAGGAAATCGTCGGGATTGACTGTGAAATGAATGGAAATGACCGTGAAGTGAAGGGAATCGTGAAATGCACGGAATTGACCATAAAGTGAAGGGAATTGACCGTGAAATGCATTGAATTGATCGTGAAGTAAAGGGGAATCGCCGGGATTGACCGTGAAATGCATGGAATTGACCGTGAAATACACGAAATTGACCATGAAGTAAAGGGAATTGACCATGAAGAGAAGGGGAATCGTCGGGATTGACCGTGAAATACATGGAATTGACCGTGAAATGAAGGGAATTGACCGTGAAATGCACGGAATTGACCGTGAAGTGAAGGGAATTGACCATGAAATGCATGGAATTGACCGTGAAGTGAAGGGAATTGACCGTGAAATGCATGGAATTGACCGTGAAATGAAGGGAATTGACCGTGAAGTGAAGGGAATTGACTGTGAAATGCATTGAATTGCCCGTGAAGTGAAAGAGAATTGCCCGTGAAGTGAAAGAGAATTGACCGTGAAGTGAAGGGAATTGACTGTGAAATGCATTGAATTGCCCGTGAAGTGAAAGAGAATTGCCGAGATTAACCGTGAAATGAATGGAAATGACTGTGAAGTAAAGGGAATCAACCATGAAATGCACGGAATTGACCGTGAAGTGAAGGGAATTGACCATCAATTCAATTCATTTCACGGTCAATTCCCTTCACTTCACGGCGATTCCCCTTCACTTCACGGTCAATTCAATTCATTTCACGGTCAATTCCCTTCACTTCATGGTTAATTTTGTGCATTTCACGGTCAATTCCCTTCATTTCACGGTCAATTTCATGCATTTCGCGGTCAATTTCGGCAATTCCCCTTCACTTCACGGTCAATTCAATTTATTTCACGGTCAATCCCCTTCACTTCACGGTCAATCCCCTTCACTTCACGGTCATTTCCATTCATTTTACAGTCAATCCCGGTGAATTCCCTTCACTTCATGGTCAATTTCATGCATTTCATGGTCAATTTCCTTCACTTCATGGTTAATTTCGTGCATTTCAAGGTCAATTCCCTTTATTTCACGGTCAATTTCATGCATTTCACGGTCAATTCCGGTAATTCCCCTTCACTTCACGGGCAATTCAATTCATTTCACGGTCAATCCCCTTCACTTCACGGTCATTTCCATTCATTTCACGGTTAATCCCGGCAAATTCCCTTCACTTCATGGTCAATTTCATGCATTTCACGGTCATTTCCCTTCACTTCACGGTCAATTCCGTGCATTTCACGGTCGATTCCCTTCACTTCACGGTCATTTCCATTCATTTCATGGTAATCCTGGTGATTCCCTTTCACTTCACGGTCAATTCCGTGCATTTCACGGTCAATTCCCTTCATTTCACGGTCAATTTTATGCATTTCATGGTCAATTCCGGCAATTCCCCTTTACTTCACGGTTAATATAATGCATTTCACGGTCAACTCCCCTCACTACACGGTCATTTCCGTGCATTTCACGGTCAATTCCCTTCATTTCACAGTCAATTCCGACGATTCCCCTTCACTTCACGGTCAATTTAATTCATTTCACGATTAATCCCCTTCACTTCACGGTCATTTCCATTCATTTCACGGTCAATTCCCTTCACTTCATGGTCATTTCCATGCATTTCACAGTCAATTTCGGCGATTCCGCTTCACTTCACAGTCAATTCTATGTATTTCATGGTCAACTCCCTTCATTTCATGGTCAATTTCATGCATTTCATGGTCAATTCTGGCGATTTCACTTCACTTCACGGTCAATTCTATGTATTTCACGGTTAACTCCCTTCATTTCACGGTCAATTCCATGCATTTCACAGTCAATTCCAGCAATTCCTCTTCACTTCACGGTTAATTCAATACATTTCACGGTTAATTCCCTTTACTTCACGGTCAATTCCATGCATTTCACGGTCAATTCCCTTCACTTCACGGTCATTTACATGCATTTCATGGTCAATTATGGCGATTCTGCTTCACTACACAGTCAATTCTATATGGAAATAATATCGATATCGTCGATAATATCGCTGATAATCGGAAATATCGGTATCGCTACAAGTTTCACTGGCCAGGGATACGGAAACAATATCGATATCGTCGATAATATCGCTGATAACCGGAAATATCGGTATCGCTACAAGTTTCGCTTGCCAGGGATACGAAAATAATATCGATATCGTCGATAATATCGCTGATAACCGGAAATATTGGTGTCGCTACAAGTTTTGCTGGCCAGGGATATTGAAACAATATCGATATAGTCGATAATATCGCTGATAACCGGAAGTATCAGTATTGCTACAAGTGAATGGGATTGATCGTCAAATGAGTGTAATTGACAGTGAAATGAGTGGAATTGACCATGAAGTGAAGGGAATTGACCATGAAATGCATGGAAATGGCCGTGAAGTGAAGGGAATTGACTGTGAAGTGAAGGGGAATCGCCATAATTGACCGTGAAATGCATGGAATTGACCGTGAAATGAAGGGAGTTGACCGTGAAATACATAGAATTGGCCGTGAAGTGAAGCGGAATCGCCGGAATTGACCGTGAAATGCATGAAAATGACCGTGAAGTGAAGGGAATTGACTGTGAAGTGCATGGAATTAACCATGAAATGAAGGGAATTGACCGTGAAATACATAGAATTGACTGTGAAGTGAAATGGAATCGCCAGAATTGACCGTAAAATGCTTGGAAATGACTGTGAAGTGAAGCGAATTGACCATGAAATGAATGGAAATGACCGTGAAGTGAAGGGGAATCGCTGGAATTGACCGTGAAATGCATGGAATTGACCGTGAAATGAAGGGAGTTGACCGTGAAATACATAGAATTGACTGTGAAGTGAAGCGGAATCGCCGGAATTGACCATGAAATGCATGGAATTGACCTTGGAGTGAAGGGAATTAACCTTGAAATGCATGGAATTAACCGTGAAGTGAAGGGAATTGACCGTGAAATGTATTGAATTGACCGTGAAGTGAAGAGGAATCGCCGGAATTGATCGTGAAATGCATGGAATTGACCGTGAAATGAAGGGAGTTGACCGTGAAATACATAGAATTGACCGTGAAGTGAAGTGGAATTGCCGGAATTGACTGTGAAATGCATGGAATTAACAGTGAAATGAAGGAAATTGACCGTGAAATACATAGAATTGACCGTGAAGTGAAGCGGAATCGCCGAAATTGACCGTGAAATACATATAATTGACCGTGAAGTGAAGCGGAATCGCCGGAATTGACCGTGAAATGCATGAAATGACCGTGAAGTGAAGGGAATTGACCGTGAAATGCATGGAATTGACTGTAAAGTGAAGGGAACTGACCGTGAAATACATGGAATTGACCGTGAAGTGAAGCGGAATCGTCGGGATTGACCGTGAAATGCATGGAATTGATCGTGAAGTAAATGAAATGAATGAAATTGACCGCGAAGTGAATGAAATGGATTTTCAACCATCGACCTGATGGAATCTTGGAAAATAAACAGGTTGGTTGGCTAAAGTAGCTTCTCCTACCCCAAAATCATATAAGGTACATCAAGTAACTAATTTTGGTTCAGAAGATATTCTTATTAAATGAATAAAGAAAGAAATGAAAAAAAGAGAGAAAAAAATTTTATATGCTTATACATACATATTTATATAAATATGTAATAGAGAAAAATGTAGGTAGAATAAATTTATCCATGTATAAAAAATAAAAATAAAAAAAAAAAAAAAAGTGCACAGGTGGAGTGGGGCCCACCAAAATCATGAACATTGAGTGTAGGGCCATTCAAAATTATGTGGGACCCATGATGGGACCTACCTAATTAAAAAAAATAAATTGGGCGGCACTACAGCATAGATGTCTAGAGGTCGGCGGCATTACTGCCGGATCGGCGGTACTGCCGCCCGGATTAATTTTTTTTTTCAATAGCTACGGTTATAATCCGTAGTTATAGGAACCCCAGCCAATCCACTTAAAGGAAAAAGTAGGGGCATTTTCGCCATTTGGTAAGTCGTCGATACAGCGGGGGCATATTCTGGTCAGGTAAAAAGGAGTGGGCTTAAGCGGATAAACAGGCCATAAATGGGTCGTACCGTGGTAAATTTTTCATAGAATTCTAGTATTTGATGCTCTCTCACTGACGTGCACATATTTGATTCCTCCTCTTGAAGTCATTCATACCACATATGGCATGACTTTTGCGTGATATCTTGAAAGATTTGATCTTTGCATGCCAGATCGTTTATAAATAATGATAGAGGGTGTGAGTTGAATTCCACCCATCATTTAGCATGTATTGCCAATAAGTGGTAGCATCTCATTGGCCACATAAGCGTGCGGAGAAAACGGGTGTAAACAAATGGAACAACCTGATATTCACAACCAGTGATCTCATTGATGAGGCCAATCTTTTCAACGACACAGATGTGCCATGCATATGACATACCAACGGACACAGGTTAGGTATAGTGACTTACTAGATTAATAGAAGCGCACCATATTAAACCTTGTTAGATTCCTCTACTGTTGGTTCCAATTCAAGCAAGGTCATCCAGCCGTTAAAAATCTTCTTTTTTTTTTTTTCCTTTTCCAACTATCCAGGCATGAAATAAATTAATAATATTTTCTCTTGAGATTCCACCCAAACAGAAACATAAGCTAGCCCATTTATATTATCCATTGTCAACCACTGGACCTAACTTCTTAAATTTAAATGTGTTCTGCTCAGGCTAACCTGGGTAGAACCCTAACCTTGCAAAAGTCCGTCCTAGATATAAAATTACCTAAATGCCCCTTGAGGCAGCTGGATTCCTACATCCTAGGCCCACCAAGATGTTCGTGTTATGTCTACTCTATTCATCCATTCGAGTAGCTCATTCTAGGGCATGAGCCCAAATATAAGATACAAAACTCAAGTGGACAACAACACTGAAAATAATAGGATCCCTACTCTTGCTCGGGTGGTATACTCTCAGGAGTTTCAGCACCCGGTCAAGGGTTTGAGTATCCATAGGTGGTGAAATTCCACTAGTGTGAGTGTGTGGGGGTATGTGTGCGTGTAAAAAAAGAAAAACCATTGAAAATGGTGAAGTTTAAACACCCCATGTCAAGGCCAAAGACTTTTGGAGACGGATTGGCTGGCATACCACACACCACTGGCCACGTCGGTGTGTGAACATGTCTTGCGAAGTCGAGCGCTGATGCTCCTTGAGCTCCCCTTTCAATGAAAGTTTGAAAGGATATCAAAGTTACATGGCCTTAGAATGATGTATTTATTATATCTGCTCCCCTTTTAATGAAAGGTTGGAAGGATATCAAAGTTACGTGGCCCGAAATGATGTATTTATTATATCCACACCGTTTGTCATTTGCCAAGATCATTTTAAAGCACGAGCCCAAAAATAAATCATATCCAAAGCTCAAGTGGACCACACCCCAAATAGCAGTGGGATAATGATTCTGACCGTTAAAACATTCATAGGGCCCACTATAATGTTTATTTTCATCCAATATATTCATAAGGTTATTCAGACTTGGAAGAAGAGGAAAGACAAATATCATATTGATCCAAAACTCTCCCTGCTGCCTCCTGGAGTGTGGTCCACTTGATATTTGGATCTATCTTATTTTTTGGTTCAAGCCTTACAATTAAATTGCAAAAATGGACAGACGGTTTGGATATAACACATACCTTAGAGTGGGACCCACAACTTGATGAGGTCAACACACCAGCCCATGCTGTGGTGTGTGGTACACCAGCCAATCTTCCCAGACTTTCGGAGTAAACTGAAATCTAGGGAGTGGATTGCCTGTGACGTCGGACACACAGAGATATTCCTGTGATCGGGGCTGTGTGAGGCCCTGTTTTCCAAGAGCTCAATATAGGCCATGAGTGGAAAAATAAGACGCAAGGAAAACTTAGGTGGTCAACACCAACGAGATAGTGGGAACTGAAGCATCTACCGTTGAAACTCTCCTCCAGCTGACCATGATATTTTTGTATGTTCATAGGGTTACTGTCACTCAGATAAACTATAGCCACAAATATCATCCTGATACAAAACTTATGTTGCCCTCAGCCGTTTAATCCCCACCGTTTCCTGTGGTATAGCCCACATGAGATTTGGATCCGCTCAATTTCTTATTGTGGTCAGTTGGACTGAGGTATATCCACACCATCCATCCGTTTCTCCAGTCCATTTTAGAATGTGATGCCAAAAATTAAGTAGATCAGTATCTCAGGTGGACCACAACACACAAAACAGTGGTGTTTGAGTGCCTCACCATTAAAATTTTCAAAGGGCCCGTCTTAAGGTTTTAATAATGTTTATTTACCATCCAACCCCATGAACGGAAAATACAAAGAACAGCTTGATCCAAAACTTTCGTGGCTTATAAAAAGTTTTTAATTATCATTCGTCACTTTTATTAGTGGTGTGGTCTACCTGAGATTTCGATCCTATTAAGGTCTAGGATAACGCCCTAAACTGAGATGGAAAGACAGATGGCCGGTGTGGATTTACAAAAAATACAAAAAAGACGGGCCTTACGCGGTTAGGGTAACACCCAATACTCGGGTATCAGCTAATCCGCTTCCGTCACAGACATCCTGTGGACCCCACACAGCCCCGGGCACAGCACATGCAATCCGCTTTCATTAAAAGAAAAGGAGAGATAGAGAGATTTGGACGATGTGCATTTTATCGTACTGAATAAGCTTTGTCAGACCCACAGTGAATATATTTAGTTTATTTGTGCAGTCCATCTGTTTTTTCAGCTCATATTAGGGATGAGCTGAAAATTGAAGCACATATAAAGTTCAAGTGGACGACACCAAAGGAAACAGTGAGAATAATAATTTCCACCGTTGAAACCTTCCTAGGGTCTACAGTGATGTTTATTTGTCATCCAACCCGTTCATATGATCACACTGACATGGATGAAGGAAAATACAAATATAATCTTGATCCAAAACTTCTGTGGCCTCAATAAAGTTTCAACGGTAGACGTTCAATTCACAATATTTCTTGTGGTGTGGTCCACTTGAAATATGTTTATCTTGAATTTTTGGTTCAAGCCCTAAATTTATTTGGTAAAGCCGATGGACGGAGTGGATAAAATATATAAATCACAGTGGGCCCCACAGAGTATAACACATAAGTCACGGTGGGCCTCCGGTTGTCTGGGGCGCGGGAGGCGATCCGCGTCCATATACTCACGAATGAATAACCAAAGCGCAGGAAGAAACTTGTCTACTCAAATGGAGGGAAATAAGAAGAAGAAGAAGAAGAACCCAAAATGACTCTTTTGCGCGCCTAGATTTCCCGCAACAAACCAATCTGTACTGTCCTTCCTCACAATCCTCGAGGGCAAATCCGTCCTTTTCCCAGCTGCCGAGCTCCAACACCTAGGGTTCCCGATCCGGTCCCACGAAAAAAAATCGAGAAGATGAACGGAGGAGACATGAAGATCTCCCTCGACAAGCTCCCAATCAAGCGCCTTGATTCAATCGAGGAGAGCGGCATCGAAAGATTCCCACCGTACGATCCCTATCTTTTTAATATGGAATTTCCTGATTTTTCCGACTCCTGTTCTGATTTTCTCCACTTGTGAAGGGAAATCGGCTACGATGAGAGGCGCCTCGCTCTAATTCGGCGAATTGATTTCACTCCAGTCGTCGAAAAGGATGCAAAGAAGCTGAAGAGCTCGAAGGAGGCAGCTGCGGCAGCAGCAACGACACCATGGCCGTGGCAGAGCTTGGTTGAGAATCTGCAGCTGGCTCATCAGGAACTCTCCGTCATCATTGATCTCATCAATACAGTAAGTATTCGTAATTTGAGAGATTTGATTCTGCGGGACAGCTCACATTGTGTTTTTATGTATGAATTTCACAATAGGGGTTTGAGATTTCTACTGCTCGTGGTATTGTTAATGTTGGGGGCCTTGCACAAAACCTTAGGATCTAGCCTCCCGAAACAAACCAGAATTACAGAATAATAATGCAATGAAAAACAATCAAAGCATAAACCACACAACACAAGAGATTTTACGTGGAAAACCCTCAAAGAGGTAAAAACCACCAGACGTCGTCCAAATCAACAATCCACTATGAAGTAGAACGTTACAACCTTCTTCACTCACGCAGGAGTGGATAAACAATGAAAGAAACAAAGAAAACGGAGAGATCTCACCGATTACGAGGACATAGAACCGCTGAGATATAGATTGCGCAGTAGATAACCTCCACGAGCATAATCTCCCTTCTATAAGCTTCCTCACTCTCTTTTCCTTTCTCTCTCTCACCTTTGATAGCCCTAAACCCTTTAGCAAATCCCTTGTAAAGCTTTAGAAAACCCTCTTGTCATACCTAGAAAGCCCTAGGTACCTCTTATTTATAGTTTTAGGAAACTCATTTCCGCATCCCAGTTGCAAAAAGACTTGCAACACGAAATTCACGCAAAATCGCGGAACGAATCTGCGTAACTACGACTGGTCGTGATGAACCTACGACCAGTCGAGTGCCACCCACGACCGGTCGAGCAACTCCCACGACCAGTCGAGCACCTCGGAGAAAAATAGCCCAAAGTCGCTGGACTTTGAGTCGAGTCACGGCTCGACTCTAATGACTGGTCTAGACCAGCCCTCTATCGGTCGAGCGAGGCTCACGACTGGTCGAGCACGGGACAAAAATCTCATCAAATCTCTCCCTTTTTGTCCTAGGAGGGATTCACCTTCTTCAAGCCAGCTAGGTTTCTACAAACCTCAAATTTGCCCTTGAGCAAAGCCTTGGTCACCATGTCTGACCTATTATCGTCCGTGTGGACCTTCTCAAGCTGTAACATCTTCTGTTCCAAAGTATCCCTGATCCAATGATACCAAATCTCTATGTGCTTCGACTTGGAATACTGACTTGGATTCTTGCTCAAGTGTATAACACTCTGACTATCGCAATAGACCACGTGCTCCTGCTTCAGGCTAAGTTCCTGTAGGAACCTTTTCATCCAAAGCATCTCTTTACATGCTTCTGTGACTGCAATGTACTCGGCCTCTGTCGTTGACAATGTTATGACCTTTTGTAGCTTACTCTGCCAGGAGACCACTCCCCTGCAAACGTGAACATGAACCCCGATGTAGACTTCCTGGAGTCTGTGTCACATGCCATATCTACATCTGTGTAGCCCTCTAACACAGGTTTTCCGTCACCATAGCATAGGCTCAACCTGGATGAGCCTCTTAGATATCGCAGTATCCATTTCACCGCTGCCCAATGCTCTTTGCCAGGATTGACAAGATACCGGCTGACAACACCAACCGCATATGCTATGTCTGGGCGTGTACACACCATAACATACATCAAACTTCCTACAACTGACGTGTAGGGTATTTTCTGCATCTCTTCCACCTCTGCCTTCGTCTTGGGACACTGCCTGTCGCTCAATCTGAAGTGACTATCTAGTGGAGTACCGACTGACTTTGCTGCATTCATATTAAACCGCTCTAGGACTTTCTCAATATACCGCTCTTGTGATAGTCAAAGCTTCCTGCTGCTTCTGTCACGGGTTATCTCCATTCCTAGGATCCGTCTAGCCGGGCCCAAGTCTTTCATCGCAAAAGACTTGTCCAACTCCTGTTTTAACCTGTTGATCTTCTTGATGTCTTTTCTCATGATGAGCATGTCATCAACGTATAACAACAGAACTAAGAAATCACCATCTGAGAACTTGCGTGTGAACACACAGTGGTCCGACTCCGTTTTGTCATACCCATGTTTCAACATAAACGAGTCAAACTTTTTGTACCATTGTCGTGGAGCTTGTTTCAGCCCATATAAGCTCTTCCTCAACCTACACACCATATGCTCTTTGCCCTTGACTTCAAACCCCTCTGGTTAGTGCATGTAGATCTCTTCTTCTAAGTCACCATGGAGAAAGACAGTTTTAACATCTAACTGCTCTATCTCCAGATCCATGCTAACCGCCAACCCAAGCAACACCTGTATGGATGTCATCTTCACCACTGGTGAGAATATCTCCTCGAAGTCTATGCCTTTCCTCTGACCAAACCCTTTCACCACAAGTCTGACCTTGAACCTTGTCTGTGAATTCTTCTGCTCAACCTTCTTTCTGAACACTCACTTGTTGCTCAAAGCTTTCTTGCCCTTAGGCAGTTTCAGTGTATCATAGGTGTGGTTCTTATGCAAGGATTCCATCTCCTCTTGCATAGCTTTCAACCACTCCCTCTTTGCTCGTCGATTAGGGCCTCAGAATAATCTTCTGGCTCTCCCCCATCAGTCAGCATAATGTACTCATGTGGCGAATACCTCTTGGACGGCTGTCTGTCCCTAGATGACCTCCTCGCCTGTGGCTTAACAGGTGGATCAAGTGGGAGCTGTTCCCCTGGTCCATCTTCTGAAGGAACTCTCTCGTCCTCTGCACCTTGCTATACTCCCCCGTCATCAGGCACCATGGGAGGAATAATAGGATCCATGTCCTCTAGCTCACCTGAACTAGGCTGGTTCTTCTCTAGCTTACCAATGTCTTCTATACATTGATCTTCAAAGAAAACCACATCTCTGCTCCTGATGAGCTTCCTCTCGGTCGGATCCCACAATCTGTAACCGAACTTTTCATCACCGTACCCTAAGAACACACACTGCCTGATCTTCATATCGAGCTTGGACCTCTCGTCCTTTGGTACGTGAACGGATGCCCTGCATCCAAACACCCCGAGATGACTGTACGATGGATCATGTCCAGTCCACACCTTCTCAGGCACTTCTCCATTCAACGAGGCTGATGGAGACCTGTTTATCAAATACACCGCCGTGTGCATTGCTTCTCCCCAGAACGTCTTGGGCAATTTCGCATGGGATAACATGTATTTGATTCTCTCTACAATGGTGCGATTCATTCGCTCAACTACACCATTATGTTGGGGGGTCTTGGGAACCGTCTGTTCATGCCATATACCCAGGGACTTACAATACTCATGAAAGTCGCCAATGTATTCACCACCATTGTCAGTGCGGATGCACTTCAATGATCTACCTGTCTCTCTCTCGATCATAGCATGAAAAAATTTAAACACACCAAAGACCTCGTCCTTGGATTTCAAAGCATAAACCCAAACCCTCCTAGATGTATCATCTATAAAAGTAACAAAATACAATGCCCCACCCAAGGTTTTTGTCCTCATAGGACCACAAACATCAAAATAAACCAAATCTAATGCATGTACTTTATTAACATGAGAAGCAGATTTAATAAATGAAACTCTATGTTGTTTCCCTGATAAACAATCAAGACAGGTTTTGAGAGGTGTACCTGTCACGTCTGGAAGGAGCTGCTTCTTTGCTAGTACTTGAAGCTCTTTTTCACTCATGTGGCCTAGACGCCTGTGCCACATGTCAATAGCTGAATCTTCCGCTGCGTTCAACCCACCCTTGCACATACTAACGCCTGCATTGTAAAGGGTGCAACACTTCTTTCCTCTGGCCACGATCAACGAACCCTTGATGAGCTTCCATCGCCCACCAGCAAACCGGCTTTCATAGCCATCATCATCCAACCTTCCCGTCGACATCAAGTTGAGGCGAAGATCTGGGATATGCCTCACATCCCTGAGAACCAATGCGCAGCTCACATCGGTCTTCACACAAATATCACCGACTCCCACGATTTTTGATACGCCAGAATTTTCCATCTTCACAGTCCTATAGTCACCTGACTTATAGCTTGTGAAGAAGTCTCTGCGTGGAGTCGCATGAAAAGAAGCTCCCGAGTCTATCACCCAGTCAGTGTCCTGACTCGTAGCCGTGAGACATACATCATGATCTGCAGAAAGAATAACTACAACGTCGCCATCTGAAGCGACCGCAGTGGAATCTGATTCATCTTCCTTCCCTTTTCCTTTCTTGTTGTTCTTCTTACCACAACATTCATTCTTGTAGTGGCCCTTCTTGCCACAATTCCAGCTATCGACATCCTATCGACATCCTTTCTGTTACTCGACTTGCCTCTTGATTTATCTCAGGCCTTCCCGCCCTTCCTGTTCTTTCCTCTCCCCCGTTCCTGTGTCACAAGAGCCTCTTGCTGAGTAGACTTTTGAGACTTTCTCCTTGTCTCTTCATTGAAGAGACAGCTAGTTACCTGTTCCATGGATATCTTTCCGTCTAGCGCGGAGTTACTTAGAGACACCACCAATGTCTCCCAATTGTCAGGCAATGAACTAAGCAAAAGTAAAGCCTGCAATTCATCATCCAGGACTATCTTCATAGAGGAGAGTTGGTTCACTATATTGCTGACCTCATTCATGTGCTCGGCCACAGAACCACCATATTTGAACTTGAGATTCACAAGTCGCCTTATCAGAAAAATTTTATTACCGGCTGTCTTCCTCTCATACAGCCCTTTAATTTCAGCCATAGGCTAGCGGCTGAGGTTTCCGTAGACACATGGTGGAACACAGAATCATCCAACCATTGTCTAATAAACCCCACCACCTTTCGGTCCATCTTCTTCCAATCATCATCAGACATATCCTTAGATTTTGCTAATATGCCTAAAATTGGAGAATATAGGTCCATACAATAAAGCAAGTCCTCCATCTTAGCCTTCCATATGGTCCAGTTAGAACCATTGAGGATGATCATCCTTGATGAGTCACCTTCCATAATTCAAAACCGATCCTACCCGTTCAATAAACTTAGCTCTGATACCACTTTGTTGGGGGCCTTGCACAAAACCTTAGGATCTAGCCTCTCGAAACAAACCAGAATTACGGAATAATAATACAATGAAAAACAATCAAAGCATAAACCACACAACACGAGATTTTACGTGGAAAACCCTCAAAGAGGTAAAAACCACGGGACCTCGTCCAGATCAACAATCCACTATTAAGTAGAACGTTACAACCTTCTTCACTCACGCAGGAGTGGATAAACAATGAGAGAAACAAAGAAAACGGAGAGATCTCACCGATTACGAGGACATAGAAGCGCTGAGATATAGATTACGCAGTAGATAACCTCCACGAGCATAATCTCCCTTCTATAAGCTTCCTCTCCCTCTTTTCCTCTCTCTCTCACCTTTGATAGCCCTAAACCATTTAGCAAATTCCTTGTATAGCTTTAGGAAACCCTCTTGTCATACCTAGAAAGCCCTAGGTACCTCCTATTTATAGTTTTAGGAAACTCCTTTCCGCATCCCAGTTGCGAAAGGACTTGCGACACGAAATCCGCGCAAAATCGCGGAACGAATCTGCGTAACTACGACTGGTCGTGACGAACCTACGACCGGTCGTGCACCTCGGAGAAAAATAGCCCAAAGTCACTGGACTTTGAGTCGAGTCACGGCTCGACTCCAATGACTGGTAGAGACCAGCCCTCGACTGGTCGAGCGAGGCTCACGACCGGTCAAGCACGGGACAAAAATCCCATCAGTTAATTCCACTCTCACAAGAGAAATTTGGTCATTTCTAAGAACGAAAGCAATAATCATGCAAAAATAAAAAAAAGTTCTGACCAAATCACCCCCGTAGGATTGGAGTGACATTCCCTTTTCACACAATCCACTTGTAAAATTAGGATTGAAATATCAGGAGAAGTTCAAAAAACTGCTAAGCACATCTCAATTTGATTTTAATCAGTAAAAGCTCTCAGCTCGGTTTACACTATCAAAAAAAAAAAAAAAAAAGGTTCACTTCATTGCATGATGAATCAAACTAAGAGTAAGGCTATGTTTGGATGCATTATTGAAATAATTGGTTAAGTGGAAACGACCAAATTGCAATTGCCTTAACATTCGGCTATTAACATCTGGGTCGGCTTACATATCTTGTTATTTGGGTTCATCATAGCCTTGTCCCAGGGTTTTTGGGTTGGCTTTATGAATATTGTTTCACCAATCATTCCTATCTAAGGCCTATGCCTTCATTTCCCTTCTCGCCATACCAATCTGTAGTTGCCCGAACCGTGAGGTGGAGTGACAAAGGATTCGGGTGGGGGAGCAAGGAAGTGTCCATTTCAAAACGTTGGCAATTATAAATGGCTGGAAGTGGGAACAAAGGTGCACGTCTCAATCGCAATTCGATGTAGGAGTGACATCTGGTTAGAAGGTTCATGCAACTAGGTGTTGATCGGAGTCCTTTTGGGTTTATCTATCATTGAGGAACTTGGATACAAATCACAATTGCATTACTTTCAAGGAGTTGAAAGGGATGTACCTATGAGTATTATGAAGGTGATTAAAAGTTGATTGTCATCTCTCTAATAACTAATTGTTGCACTTTCAATGGTGCATCCAAATGAAATCTAAAAGTTCATGAACTACTAATATAGTTCTGACTCAAAATGCAAATTAAGATCTTGGAAAATGTTTAACCATGGTTTTGAATCAGTATCATATCAGCCGATGCAACCGTATCATATCCATATTGGCTTGATATGATATGCAATTTGGGGCGGAAATAGCCCACCCTAAAAAAAGGGGCCATATCAGCCTATATCAGCCAATATAGGGCATGTTGGCACCAATACGGCCGATACAAGCCAATATTGGCTGATATGCCCTTATAGTCCCATATTTGATATTTATTTTTTTTCCAAAATTTATCTCATTTTCCTCTTTCTTTTTTCATGTCAACCATGCAGGAAGCTTTGAAATTCATTTTAGACTAAATCTAGGCCATTTTGGGGATCAAAGCAAATAATATTAGTGAGATTTAACAAATCGAAGTGGAATGGACCATTATTGGAGAAATCATAGAGGAGGGAGAACCATCCACTTTTTTTTAAATGGTTTTTATCTTCTTCTTCTTTCTTTTTTTTTTTTCAATGTAATGGGCACTAATTTACCATATCATGCTTGATTTGTGTTCAATTAGGGCCCATTTGGATGACTGATGATTTAGGCCAATACCTATATGCGATGCCTGTATCATATCGTTTTTCGGTTGGGCCAATATGGCCCCTGACACCAATATTCAGAACCATGTATGCAAGTGGATGATAATTATCCTTGTCTATCCAATTTTTATTTTTATTTTTATTTTTAAATCCTTGTCTACCTAC
The DNA here is from genome assembly GCA_021015155.1 of Magnolia officinalis. Taxonomy (NCBI): domain Eukaryota; kingdom Viridiplantae; phylum Streptophyta; class Magnoliopsida; order Magnoliales; family Magnoliaceae; genus Magnolia; species Magnolia officinalis. The sequence goes on from JAJHSJ010000002.1 coordinate 100,558,689, forward strand.
AGTCATGTATATGAAGATCATTTGTACGTATAGCATTACTGTTTTCTTGTTGAAGCTGTATGCGACACCGAAGTGAAAGATTTGAGGTTGTTAAGTTGGCTGGACCTGCTTTCATTTGTATTGCTTTTCAAAAGTGGGGCTGGTCGTAGATGAGAGTTGGGACATAAGTTAATGATGGTCTTGACAAGATAGAGGTGTTTACTCTGTGTTAATCAAGTACAACAGTTTGACACTGAAATCATAACCACAACCTCCTATCACAAGTTCAGTTCCTTGAAGACGATCAATGCAGGCATGAAAACTGCTTTTGGTAAGTCATTTCCTAACCCCTTGGTCTAGAGGGTAAAGGGTAAATCATAACAGTGTCTTAGGGAGTGGAGTAGGAATGTATTCAAGTTATGGCCTATCTTTTCTTGATGTATTGACTGCATGACCAGGTCTAGATCGGATGTCTGTATTACATACATCATAGAGGAAATCACAACCGACTGACAGACTAAGCTAATTCGATGCTAGGGTTCCGTGATGGAGAAGATTTGCTTCTCCCATAATGGCTTCTATAACAGTCCTACTCTAGGCTCTGAACCTAATTGTCTTTCAGTTTGGTCTTATACCTCAAAGCAGTCTCCCATATTTATTCTGTTCAGATTTTACTTTGGGTTCTCTTTGTTCATCATATCAGTGTAACTCTTGAATCTTACATCAGATGAATTGGCATTATTTAGTTTAATACTTTAATATAGTCAATTTTTGTAGGTGGAAGCAAATGATGCGGTAACAGTGGCTGGAATGACAAGGCCAAAGCAGTTGCCTAATGAAGTTTTATCAGACCTTGCTGTGTCTGCAGCTACTAAGCTACAATGTTTCCGGGTACTTTTTACATAACAGCATTGATGATAATGTTCCTGTGCAATTTGTGTTCCCATTTTGTTTTCCCAGGTGTAATACCTTGGATTTATTTCGATGAGATTTTAATGAATACAATTACCTACCGAAATGAAGGTGCAGAAACAAATGCTTGAATAGTCACCAATGTGTATGATGGTTTAAATTCATTTGGATGATTCCCATACTATCTTAAGGGCCTGTTTGATGAAACTTATTTTCAGCACTTATCACTGAATCAGTCTATTTTCAGTTATTTTCCCTCGTTTAGACCGTTTGGCAAATTCAAGAAATTAAGTGCTTAATTGGATTTTCACTGAAAATTTTGATTTTTTGAAGCTCCACTCTCTTGACTTAAGACTTGACACGGAATGCAGTAAGCGATTTTGACTAAAATCTTTGGTCACTTTTGACCAAACTATCCTTAATTTTTTTTTGTAAATGACAAGTTTACCCTTTTATAAGCGACTTCCATAAAAGCTTTGAAAGGAACTGGATTGTGGAACCTTTGACAAAGTTCTGTAGGCCCATCATAATGTATGTGTTGTATCCACACAGTCCATCCATTTTGTCAAATCATTTTAGGGCATGAGCCTAAAAATGAGGCAGTTCCAAAGCTGAACTGGACCACAACACAAAAAGCAGTGGGGACAATGATGTCCATCGTTGAGACCTTCCTAGGGACCACTTTGAAGGTGCCTTGCAGGAATACTTGGAGGAGTATGGATCGGTACACCAAAGCTCCTGCTCATATACTCAACAGAATGGAGTGGCAGAGACAGAAAATCGTCATCTACTTGAAGTTGCTGGAAGTCTTTTGATAGGGATGCGTGTTCAAAAATGTTTTCAGACGGATGTTGTTCTTACAACTGTCTATCTTTCTTTTTTCTTTTTCTTTTTTAGGAATGATGGGGATTTTATTAAAGGCCCACTTGCGTACAAGCAGGAAAAGAATACAACGAGGAGAACACTACTAACAGATTACATCCCAACAATAGATTTAACAAAATCTAAGTCAACTTTCAAAGCAGAAGCCCATTCCAAAGTATTCACTTTAATAGACAGCAGTAAAGCATCGAAAGAGCTTGTGGAATCTCGAAACCAGTGTCTATTTCGCTTAACCCAAATGGCCCATAGAAAAAGGTTCCAAATAGGCCTAACCTTCTTAGACATACCTTCACCATCTTATTAATCGTATGCCATCTAGAATTTTAAACTTAAAATCTCCATATCGAGTCCTTTGTTCAAATCCACCTACTTTCTTTGTCCCACCTCATGTCTTTGGATGTTTGTGTTTCATTCATGTATTGGGTCCAAGCTGAACTAAATTAGATCCAAAATCCATTTGAAGTGCATTTTTAGGTTATCCCACCGCACAAAAGGGGTACAAGTGTGTTGATCCTACATGTTATCCCACCACTAAGGCATGTCCACTCACTAATTCAAAACCTTGGAACCAGGTAATGTTTCTCTTTTGTCCGTTCCTTCTGTCCTTGAGGACATTCATCTCATTGCCCTATGAAACGGGAAGCGTTAGTGTTCTTCACATCCAACATCTAAAATTGTTTCATATATGGCCCTGTCTCCTTCCTATTACTCTTTCTTGTCTTCGGCTTCTTTTGTGTCTTTGCCTTCCAAATTCTAAGAGGTGGTCTCCAATCCAAAGTGGCATGAGGCTATGATGGAAGAGATGTGGGCTTTAATAATAATAAAAAAAAAAAATGGAACATGGGAGCTGGTGGAGTTATCTAAAGGAAAAAATTAGTGGGTTGCAAATGGGTCTTCACAGTGAAACACAAGGCAGATGGGTCCATTGAAAGGTATAAAGATAGAGTTGTTGCTAAGTGGTACATATGGGATTGACTACAAGGAAACATATGCACCTATAGCTAAGATGAACTCCATACGAGTATTGTTGTCCTTTACTGCAAATTTTTCCTAGCCTCTTTATCAACTAGGTGCGAAAAATGCATTCCTTCATGGAAATTGAAGGAGGAAGTGTATATGGCTCCTCCTCTTGGTTTCAGACTTCCCAACAGTGAAGTAAAAGTTTGCTGATTGAAGAAGTCTATTTATAAACTTAAACAATCCCCTCAGGCTTGGTTCAAGAGGTTTAGTCTAGCAATGAAGATGATAGGTTATTTCCAGAGTCACGCCGATCATACTTTCTTTGTAAAGTAACGAGGACAGCTAACGACTGCTCTAATTGTTTATGTGGATGATATTATGGTGACCAGAAATAATTCCCAGGAAATTAAAGATTTGAAGGAATTTTTGGCAAAAGAACTCGAAATTAAGGATCTAGGAAATATAAAATATTTTTTAGGAATAGAGGTGGCTCAATCAAAGAAATGTATCTTCATCTCTCAGAGAAAGTATAACTTGGACTTATTGAAGGACACTAGTAAGCAATGTGCTTGACCTATAGATTCTCTTATTGATCTTAATCTTAAATCGGACCAAAGTGAGGGAGAGTTATTACAAAATAAGGAGATGTATCAGAGATTGGTTAGTCGATTACTCTATCTCTTACTCGACCTAATATAACATTTGTTGTAAGTGTGGTGAGTTAGTGTATGCAAACACCATGAGTCCCTTACTAGGAGGTAGTTGAAGGGATCTTGAGGTATTTGAAGACATCTCCTAGGAAGGTCTCGTATTTGCAAATCATGGTCGTCTTGACATTGAAGAATATATAGATGCAGATTGGGCATGTGATGTGAATGACCGAAAGTCGACTACAGGATACTGTACTTTCGTGGGAGAAAACTTGGTTACGTGGAGAAGCAAAACTGTAGTGGCTAAGTCTAGTGTTGAAGCAAAATATAGGGCTATGACACATGGTGTAACAGAGTTACTATGGGTGAAAATTCCGTTGCAAGACTTGGGAATTATGGCTAGCTTCTTAGCTCTCCTATAAAGCTATTTTGTGATAACAAAGCAGCCATCGACATTGCACAAAATCCAGTCCAACATGACCATACCAAACACATTGAAGTTTTTTTTTTTTTTTTTTTTTTTTTTTTTTTTTTTTTTTTTTTAACACACGCACACACACTACCCCACACACTCACACTGGTGGAATTTCACCACCTATGGTACTCGAACCCTTGACCGGGAGTTGAAACTCCTGAGAGTCTACCACCCGAGCAAGAGTAAGGACCCAAACACATTGAAGTTGATAGTATGCAGGGACATGTGATGACCTAATCCTAGATGCATGTACAATCAGGTTAAAGAATGTTCAAATAAATACACGAATCAACTAACCGTTTCCAATCAAGGGGATTAGGTAAATTTCAACACAAAGATGAGGTCATTCCGTCAAGATCATGCCCCTTAGCATAAAATTGTGTAAACAGTAAAAAGGGAGGACCTAGGAATATGAGGATATTTCAGATCTAACATAAGCCAGTCCACAGTCAAGTTTTGATCTGATTCTACTGACTAACCAACCCTCTTTTTCGTTCAAACTCGAAAGGGGATATCCAGATAGGAAAGAAAGGGGTGAAGAATGAAGGGTTCGAGATGAAGAAAGTACAAATCCTTTTTCATCAAAAGAAAAGGAGGATGATTCTTACCTTTTCCTGCACCTCGAAGATCTAGAAAGAGGGAAACCTGAAATCGGGCTGGAATCCTCAACACCCAAAGGCCAATCCTGAAACCATAATCTTTTGAATAAATAAGAAGAAAAGATACAAATTTTTATTTATTCAATAATAATGAAAATAGGGTTTCTCACACTGTATATATAAGTTATGGAAAAAGTAAAAGTGCACTAAAGCCCCTAAAAACAAGAAAAATAACAAAAAGACGAAAAAATAAAGAAAGTGCAATAAAGCCCCTAAAACAAAAAAAAAAAAAAAAAAAAAAAGAAAAAAACACAAAACGCCTAAAACTAAAACACGTGTGGTAGGGTGTGAAATCTGACCTATGGATCTATGGTCAGGGTGCGGTCATGCCGCTCTTGCACTCATAGCGCGTCTGAAAATGGGTTCGATGGACTCAACGTCCATCCACATCAACTCCTCCGCTCTGGTACTCTGTCGGCGACGCCTCCTTCTCTGGTACACTCTAAAGAGTGCACCACTGATGTCCGCATCAGATAGGCACTTCATCCTTGAGCAAATTATTTCTCAAAGATGGTGTCTATCGGGATAAAAGTTGGTGCGGTTCGTTCTCAACTTCAGTTCCGCTAAGGGATGAAGCCTCGAGGTGTAGATGTGTTTTCTCGACAGTTCAGAATCAGACTGCTCAAGGCGATGTAACTCCGACGATGTAACTCTGGTTGTCCTTTTGTCTGTTCTCCTCTCCGACATGGCTCTACACGTAGACACAAGTAAGGGGATTCTTGGGAACCATTCCAACTTCAACCAGAACAAGGAATGGCAGATAGTTACATCAAGAAATAGGATTCAACAACCTTTAGCTGAGGGCCGACGCAAATACTCTTCATTCCCGACCATCTTCGTAAAAGGTTACCCCCATGGCTGGCTCCCTCTCAATCTGGAAAGGATCTTCGGCCGCGCAGGAGCAGTTATGGACGTCGTCATGCCCAGGGATAAGGACTCTGGCGCGTACCGCGTCTTTGCTTTGGTTCGTATGGGGAGCGAGGCCGAACTTGCTAGGGCGGTGTCCATGCTACATGGAGTTAGTTACGACGAAAAGAAGCTGCTCGTTCAACGTGCGCGCTACGGCCCTGAATCTATCATGAAGTCATTCTCTCTCAAGCACAATCCAATCAACAAGTCTAAGGTGGTGAAGCCTTCCTCCGCAATCCCTGATAAGGACAATCAACCCACTCCTCTAGCTTTGGATCGCTCCTTTCGTGATGCTCTTCTTCAAGCTCCCAACGAAAGGTCGTTGCCTCCTCAGCGTTTAGATGAACCAGCGATGGAGTTGCCTACCTCAAAAGAGTTCGACAAGGGCGACGATCAGTCCGACTCCCCTATTCTCGTCGATCAGGGGAGCTTCGACAAAAAAAGAGCCGAGTTGGCTAAATCTGTTGTCATTTTCACGGAAGAAGGTGCTTCCATCTCGGATGTTAGGGAATGGATTCGACGTTGCTCTGGTCTCCAGTTTGGTCTCTCCGATTTCATCCCTTTGGGTCACGACATCCTTTGAGTCAGAGTCTATCCTGGCTTCAACCCGGACACTCTAACAATGGCGGAACACCTCTGTACTGATGGCCCTATTAGCAAGGTGCTCCCATGGGAGGAGTTTTCTTTGTTTGGTAAGGAGAATATTTGGATCCTCATTTGGGATTAGTGTTTTAAATAGCGGTAGCGTGTTGCGTAGCGTGTAGCGAAATAGCGTAGCGTGTAGCGTAAGCTACACAATACTTCCATTTTTTAATTTTATATATATATATATATATATATATATATATATATATATATATATATATATATATATATGATAAATATTAAATAGTAAGAAAAAACAAAATATATAAATGTCACATTCTTCAAAATAAAAATCTCAAAGTTAAGAGCATTAAGTACAATACAAGTATAAAGAACATAAAACCGACAATAATTGGCATTTTAAAAGGGAAAAAATCAGGAAAAAACTGAAAATACCAAGTTATTTTGTCTCCACATCGAAAAAAATTCAAAAAAAAAAGGAACAATGGGCCTTTTAAAAAAAATTAATGGCAAACGTTCAATCACATTGTTTCCCGTGGTGTGGTCCACCTAAAATGTGGATCTAACTCATTTTTTTTAGCTCATTTCATAAAATGAGTGTCCAAAATAGATGGACGGAGCAAATAAAATACGTTACATCATAATGGGGCCCATGACGTTGCGACTCACGACTGTAACATGAGCAGCGTCCCCATAATAAAGGATGCGGATTAGATACTGAGAGGTTGAGTAGCGAGTGGGCTACTGAAGTGACGTCACCAAGTTCCGTAGGCCCCATTATGATGTATGTGTTGTATCCACACCGTCCATCCATTTTGAGATATCATTTTAGGGCATGAACCAAAGAATGAGGCAAATAAAAAGTTGTAGTGGACCCCACCACTGAAAACAGTAGGGAAAGTGATTCCCACCGTTGAAACTACCCTAAGGCCTCACCATAATGTTTACTTGAAATCCAACCTGTTCAAGTGTTCCAAAAAACACGAAATAAGGGAAAATACAAATATCAGTTGATCTAAAACTTTTGTGGCCTTCAGAAGTTTTTAATGGTGGGCGTCACTGTCCCCACTGTTTTCTGTGCTGGGGTCCATTGAAGCTTTGGATTTAACTCATTCTTTGGATATTGTCCTAAAATGATATCTACAAATGGATGGAAGGTGTGGATACAAAACATACATCATGGTGGGGCCCATGGAACTTGGTGACGTCACTTCAGTAGCGAGTCTAGCTACTAAACCTGTCAGTAGCTAATCCGCGCCTGAAAAAAAGGGTCCGATGCCATTTTCGAAAGGGGAATAGGGTTTCCCGTTTCTATCTGGAACCCAAATCCCAATCTGAGGGTTTCCATTTCGAACCCAAATCTCCGAATCGAACCAAAATTCCCGAGAGATCGCAGATTATTCGCCGGAATTCTCGTTGATTTTGAAAATTTTCATCCATTCGAAGAAAAAAAAGAAAAAGGGGAGGTTTTTAGTACCTGCGGAAGACCGAAACTCAACTGTTGTCGATCAAGGCCCACCGAATTCTTCTTCAATCAGGCGTACCTCTTCTACAGCTACCGAAATCACCTTCTTACAATTTTTTTATATTTTATTTTTTTGGCATTTACGATGCCCTCCCCAAAATTACAGGTAGCGCGCGCTACCTACGCTACACGCTACGAAGCCGTAGCGTACACTACGACCCCTGTAGCGCACGCTACTGGGGATATACGCTACGAAGCCGTAGCGTACACTACGACCCCTGTAGCGCACGCTACTGGGGATATACGCTACGTAGCGATTTTGCTATGCTACCGCTACGCTACGCACGCTACTGAAAACACTGTTTGGGATATCCCTCTCAAATGTTGGTTCGACGAATTCCTCATCAAAGCTGCTTCCTGAGTTGGATTTCTTCTCGAGCTTGACCCTAAGACTCAACTTGGGACGGAGCTTGGTGTTATTTGTGCGCGGGTTAGAAGGAAGAAAGGTCTCCCTTTTCCTTCTCATCTTCGTATAAAGGTGGAAGATCGGATCATTCTTCTTCCGGTTCAGAAGGAATCCTCTACATCGGCCTAGCCCCGTTGGGGTGATGTGTGGAGAGCTAAGATTCTGGCGCGGCAGCCATTACTGAACTCGAAAGCCAGGTGGGAAGGAGGTACACATTCCACATACTCCAGCGGACCACGGAACCGATCGGATGTCAGAGCTTCTGCAGCGCCTGTATACGGTGACAGCGTTCGGCCTTCTGAAGCGACGCGTGGCAGCTTCCCTCTCCGTCCGGCTCCCGTCTCGCAGAGGAAATCTCGGCTTCTGCTGCAAATCGATCCGACCCTGTGCTCCTGCCGACACGTGTCCAAGACTCGTCCTGCTCTCATAAAGAAGCTGACCCGCCAGCCTGTCAACTCGCCAGGGTGTCGACGCGTGGCCACTCCTCTCTTCTTCGGCCGCCCGCTCTTAATGACGATGTCAGTGATGTCATGGGAAGTCGACGCGTGTCGTCGGAGCGGCTATTCGATGGATATGATGCTGCCGGATCAGACGTCCTGACGTCATCTTCGAGACTAACGTCTCTTGTCGACATCGGTACGTCTGACTCGGGTCCTTATCCGTCTAAATGGGGCCCCGTTTAAACTATCCGATTCTATACCGCGAAATCCTAACCCTTTATTTCGTGCTAACCCGAGGAGCGAATCTGATAGACCTGGCAGACCCGACCGCCTTCAACTCCCTATCTTTACCTCATTCCCCATTCATGCCTCTCATGACCCCTCTCTCTCTCTCTCTCCAGGGTGATGACTTCTCTCGGGAAGACATGACAGAACATCTCTCTGACTTTGCCTCTTCTACCCACTCGTCTCCCGCCCATACGACCTCTGCCTCTAGGGATTGGGCCGATCTGGGTCCCTTAACTCTCTTCCAAGAAGAGACCTCTACGGAGGTCATTGACGTGGAACCTCTACGGATGTACGCAGATATTCCTCATCAGCATCAAGATCCACATTCCAACGCACTGATGGAAAGGAAATCTAGAGAAGAAATATATAAAGAGATCCACGATAAGAAATGGATCAGAGATGCAGTTGGAAATGTGGGCCGGTCACTGGGTCTTTCTTTCGGCAACAGAGAAAAAGACTACACTGGTCTCTTCCAATACATTGAAAACAGGGGCAGGCCTCTCCCCCCTCAGAAGCATCTTTCTAAGTACGTTCCCCGCTCCGCCAGTAACAGAGAACTTCTCCATCTCCAGTCTTCTCCGGCTACCGCGTCTACGTCTTCAGTCAGGTATGGTAGGAAGGGTTCACGGGGTAGCTCGGTGCCCCAATGATTGTTCTTTCTTGGAACGTCAGGGGATTGAGCTCCAAACAAAAGCGGAGCCTTATCAAAGGGTCGGTCAGGAGAAATCATCCGGATGTTCTTTGCCTTCAGGAAACTAGAGTCCCGACTTTCTCCAAGAAACTCCTCAACACGGTGTGGGGTGATCAGGACTTGGATGCTTCGGGATCCTCTGGTGGTATCCTCATTGCTTGGAAATCTTCAAAGTGGGACCTCCATTTATCCTTCTCTGGGGTTTTTTCTAAAGCAATTCTCCTTCAAGATAAGTGTTCCTCTTTCCATTGTATTGTGATTTCGGTTTACAGCCCTAATGATGATTCTTTACGTTCTAATTTCTGGGAAGAACTAAATGTCAAGAGATAGTCTTTCGTAGGCCCCTGTTGCTTTGTGGGTGACTTTAATATCGTTCGTTTTCCTCACGAGCACTCTCGCCATCGGCGTTCTTCTACCGCCATGCAGTCTTTTAATGACTGGATTCAAGCCCAGGAATTGGTCGATCTCCCCCTTTCTGGTGCGAGATTCACATGGTCGAATGGCCATCGATCTCAAATTCTATCGAGACTCGACAGATTCCTTGTTTCATCTGACTTCATTGACAAGTTCCCAACTTTGTATCAATCGGCCCTCCCTCGAACGACCTCGGACCACTGGCCCATCCTTCTCTCCGTCATGGACGCTGACTGGGGCCCTAAACCCTTCAGATTCAACCCAGCTTGGCTCAACGTCGAGGGTCTTCACCAAAATATCGTTGAATGGTGGTCTTCCTTCCCTTCGGGTGGCTACGCAGGTTACAGCTTCATGAATAAGCTTCGTCTGCTTAAGGAAAAGTTAAAAGTTTGGAAGAAAGAGGTGCTTCGGAAGCGTGACAGTGATACTGAGACCCTTCTCGCGGAGCTTCAGCAGATAGATTCGGGGTTGGAAGGTAACGTCCCCTCCCTTGAGATGCTTTCCAGGCGCATCTAAATTATTCAGTCCATTTATTCTAGATCCCTCGAAGACGAACTTTCCTGGAAGATCAAATCGCGAGCCAAATGGATTTTGGAGGGTGACAAGAACACGAAATATTCCACAGCATTGCTAACATGAGGGCTCGGGCTAAAGTTATCCACAGCATCATTGTCGATGGGAATCATATCGATGATAAGGAGATCTCGGAAGCTGCAGTCCTTCATTTTCGCTCCCTTCTTGCTTCTGAAGGTTGGTCCAGGCCTCGTTTAAATGGTATCCCTTTCAGCTCGCTGATCAGTGAGGAGGCCGAGCGTTTGGAGGTCCCCTTTCAGGTTGAAGAAGTGAAAGCGGCAATCGTTTCTATGGGAGGTGACAAGTCCCCGGGTCCCGATGGGTTCCCCATGTGCTTCTTTCAAGTCTTCTGGGACACAATCAGACCGGACATCATGAATTTCCTCAATGAATTCCACGACAGAGGCACTCTCTAAAGGTCTTGGTGCGTCATTTATCACCCTGGTCCCCAAAGTCCCGGGGGCTTCTTCTTTTTCCGACTTCAAGCCTATCAGCCTCATTGGCAATCCCTATAAAATTCTGGCCAAAATCTTGTCCCTTCGCCTCGCTTCGGTCATGGATAGACTGATATCAAAGTATCAAAACGCCTTTATAAAAGGCAGACAGATCATTGACGGAGCTCTGCTGGCTAACGAAATCCTCCACACTTGGCATAAGGCTGGGATCAAACCGGTCTTCTGCAAGCTTCACGTCGAAAAAGCCTACGACCACGTCGATTGGGATTTCTTGCAGTATATGCTTCTCTGAATGGGGTTCGGCCACAAATGGAGGATTTGGATGAAGGCGTGTGTCGAATCGCCTCAACTCTCCATCCTGTTGAACGGAACTCCTAAATGCTTCTTTCCTAGCTCAAGAGGTCTTCGTCAGGGCGATCCTCTCTCTCCCCTTCTTTTTCTAATCGTTGCGGAGGCCTTATCTCAAATGCTGCTCAAGGGCCAACAGGTGGGTCTTTTCAAGGGCATTTCGATGCCAGGGGTTGCGGTGCCAATTTCCCATATTCAATTTGCGGATTATACGTTGATTACTTGCGAAGCAGATTCTGAAGCCATCCATAATCTTCACACTACTTTCCGATGTTTTCAGGCAGTCTCTGGGTGTCGTATAAATATGGTTAAGTCCAAGGTTTTTGGTATCAATATTTCAGAGTCGGATCTAGCATCCTTTGCCTCTATTTTAGGGTGCTCCACCGCTTCTTTCCATACCTTCTTCGTGGCCTCCCCCTAACCACGGGCTATCCTCCAATATCGATGTGGGACAAAGTGGTTGAAAATTTTCAGAAGTCTTTGGCAAGATGGAAATGTAGATTTCTGTCTATGGGGGGTAGACTTACTCTAATCAAAGCAGCTCTGTCTAACATTCCCATATATTTTATCTCCCTTTTTCCATGCCCGTCTGCTGTCTTGAGTCGAATCGACAAGCTGAGGAGGGATTTCTTGTGGAGCGGTAAAGAAAATCAAAAGAAATTTCACCTCCTCGAATGGGAAGAGGTCTGCAGGCATTTTCGTGATGGAGGCGCTAGTGTAAAAAATTTGAGAGTGATGAACAAGGCTCCTCTAGGAAAATGGACATGGAGACTCGGCTCGGAACCTCATGCTCTGTGGAATATGGTCATTAAAGGGAAATATGGGTCGTCTGCAGGAGGTTGGTGGACCGAGGACTCCTCCGTCTATAGAGCGTCTCACATTTGGAAAGGAATTATTCGCTGCAAGAATCCGGTGATTGAAAACGTCGCTTATCAGCTGGGAAATGAGTCTTCTATTCGGTTTTGGGAGGACCGATGGCTCGGAGATTCATGCTTAAAGGATAGCTTCCCTGCAATTTATTGTCTTACAGTAAAGAAAGACAGCCCCGTCGACAACTTTTTTACGATTTCTGGTTCGGGTGTGATCTGGAATGTTTCCTGCCGAAGACATCTGCAAGATTGGGAGGTCCCTATCATTGCCGATCACTACCTCCGATTATCCTCGGTTTCCCCCTCTTTAACTGAGCCCGATAAAATTCTCTGGTCGATCGATAAAACTTCCCAGTTCTCGGTGAAATCCTTGTATAATGCCATCATCCCCTCATCCCCTCCCTTCATTCCCTCCTTCATTTGGAAATATCCTGTCCTCCCTAAATTCATTTTCTTTGCTTGGCTTGCGTCTAGGAATAGGATCCTTACCGTAGACAATCTCATGAAAAAAGGAATGCACCTCCCTAATTTTGTCTCTGTTGCATGGCCAATGCTGAATCCGTCGACCATCTGCTTGTTCACTGCCCTTTCGTCTCCCACATTTGTCAGGACTTCCTCTTTCGTTTCGGAGTGGTTGGTTGTGTGCCACAGTCCGCATCTTCCTTTCTCGCCTATTGGCACAGTTTCAAGCTGGGTAAAATTAAGTCCAATGTTTGGAAAATGGCGACTATGGCTATTTGGTGGGCAGTTTGGACAGAAAGGAATGATAGGTGTTTTAACAACGTGCAAGCTTCAGCTGATGAAGTGTTTCGCGAGTTAAGAATCTTCTTGTCGAATGGGGCTCTAATATTCCTCTTCTTAAAGATTTTAATTTTCTTTCCTTAGGCTTGTAATCTTCTTTCTCTTCGTTGCTTTGGCTCTGCCATCTCAGCAGGCCCTTTGTATCCTTTTTGGCTTCTTTTAATATCTCTCTCGTTGCTTTAAAAAAGAAAAGAAAAAAAGAATGGTGTCTACCATTTGTGAGCATTGATAATCAACTTGTGGATATTCTAAATAAGGGATTTCTCAAGACAAAATTAGAATCTGTTCTTAGCAAGCTTTGGCATGATAGATATCTATGCGATCTTGAGGAGTGTTGAGATATGAGATTTTGAGGGTTTATATGTAATTTCATTATTTCCGAGGGTTATTTGTAATTTTTTTAAGTCTTATAAAAGGAATAAGAAAGGGGTTGTAGCCCTAATACATTTCTTTTCCCCATCTTTCTATCTTTCTTCTCTCTTCTCCTCCTTCCTCTATTCTTCTCTTTCAATTTAAGCATTAATCTCTCAACTTCTACTCTAACCATGGTGATAATGGTGATTGAATGATCTTAACTCTGCAATCAGTGACCTAGAAATAGGTGGTTAAGGAAAGAATACAGTTAGTAAGTACTTTACACGTTCCAGGGAGGATGGTCTAAAGAGCAAACTTTTTGGATGTCCCAATGTCGGCGATGCTTGGACTTCCCCCATTCTTGTTGGGGCTGATACATAGTCAATGGTGTATACCCTGAACTGCAGGCCCCACATGTACCAAATCCTCTGCCTCAGTCAACCTTAATCTGCCAAGGCTCACGGCCTTATAATTCCTCAGTATTGGGACTGTCATGTGGGCATGTTGTTTGTCATCTCTGAACTTTGAGATCAGGCTCAAGAGAAAAAAACGAAAAGAAAAAAAAAAAGAGCGTTTCCATCTCCTTTAACCAAGAACAGATCTTCGCTATTTATAGCCATTCCCACACTTATGCTATTGACTGAGTGATTTTTTCAGATGTTTCTCTGAGATGGTGAAAATGTGAATAACGAGTCTTTATTTCATGTTTCTTATGACTAATAGGGCTAGGATGTTGGTTATTGAATGGGCTTCCTATGTCTCTAAATTAAGGGATTGTAATCTTCAGTTTCTTGGTTAGCCCTTGGGTAGTTTTCTCGGCACCCCCTTTGTTTGTAGTTTCTTGCTTTTCTTTTCAATAAAATTTGAGTTATCTTTCAAAAAAAAAAAAAAAAAAAAAAAAAACAGTTTGCAAGTGTCGTGACAATCTTGCAGTTGGACATGGAAGCCTCATTACTAAATCCTTTGCCTCAAGAGTGGCCAACTAGCTTGTCACTCGAGACTCCTTCCAAGTGCCAAGCTGAGTTTCCTGATTCGGGAGCATATGTTTTTTTTTTTTGCTTGTGGAATGAAGGAAACTACTTGCACTAATCCTTTAAACAAAAAAAAAAAAAAACTAATAATAAAACTGTCTGCAGCAAATTTGTTTTAATGTCTTTATACAGGCATCATCTTGGAAGATGTCACTTGCCCTTATGGATCAAAAGAAAAGAGACATTGTTTGCCTTTTGATACTGATATCGACTGATGTAATTGCACCCTGTTGAAGGAGCTCTTCTACAGAGATATTTCCGTATGGTGTATTTGTAGAGATTCAAGTTACCAATCAAAAATAAAATTTGGAGTGATTCAAGTCATATGCATATTGTCTTTCTGATCTTAATGTTTTTTTATGTTTAATCTGCATCATCATCATCATCTAAGCATCATCCCAACATGAAATCATGTTCCGTCATTGAATTCTATGATGGGCCATACCTTCAGTTAGACCGTAGGTCATCAAGTCTTTTCTTACTACCTCCTATGTCCTTTTGGGCCTTCTTCTTGCCCTTCTAGAGCCTTCAACTTCTACTCACTCACTCCTAACAAGCGCATTCTTTGTCTATGTTGCAGCATCTCGGGAGATATTTTAAACAATCTGCCAAAGCTTTGGAGCAGCAGGTTGCAAGGGAGGCAAGATTCTACGGTGCGCTAATCAGGTGAATTTGCCCTATATAACACTTGTAGCAGAGGAAACTCAAGAAACCCACACAAGGGTGAATTGCCATGTTGCAAAACATCATCAGAACATAATCCCATGATCATTGTTCGAAGTATCCCCGATATTATCCGTATCTCCAACTCGGCGATACCGATAACACTGGTGGTATCAGAAATTCCAGGTATAGGCAATGTATCGCTAAGTATCGCCAATATTTTCGACTGTGTAAATTCCAGGTGTCAATTGTATTGCCAATGTTTTCGACTATGTAAATTCCAGGTGTCGCTTGTATTGGCAGTGTATTGGCGATATTTCGATAATATTGCCAAAAATCTGTTTATTAAAAAAATTCCATTTCGATTTTTTTTGGTTGGGTGCATGATTGTATGCAATGTTTAAATTGTCAACGATAATTTCGATAATATTGTGATATTATTGTTATTGCAACGTGGGGGATATCAAGACCACAATCTTTCGTTTCCTTTCTAGTTGTCAACAATTTCATAGCACAATATCATGTGTTGTCGATATTATGAAAAGTTGATGGATGTTTAGATGGAAGGTTGGATAGCTGGATGGATGATTGCATGGATAGATGGGATTGATGGGATGGTTGGAATGATTTCTTACGACAACACATGCTTTTAGGCCCTCATTAAATGGAAACTTATTATGTGTGCATTCTTTTTATAAAAAAAATTTATTCCTATATATGTAAATATGTGCATTTTATCATCTCCTTTAGTTTAACTGAAAAATTCCACCGTTTTCCCCCATGTTTCCCTGCATTTCTGGTTATCGGAACGGGGATATTGATATTGTTTTTGTATCACCGGCCAGTGAAACTTATAGCGATACCGATACTTTGAACACTGCCCATGATCATGATCTCATCACAAAATCAAGGGTGCCTATTTTTTCAAATTAAAATTCTATTGCAAATCTTTCATTCAAAAGAAAATTATTTCCCATCATTGGGTAATGTAAGCCGTGGCAATGCTTTCTTGCAACTCCTATTTACCACTTTTTCATCCTGAACTACAAGACCAGTCTCTCCTATCTATTTTGCAAATCTATCCAAACTATTTCAATTAGTAACTCCGACACCTTAGTTGTCAATTTCATTTCAGTGGCCATTTTGTTTCTCCTCCTACTCGCATGGAATGTTTCATTGTTCCTTCCATTTTGGTATTATGTTTCAACAAAAACCCACTAAAATCTTTGGGAAGTTCCCATAAAAATGCGACAATCCCTCCCCCCCCCCCCCCCCCCCCCCCCCCTGAAAAAAAGAACGAAAATTCTGTTTCAGCAAAACCAAAACTACTGGTTTTTCAGTTCTGGGATTGGGACCGAAGTGAAATGAAATTGAGACCAACTTCCATTTGGGTTGTTCTTATGATATCCTAGAACCTTACTTAGCAATGATTCCTAATGCCCTATATCTTACTGTCAGCTCACCAACTTTCTGCTTTGTGCCAACCTTGATTTTTGACAAGTGGACAGATTGCAGCAAAACTGGAAAGTAAAACGTCAGCGTTTGGCAGTTTCTGCTCAGGGCAGCGAAGGCTTCACTATCGATTTGTTTGATAATTTGCTATCAGATTCAACAGCTGTGTTTCGCCCATCTTCTATATCAACCGTTCGTGTTGATCATGACTCAGCTGGCATGCTGACCTTACAATTGCCTCCAAAATCATGCCGCTCTATTCAATTTGGTTTTGTTGGTGATCGTTCAAGTTGGAAACCAAAGAGACTTGGTAATAATAAAGTCTATGGCTCAGGTGAGCATCCTTCACGTGAATCTAAGAAAGAAGCAAATGATGAAGATGTCGATAAATGCATTAAAGAAACACATTCAGTCCTTCGGGAAATTCACCGAGCAATCTTTGATGAGCAGGTAACTTTCGTTATACCTTTGTATCTAGGTTTGAAAAACAAAAAGAAGAAAGAAATAGCAGGCTGAAGGTTACATTGTATAGCAGTTATGTCTGTCATGTAACAGACAAACAGAAAAAAATGGAAAGATTAGAAAAATGCAGATCTATGAAGCTTATTAACATTGAAATTGAACTTTTAATCATTCTGATATATCATATATTTAAATTATTATTTTAATTTATTCTCATTCTTAATGAAATAATGAGCTGTTTAGTTGATCAATTTTTTTAATACATCTTTATATTCCATTGTAATGAAAATGCCCTGTGTAAATAGCATCTAATGTGCATAATAATAGCAGATATTATGTAAAAAAAAAAAAAAAAACAGATTATTTTGAAAATAATGTCCTGTTTAATTTCAAAAAATACAATTTACAGCCATTATTTACACAGTTTTTTTTTTTTTTTTTTTTTTTCCTTCTTTTTTTCCCCCTATTTGTTACATAACATGTTTTAGAGCTACCATTACCACTACAACAGGAATTATGATGTCGTTGTTGTCTCTGTTTTTTTAACGATTTGTGCCCCTAGTTCTCACCCCTTTTGTGATTAACTGATTGGGGTCATCTAACTTCAGGTGTTTGATTTGGTGAATCGTGAGGCTTTCTACCCATCTCCAGGAGTTAATGTGACTGGGATACGGGAAGACTTTATACAGATGGGTATAGGTCAAGAAGCCTCTGTATTCTTATCCCTTGTGCCTTTTGAGCAAGATGCTGATCAAATGACTGACACCATGGATCAAACCCAGAATGGGGAAGGTGGGATTTTACCTTCAGATGCAATGGTAGTGAGGGTTGCAGAAGAGAAGCATGATAGCTTTAGAAAGAGTTTTCCAGGACTTCCTAATCCAATCGGGTGTGAGATTTATTTGCAACAGATTCTCCATGAAAATGTTTTTGTGAAAGCAAAGGATGGGCACCCTTCTGCAGGCAGAAGTCAAGTATCTGGGCAGCAGGCTGGTGATGGGCTTGGTCTCCTAGGCCATTTCTCTATGACTTTGGCTCATAGAATTTTTTCCAAGAAGGTTATGGCAGAGCTGGAGAATCTGGTATTAGCGTTGTCTATATAAAAGAAAGAAGTTAGCCAGTGCTATTATTTGGTAGTTATCAAGTACTCTGATCTCCCCTTAT
Source organism: Magnolia officinalis (assembly GCA_021015155.1). NCBI lineage: Eukaryota > Viridiplantae > Streptophyta > Magnoliopsida > Magnoliales > Magnoliaceae > Magnolia > Magnolia officinalis. The sequence goes on from JAJHSJ010000002.1 coordinate 100,576,657, forward strand.
ACATGACACACATGTACGAGATCTTGACTGTCCCTCTATTAGACCGCTCCATGGACGGGCGTACCCCCCAAAACACACCTATTGGGTCATCTTTTCCACTGATTTCAGGCCTTTTGCAGATTACAAATGGCAGTTAGAAAAGGGCCCGGCCAATGGTTGAAATGCAATGGCTACAAGTCCTCCAATTGCAGCTATTATTGACTTACTAGCAGGATTTTTAGCGTATGGTCCATCTGCATTCGATGCCCAACAAACGAACAATATGATCTCGTCACGTGTTCCATGTTTATGGAGATTTCAGTGCCTGATTACTAAGATATTAGTGTTTAGCACTTGAACTTTTCTGAAAAGAAAATGACAAGCTTTGATTCTCTTTCATACCCAATTACCAGTCTTTTCTTTTGTACATCCAGGTAAGTGGGGTCCCATATCTCCATTTGTTATCCCATCCTACTTGGCATTCTCGGACATCTTCGTGGTCACTCTTCATGAAGGTTCCCGAGTCCATTCTTCATGCTGGACGCCGAACAAGGCCCGTGGATGTCCATGGCACAAAGAACCGAGTCAAGTCACAGTTCCACACCAAGGTGGTGGTGAACGATGAATCCATCAGCATAAGTGGTGAAGGTGCACCGAATGTCGTGGGTCTCTTTAGAGGGGGTTCCACAGACACTTGCCTGATGAATCAGTATGATTGTGACCTGGCGGATCTCCCTGTGATACTTCTGCAGCAGGTATACTACAACCTTTTAACCTTGTAAAACATGAAAGTACTTTGCAAAGATCTGTATTTAAAAACTTGAATTATGTACAGGTTGGGCCTGGTACAATGATCCAGACCATTGATCTGAAAGGTCCTACCATTGCTGGGAAATGCCCCAAGATCTCCCAGATTGGGTGGCCTTCAAATAGACAATCAGTGAAACTATCACTGACCCCAGTTAGTTGGGATAAGACCTGGATGATGATGATGATGAGTCAGGAAAAAAAATGTGGCAATAATCAGAAAAAGGGCAAGTATTGGGATGGTGACAATATTCTAATCTGGAAGATATTTTGGGAGCTATTGCTTTGATAGACGAGGTCGACTGGTCGAATCTCATCCCCATTACTTTTACTTTTGAAACAAAAGCAGTTGACTGGGCCCGTGACTTAGGTCAAGTCACACCAAGTTGTATTGAGTCGGCGGACTTGACAGGTCTTGTCGAGCCCTGACCAAGTCACACCAGTTAGCGAGTTCCCATCAGGTCAAGTCACACCAAGTTGTATTGAGTGGGTCGACTTGACAAGTCTTGTCAAGCCCTGACCAAGTCACACCAATTATCAAGTTCCCATTAGACTCGACTCCAAATCTTGTTGAATTGAGTTGACTCAGCTGAGTTTTAGAACTATGGTTTGGATCACTGAACCATGTGCCCCACCTTTATGATGCAAACTTTTCGAATTAAATTTAGGAACTGCTAGAGTGGTTTCTCTCTCTTTCCTTTTCAAACAAACTGGAATAAAAGAAAAGAAATTTTCTGTGCCTGTTCTAAAGCTGCCACTCCGTTGGGCCTAATACACAATAGAAACTTTAGTTGCTACTCAGTAAACCTTTGCCTCTCTTTTGGTAATTGAAACAAAATAAAAGAGCAGTCCTTGTCTAGATGCAATAGTGCCTTTTGTTATGTATCTTCTTGCCTGTGGAATGAGCTCTTTGTAACAGGTAGCGAGCCAGGTCATTCGTTGGCTCCACGAGGAAGCTCTCATTGTAGGAATGAAAGCGAGTAGGGACTTCCTCGGCTTATGTTTCCAGTTAGAGCAGGGTGACATGCTGAGCCTGGTGGCCCACGTGGACCCCAGCAACTCCCGTGGGTGCATCTCCTGGTGGTTGGTGATGGAAGACGGATCGATGGAGGACGGCAAGCTTCACACAGATTTATCAAATGGTGGGTCTGAAAACAAGAGGTTCTTGGGGTACTTGTCACCAGAAGCGTTGTATTCCCTGTTAATGGATTTGGTCAGCTTGTGCAGTGGTAGTGGGAGTTATTGATCTCTCACACGCTTCATGTTTCCATATGGTTGCCCTTTGCTCATATGTCAATGTTCTCTATTTTATATGGCCATATTGCTTCAAAAATATATTTTGACAGGAGATGGCAACGAAATTAGAGTTATAAAGGTTGCCCTTTTGGCATCTTGACTTTTGCTAAAATTAGGATCCGTTTGGACGTAATGTCGACTGTAAATGTAGATTTATGACCTAAAACATCTGACTGGGTCCCAAAAACAGAGATTGCAGGTGCGAGGCATGCCACAAAACAAAGGTTTGGATTGTCTCGGAACCGTGTTTTGTCAATATGTCCTAATGGACCCTTTGTTGTTTGACAGATTAACTACAGTCCTATTTGAATTTAAACTCGACACTGCAATTCATGGGGTTCCACTGAACTGCAGACAAAAACTCTAATTGTATCAGTGCCACCTGTTTATGGTAATCAGTGCCGTTGATTTGTCAGACCAGCATGTGGATGCGCTGTTTGGATTGTACACGTGCCACTTGTGTATGTTAATCAACGCTGTTGATTTCTTTCGCCAACATGTGGTTGGGCTGCGTCCCACAGGGTGGATTGTGCTGTCCATTGTATCACCTGCATGTTTAAGGTATGGTTAACTCAACAAAATGGGGAAATGTCACAATTGGCAAAATAACCATCAGATGGTTAGAATTATCCAATCACTATGCTTTCTTGACCGTGGCTTATCTAATGCTTGTGTAGCAGATCTACGGTCCTGATCACCAGAAATGTTTGGCATGCGAATGTGGATGCTTCTTATAGTTTATATTATGGTACTCCTAAGTCTAACATCGAGCCTGATCAAGTAATGGAAAGAGGGGGGAAAACAGAGATTACAGCATCATTGATTGACCTGAAGTTTTTTTAAAAAAAAACTTGGGACTGCCTAGATTGGAAGATCCAGACTTTTGATCCATGATTAGTCATACCTTGGATGGGGATGCATTAGGACTCCCACATTGTAAGATCCCAGATGGTTAAGTGGAAAAGAAAATAAATAGATAAAAATACGACAATGATGATTGTGTTGCCCCAAAAAATTCCCAGATTGGAAACTCTACTCATCACCAAATGCAACTTTAGATTGGATTTGGTAGTATCACTAAAGAATTCCCATGCATATGTAATCAGCTTTGGGCCAGATTCGGGTTTGGGCAGGGGTAAAGCCAACACCACTGTAAGTTGTGGTGTTGTACCATCTTTTCCATTTAGTGCTTGTTTGGATTGCGAGATACAATTGTAATATATTGTAAAAGTGATATTGATTATAAGTTACAATACCCGTCTTCTCAAAAGTCGGTAATCTAACATAATTTTTATGTTTGGATAGATTTGATAAAACTATATTGAATATACTTTTACATTACTCAAATGTCAAATCAACAGGAAAAATAAATTGATATTTGGTTAGAAAATTTTTATCGTAAAATTGTAATTATTATAGATTTTTTTGCTTATCTCATATTACACTTACATTTAATTGTCAGATTACTTGACCAATTACATGTTTACAAACATATAGTAAAATCATAATGATTGTGATTTTACATTACTTTAATATTGTAATTTGCAATCCAAGAAGCCCCTAACAGGCTATTTGTGCAGGACATCTATGCCATGAAAATGGAAGGCCCCACCACGAACTACCTGATATCGCACAAACTAGGATTTAGAATTGCTTTTGGGTCTGAAATAAGGTTCTGGTCAGCTTTGAATTCAGATCAGTATACCAGTAAGGCAATAACATGCCCTTTGTATGTTTCTAAATTATAAACAGAATTAACGAAAGAGAAATTTTGAAAATTGGGTACTTAACCCTCTCTTTCTGACCAATTTGGGTCCATGAACAGGAATCCAATTTAATTTTAATAATTTCCAAAATCTGGATTAAAATGCATTAAATCAGGTCAGATGCTTTGACATGTTTTAATCCAGCCTGTCGAGGGAGGTCAGTAGGCCGGGCCCGGTGTTGTTTTGGGCATTAATTTTGAGCTGGATTAAGATGGTCGAGGAATTTTAATTTCGCTAGGCCGGGTCAGCCCATTAAGTGCCCTACGACATGTTAGCCCAGATGGGACCTCGTACTAGCTAAAGCCCCATTTGGCGCTGCTTATTTTAAACCTTTTCTGGTATTTTCTTATTCTCAAAATGGGTTAGTTAAATGATTACTGCCAGTTGAGCACTTTTCCACGATTACTTATACAAAATAATAATAATGATGATGAAACAAGCATTATTTTCATTAATACTTGTCAGATGTTTCCATGTGGGTTTTTTTTTTTTTTTTTTGCAATAAACAGGTGTAGGTGTAAGACGTGTAAGGGAGTGGAACACATTTAATATATATGTATGTATGGCCATGTATTATGTTTCAGGGATTTGGGGGCATTTATCAAGTATAAGTCGTTTCAAAGCTTGAATAGAAATATAACAACAGATTTACGGCATTCTGTGTTGAGTGTTAAGTCTAAAGGGAGGAAAGCTTACAAAACAAAAAAATAAAAAATAAAAATCCATCTTTTTAGTGAAAAACCAAGCTAAGAACTTCAATTTTTACATTTGTAAAATGGTCTAAATAAGGAAAAATCACCGAAAATAACTCATTTCAATAATAAGTGCTGAAACAAGTTTTACCAAACAGGCCATAAGTTTAACTAGGACTGTTAGATGACTAACCTTTTTTTTTCAATCCTTGGCACATCACTGTGTACCCTACCAAAATGAACGGCCAAGATATTCCACTTGTACCTGTGTCCGGTGTGTTCTGCACCCTCGAGTGAGATGACCTCTATGACTCTTCTTCATGACTATACAGTGTCTGTGTGACATCTACTCTACCCATCAAATTTTTTTTTTCTTTTTTACACACCCACACCACATGAGCACTCGATCCTAAGATTTTAGCGTTGAAACAGAGTCTGTCTATCACTGGGCCATAGAGCCGAACCTATTTCAGGTTCACCATAAATAAATAAAAACTGTCAATCAAAACTCATATGGTTCACATCATAACCATGTAATTTTTACATGAGGCTTATTTTGTGAAAGCCTCTTCATCTAGGTTGATGAACCTAATGAACAAACCGGATGGCATGCATGTAAATGAGACAGTGGTCCCAGGAAGGTTTCTATGGCTTATGCCTCATCCCATTATTTCTTGTGGTGTGCTCCACTTCGCCCCAAATGTCACAATGAGAAAATGGTCTAATCGTTCATTATCATGCTTTTTTTGTTGAAATGGTCCAATTGTTTAATTACACAAACTAAAGAAGCTCATGTTCTTATTTATGAAACTTTTTTTTTTGTTTAAATGATTCAATTTTAAAATTAAATGAATTAAAATTCTAACTATTGCTTTAGACACTTTTGTAGAAAATGGCTTTAAAAATTCTAATTGTGTATATTTTTTGGATTTTATGAAAATAAGTCAATTTATTTTCATATGTATTAAACATGTTTATTCTTACAGAAGCAATTTTCAATAAATAATTAATAACAGTTGCTTATTGAAAATCAATAATGCCCTCTGGTTACTCATTCCAAGAAAGTGCTCTGAAAGAGTAGAAATCACATTGCCGCCTACTTTGATTTTTCTTTACAAGAAATTGAAAATCAAAAGTTGTGGGGCCATGTGGTATGTGACTCACATCCAACCCTTCCACCAGACATGCACTAACATTATTATTTTATACATTATTATTTTATGAACAAAAAATAAGGTTGCATTGTAAGGTAGGTCAATTCATAAAAAAAAACATGTAAACCATTCAAAATGTCACAATTCAAATGTAGCCCATCAAATGATTTGATTGACCGCAACTTTTTCTTTTTTTATTTTATGTTCACGGGCGGTACATTAGATGTTATATACATACCACATGGGCGCTTCACTACTTTTTACATAAAACAATTAATGAGAACATTTTTAAAATTTCATCCCTCATAAAACACTTCCAGGTCATTTCTAAGCAGAGAGGCATTATTTCTAGGAAACGGATTGGCTACTCCCCCGGACACCAGCCAATGGCTGGTGGTCGGTGCTCTGTGGGCCCTACCATGATGTATGTGTTTCATCCATGCTGTCCATCTATTTTTCTAGATCATTTTATAGAATTACAAAAAAAAATTATATTCCAATCTCAAGTGGACCACATTAGGGGAAACAGTGTTGAATGAACGTAGACTATTAAAAACTTTTAGGGGGCCATAAAAGTATTGGATTAAGCTGATATTTGTTTTTTCCCTTCATCTGGGTCTTTATGAGCTAGTCAACATATTGGATGTCAAATAAACAGTACAGTGTGCCTTAAGAGGATTTAAATGATGGATATCCAATCACTATTGTTTTCCTGTGGTGTGGTCTACCTGAGATTTATATCCCTCTAATTTTTGGGATAGAGCCCTAAAATGACCTTTAAAAATGGATGAACGGAAGGGATGAGACACATACATCATGGTGGGGCCCATAGAGCACCGACCACCAGCCACGGGCTGGTGTTAGGTGGGAGTAGCCAATCCGTTTCCTTATTTCTATACCCGAGGGGGATTACCTATTGCAGCTAGCAGTAGCCACCTCGAGGTGGACAGTTCTGCATGGGCCCCACAATAATATGTGTTTCATCAATGCCATACATCTATTTTTTTTCATATTATTTTAGTGCATTATCCTCCAAAAAAGAGTCAAATCCAAATCTCAAGTAGACCGCACCACAAGAAAACAGTGGGGATTGAATGCCCACCATTAAAAACTTCCTAGGCCTACTTGCAATCCAACCTATTGATTAGGTCACACAGACCTAGATTAAGGGAAAACATAAATATCAACTTCATTTAAAACTTTTGTAGCCCTCAATAAGTTTTTAATGGTGTTCATTCAATCACAATTGTTTCATGTGGTGTGGTCCACTTGAGATTTGCCTCATGCTCTATAATAATTCGAAAAGGAGAATGGACATATTCATGGTAGGGTTCACAGAGAACTGTCAATAGCTACGGACAGACTCAGTAGGCATTTCCTGTCCATGTATTTCATCCCTCTCTCACCATCTAAATACACAGACATGAGCTTCACCGCAAGCTTTAAACCATGTTTTTAAATATAATGACTAAAATACCCCTCCCATCAAATCGAATTAAAGATGGTCCAGTGGATTCAGTGAACCTTCCAATGGAATAGTTGCATTTAGATTTATTCACACTCACGTGGCCTATTTCAACCGTCCATTGTATCTAATCCACTCTCTGGGTTTTGACATACAGATTCATTTATAAAAGAAAAATAAAAAAGAAAGAAAGAAAGTGCAATCCACTCTTCCCCAGATGCAAAAGTCAAGGCAGGAATCTTCCTTGTCATCCTATAGTAGGAATGATGTTATCCGAATTATCCGATGCATTCATTTTTGCACGCCATTCACGGAGATTTATGGGGAGTGATTTTACATGCGGCTAAGCATGTCCATTTAGTACATAGCATAAGGTGTTAAAAATCAGTGGTTTTTAACAATAATAAAAAACAAAAATTCGAATTTTCAAATTTTCGGAATTTTCCCGCCAAAACGATTTTTGAATTTTTTGAATTAAAAAGTGCAGTGTGTGCTTTGTCCCACATCGGAAATGCAAAAAATAGTTTTGTGATTTATATGAGATGTTGAGAAGAGTATTCTTACTTAGAGCTTTTTGGAGGAGATGAAACTCGGGTTGCGTGTTCGCACTGGAACACACGCACGCGTGCGCACGCTCGGGCTTGGGCGTGGGCGTGGGCAGTGAGGCAGTGTGGATCTGAAATGAGCCTAAGTTTTTATAGGTGACTGAGAACGATCGGATCTAGAATCCGAAACGTCCAGTCGTTTCTATTGAAAGCCAAACGATCCGAAAACGGATGAGCCAAGATGATCCAACGGTCAGATCTTCTGATCTAACGACCAGAAACGTCTGGGATTAATGGACAACGGCCAAAAACGTTTTTCAAATGTTCTGGACCATTGAATACCACATGGCAACGGGTCTAAACTTGAGGCCTATATAAACTGGACCATTCCAGTCCGATTTCATCATCTCAACACATTATCTTTCCCATCAAAACAGATACAGTCCATAGCTCCATTTTAGAATATTGTGATCATCTTTACCGTCTAAATCTGTCAGAAGAAATCTACTGCGTTAAAACTGTTCCATAATGGACCTATCGTGATTGTTGCACGCTGGATCCAGATAAGGCTTGTCTTATCCTGGAAGCAATTCGTCTATAACCCATCAGCAGTGATAAGGGGACGAATCACGCTTTAAGGACAGCATATTTTATACGTGATTCAGCCTAGTGAAATTGTTATGTTTTCAATTATATATTTTTTTATATTTTCGGTGTATCCAATCAAATTTCCTAACATAAGGTAATATACCTTATTGATGCATAAATCTAGTTAGCCTTCCCTGGACTCAGGAACCTACACAAAAGACAGACACAAAAGACCCTGACTCCTGCAGGGGGCCCTTCGATGCCTAAGTTAGTAAATGAATCTGGGTCTATTTGAATATTGAGGGTTTAAGGCTAGAGATTGTGCGTACCTTTCACTATTAGAGGCATCTCTATTTATAACTTATGAGAAACGGTAGCATAGAACAGATCTTCCTTTTTTGGTGGGCGGTATTGTAAGCAGAATTGGATCTATAAGATGATACTCCAAGATCCTTAGTGAAGATCCCAAGATCCTGAGTAGGTTAAAGAAATCCTTCGAGATCTTAGGAGAAGATATCCTTTGAGATCTTGGAAAAAGATCTCAGATGGATCTTTCTTAGATGGAAGTAGAAGGCCGGGTCGCACTGACCTGAGCCACACTAACCTGGTGCCGACCTGGATTATACCAAGTTGCATTCCTAGTCAAATAGAAGAACAGGGGCTCTTGACGAACTCTGGAGATCTTCGAATCAATGGAGGTGGTGCTCTTGCGGGCATGTTATCCTGCCTCGATCCTAGGGTAGGAAATCAGTCCTTGTAGAATCCGAGCTTCATGTTGGTCTTTCCCGAGGTCAAGCTTACAAGGTTCCGACTTGAACTTTCATTATAGATCGGTACATTTTTTCCTATAACATAGCTTATCTAGTGAGAAGCTGTCATATGTTGGTACACATGTAAAATATGATGAGAAGAAAGCAAATTCACATTAGAGAATTACCAACACTTATCTTTCAGTGACACGTAATTTAGCAAAAGAAACTCTGCTCAAAGTCATACACGTGTATACACCATAACAAGGGAAACATCACTCATCGGGCCCATGATGGATGCATGAGTGACACGTGTGACCCTAGTGTATGTTGAAAGCTTCCAAAGTCAATCCAAAATGCATACTGCATGGCTGGGGTCTGGCTCCATAGCACAATAGTAGACAAACTCTATTTCAACATTGAGACCATGGATGAGTGCCTATGTGGTGTGAGTGGTTGTGTGAGTGTGTAAAGGAAAAAAAAAAAAAAAGAGGCATAGCCATTCCAAATTTAACCAAATCTAAAAGGAATTTTTTTCTAAAAACAATTAATATTTTTTTAGAAGTAGCAAGGAATTTGGAATTAAAATAAAAAAAAAAAAAAAACAGCCAATTTTAGAAGTAGATCATACGTGATGCTAAATTTCATGTTCTATTAAGATACGGCCGTTTCATAATCGAAGATACGTGGCCACAGTCTTTCCAAGCTTATAAAAGTAACACTCGAAAAAGAGTTCTATACTCTCACCCCAAACAATCAAAATTTCTTTACGGTGCAATGCTATTTATCATTTTAGTTTAACTTTTTTGGCTATAATCACTGTACTTTTTATCCAAGCCATGTTGCAACAACTCCAGGTCATTAAAGTAACTTAGATTCTTTATCGTCCAATGCCATCGTTGAAGTACGCACTACAAGTAGGTTAAATATCAATGACCATTATTGTCGTTGAATTTGTTCATTCATATTGTTGTCATTTCCTATGGAACCAATCAGAGCAAGTTACGTGTGATCTGGATGGATTCGCGTGTTGTATTTAAAGATCTGCTGAAACATACGGAGAGAATTGTGTTGATGATATAGCTAGAATGCATCAAGTGAGATTGCAACATTGTGTAAGCGGCCGATGGAGGAGAGATCATGTAGAAGTGGTTATAGGACAGATGACAAGAGTAAAAGCAAAGTAGGCCACGAAGTGTCAAACAATTATAGCAACCGTCAGAACGTGAGAAGAATTTAAATAACTAAGGTAAAGCTATACATAGAAGATGAATAAAACAAAAAGATTTCATCTCACACTAAACTAATCAAACCCAAACATTACTTTTCAAATTATCTTTTCAATTACCAGTCAATTATATTTCGTAGCGTGAATCGCTTTATTTTTCATGTCAAGTTAATTACATTTGTTAGTATAATCCTCTACTTTTTGTTTGTTGTTTACATTTTCATAGCATAATCTGTAGCAATAATCAAGTAGTTAGTAGTTTTACCTGTAATTTGAGTCCAATCTTATACATTGGATTCAATTCTCTTCATCAAGAGAGTTGTTTTGCAACTGTACTTTACAACTAATTGTAAGAATCTATTTCTCATTCTAATTTTATTTGTATCAAAGAGTTCTTTCGTACATAACATAAAAGCGTAACCCATCATTAGAGGATGAACCTTATTGATCCTATTTTACATACTGAGCGAATGACTAAATAAGCGGCCGATATCATCCGATCTCTATCATACATTGCGTATCTGCCTATCTCAACACTTGGGATCATGGTTGTTTGATTTGAATTGAGCCATGGATTTAATACTAACACGCTGACATTCGAAGGCAACTAAATTACCGAAAACAACCAGTAGCAACATAATTCTCTTATTATCAACATGGGAGCCTTTGAGTTGAATATACTTTAGGTATGCTCGTCACTATTTCCAATAAGCATGTATTTGACAGAATTTGGGCCGTTTACTATACCTGTGATCATGTATCCAGATCGAATAACAACAACATTCAGACTGCCCGTGCATAGATACTATGAAACATATTTCAAACTGTCTATATCATTGGGCCACGATAGCTAAGGCGTTGTCGAAATATATCCAGGTTGGATTAAAATAGAGATGCTCCAATGCTCTCGTAGCACTATTACAGTGCTCCTAGTCGATCCAGACCGTTCATTTGGTACAAGGAACATTCCATGAGTTACCATGCAAACGGCACACCCATTTGACAAATGGCCTTTAATATGGACGGTCAAGATCGTTCAGAGGTCCTATCAACAATTAGATCCATCCATTTGTTTGGGCCATCGTGGATTGCCTATTATTTAAAGAATCACTTTCATTAGCTAATCAAACCATCCATCCATGGCTTGAGAAAACAATGGCTATATAGAAAGCGTAATCAAGGATGGGTTGGATCATCCGATCTGTAACAGCCCACGCCCACACTGTATGATATTGTCCGCTCTGGGCACAGCCCGCACGGTTTTGTTCTCGGAGAACTTCCCCAAAAGGCCTCATACAGTATAGGGTAACAACTCTACATATAACTACCACAACTTCAGACGACACTTCCGATGTGGGACAAAGCTTCACCTTTCACTGTGTGCACAGTAGCCTGCCAGTCACAGTAGCCTGTCAGCCACACAGTAGCCTGTCAGCCATCTTGAGGCCCGCCCACATGTGTACTCGCCCACATGTGACCACAGTGACAGGGCGTCACAATATCCCCCACCGAAGGCAGAGCCGAACTTGGCTCTGATACCATTTGTAACAGCCCACACCCACACTGTATGATATTGTCCGCTCTGGGCACAGCCCGCACGGTTTTGTTCTCGGGAAACTCCCCCAAAAGGCCTCATACAGTATAGGGTAACAACTCTACATATAACCACCACAACTTCAGACAACACTTCCGATGTGGGACAAAGCTTCACCTTTCACTGTGTGCACAGTAGCCTGCCAGTCACAGTAGCCTGCCAGCCACACAGTAGCCTGTCAGCCATCTTGGGGCCCGCCCACATGTGTGCCCGCCCACATGTGACCACAGTGACGGGGCGTCACACGATCAGTGCATCCTTTTTTCTTGGTAGCCCATGAAAACTGTTCTGGAGTTAATGGACGGTTCAGATCAATCGATTGGACTGCCAAGTCCATAATCATACGAAATGAGATTTATTCGTTGAACGGGCCATCAACTAATCTTTATTTCAACCATTCTTTTTCATGGCCATCAAGTTCTGATGAATCTTAGATCGAACTTTTGTTCATGTTCCATCAACAGATCGTTCCACTATTTTAACAGCTCTGATCTGATACACGTGTGCCACGTGTACATTACTGTGTAGCTATCTTTGGGTTGTTGTACTCTATCACTTTTTTATTTCATAATCTGCTGAAAAAGGAAGCCTCTGGGAATTAGTCGTTACAATCTCGTACTTTGGAGAATTTATACGGTGGTTGCCGGAGAACCGAAGTTTTGTAAATCTCTCTCTAAAAAGTACATGTAAAAAAAAATTATAATATCAATCTGAACCGTCCAATAATATTTTCAAATTTATCTTTTGATTATTTAAAAATAAAAACTATAACACGATTTACATTCGTCACTTTTCATGTTACTAATGTGGACCGTTATTTATCCTCCATCGATTTGAAGGCGATTGATCATATGAATGTACTTTTTTGGACCATTTCCATCCAAAGTAATAGAAATATTGATGGACGGTCCTGAATGCGGGCTCACTAAGACACGTGTACAGTCAAGAGCTACCATTTTCTACCGGCTCTAGATATCATCGAAAGGGAAATGATTTCGTATGGCCCTCGAGAATCGTAATATGGTACACGACATCTCTCCGTTGTAAGTAAGAAAAGTAAAATCTCAATCATGACCGTTAATCATGTGATTCTAATAATGTAAGTATTAATTTTTAAATTCGAAATCTAGTAGAGAACCGTACGAATTGAATTTATACGGTTAAATGATTTGAATTCCAATTATCAAATTGAAATGATCATCTGATAGATGAGTAGTTTTTAACATCTTTGATCTAGTTTTTTCAATCATATAGACGGTCCAGATTGATATTTTAACATGTCACGTGTAATGTGGAGAGATGTATGTACCTCTTCCAGTGCTCCTCGTTCTACCGCATTAGTTTCTTCCCTCGTTCGCATCGACAGCACATCCTGCAGTGTTCTAAAATCCATGCGGAAGATTCCAATCGATGGCGGAAGCAACGAATCCCGCCTTCTTCTGCAAATCTTTTTCCTTTCGTAATCGTGGCCGTTAAATAAGCGGATCTTTTTTCTCTCACACATAATCAAATCAGAGCCGTTGGAGGCTTTGGATATTTGGGATTTTGCATAGTGGGTTCTTTAGATTTCTTGGTTTGTGATGGGAAGTGAAAGAAATCGTCCGATTTTCGATATGGGCTTTCTTGTACGATTGTAGTGGGGAGGTTGGTTTGTAGAGATATCATTGGTTGTGATGTTGGGCCTTCAAGAAATATCTGATTTAGATATTGGATTTGTAAAAATTGTGATATGGGTGTTCTAGAGTATTGGATTTGGGATGTTGGTTTTGAGGCTGCAGCGATTTCGTTGATTTTGATGGCTTTGAGATGGCCTTTTTTCTGATATTGGTCTGTCGGGAAGCTTCCATCAGCGAATGGGGATTTGGGTTTTGTGGAGAATCGAATTTTAGATGTGGGTTTTGAATTTTAGGAGATTCCTTTCGAGTCCTTGGTCATTCAGTCTGCGATATTCGTTCTTTTCATTTTCCCCCCTTCTTGAGTTGGATTTGTAAGGAATTCTTTGGTTAGGATTTAGAGGAGGTGAATTCTTATGGGATTTGTGGAGAATTGAGTTTTTGATACTTGTTTTAGAATTGTGATGATTGTTTCTGGTCTGCGATTGTAGATGTTCTTTTGAATTTTCATTTCTGTGAAAATGTCGGGTGGAACACCTGTTGGAGGTGGAGTTATTAGGCATAGGCATAGCCAGGGATATATGTCTGGTGAAGATCTAGAGGACGATGCATCTTCGGCAATGCCTTTCACAGTGCCCCCAATAGTCAGGGCTCGGACATGGGTTGAGGTCATCGAGGATGTTCTTTGGATTGCTTCAGCGGCTTTCATCATTTACCTTGGCGACCGGCGCTCCAATTTCATATCTCTATTGTGGCGAGATGAACGGATTAGGAGGTAGGATGATGTTCCTGTCTGTCAATTTTGGTGGGCCTTCTGTTTCTTTATTACCTGGCTGGATTTGAACTCAATATGTGTGAATTTGTTACATTACTATCATATGGACAATGACAAAGGCAATGCGAATTATCTGATTGTTTGTTTGAAAGGCTATGAAGAAATCTATCACTGGTTGGTTTTTATATCATTTGAGTATTCTGTGTTTTTTCTCAAATAAGAAATGCTAGATTAGTTGTCGATGGGTATGATTTTAGTATAAGAAATCAAATGACTAATATCATGTTTGCTCTGAATCTCTTGAGTCATTATTTGGAAGGAATAGTTGATCTTTATTACTGGTTTCTGCATAGGCTTCTTTTCAAAGCTTCACCTGGGCAAGTTCGTGTTAACAGCTAGCTTTGGTGTTTGGGTGGAAATTCTTGATGACCTTCAACAGATTTGGAATGCGATAAAGATTATTGAATTCAATACTTAATCACTTCATGTAGATAATCTAAGTTTCCAAATTACTCTTCAAATTTCAGCATTACTTCGACTAGTTAATCATACATAGAAGGGTAAATATCTATGTAACTTGTTAAAGAACACATTTTCATGTCAAACACAGCAGCTCTAGAAAACCTTGCATGCTTACAGAAATGTATATGATAACATTGAGATGTGTGCCACGTAATATGTATTTATGTTCATTAGAGCATATGATTACATATAAGGATCTTTTGGATGGGAGTAAATGGGAGGAATTGGGAGTGAATGGGGTAAGAGGTGTGCTTTGGATGAGAGTAAATGTCAGTGAATGGCATTGGGAGTAAATGGGGCTGATTTGAAATCCTAAGGTAGAAGAGAGATTTGGGAGTAATTGGTGTGAAATGCCTTTTTTGGCTCTCTTGGAGAGTTGCACTGGTAAACAAAGGTGTCGCCACGCTTCTAATCCACCGTACACATGGCACGCTGATGATACTATGGAACAATCCAATTATTGGTTGCATCACTAAAATCACACCAATAAAATGATCCAAACCGTCCAAATGTTGGCCATCTAAATGGACGGTTAAAAAATGTTGGCAGGTCATTTGTTTGTGATCCACCCAAGGCTAAGAATTTCCTCAATTTTGGCCAAAGTATATATTTCAATGGGCTTATTACAATCATTCTGTCAAATATCGCATATCTAACTGTCCAATATCACATATGTATACTAATTTGGGATATTAAAGTTGATTTAATTGATCAACTTTAATATTTGGATTCTAGTACATTTCATTTACAGGCTACCAAACACAACTGAGGATTCCATTTACACTTGATTCGAGTTTAATTGTGAAATGCATTTCATTTACCTCCATTGAGAGGCTCCCTAACTAGCCCATAGGACAAAATGCTACAATTACAGTGATTAGATTATCGTAACAAACTGATGTGAAATGATACTAAAGAAAAAGCCTGTTTTCTTTAGACTGTATTTGATTCACATAAATTCAATGGTTAAGCATTGTCCAATCATTGAGATTTTTGCACCATGCTGCATCCGTTGTGGAACCCTCCGGTTGAATGGTTTTGATCATTTTACAAGATCCGCTTTTTCTTTTCTTTTTTCTTTTCGGGGGGGGGGGGGGGGGGGGGGGGGGGGGGGGGGGTAGTTCTTTCTTATGATTTATTCCAGCTTGCATTGTGTATGCTATTTGCTAGTATATAAATGTATACGGACTCAACTGTATGATTCTGGCTTTAAAGGGGACTAATCTCTATTGAAGAAATAGAAATCTCACCTTGTCAATTTTTGGCAATGTAATTTTTACTTGTGGTCTCGACCAAATAGGATCCATAAAGACCAATTATACAATCATTCCTTCTATTTTTTGGGCTATCTTTCAAGCGAATGACTAAACACTTTGGTGTTACCATTGGAAGGATTTCTACCCGCAACATTCCCATTCTCCAAATTAAAACAAATTATAGAATATGAATAATGCATGTAAGGCAATAGATGAAGGGTTTAGATCATACCTATATCAACACGTCTAACATGGGATTTTTTTTTCCGCCTTGTGGCGTGTCTTAGCTACACAAGTTGGTATCTTCCATTGTTTAAACCTTTGTTTTATTCAATGAAAAAGGACATAACCAGAGGGATGTTTCTTCTTGATTGGCAAACAAATCTCTAGGCCCTGCTTGGGATCAAGGTAATGAGAACATGGATTTGATAAATTCATGAACATGGATCAAGGTATTTATGGGGATCTGGATTTCAATAACCACATGATTTGGCAAATCCCATCAAAGAAAATAGGGGAGATTTTATGTCCATGGGTTTCACATGTCCCAACCCCAAACAACTCCTAAAATTGCTTGTTTATGTTAAACAACTCCAATATAAACAGCGAATTTCAGCCAACTGCTCAGAGCAAACAACCCTAGTGCAATCATAAGTCTGAGCCAACTGCTCAGTGCAAACAAGCCCACTACAATCATAAGTCTGAGCCAAGGTTGGGACAATCACCCAGTCCCAACAAGCCTGAACCAACTGACTCGTGCATAAATGAGTCAAAGCCAACTACTTGATACATAAACGAGTCGGGCCAACAACCCTGAATAAATAATAGTCACATCACACAGCTTGGCAATGAGAGCCTGAATTGAAGTCATTAAGTCGCTAAAGGAGGAGGTGGTGAAGAGGCGAGGACATGTCACAAAACAAGAGATAATCCAATCAAATCCTCCAACCAGACAACGGAAAAATCAGCAAGGGTTTCAGACAGGGCGTTGGGACAACCACCCAGTCCAAACAAAGCCCGAACCAACTGTCCCTGTGCATAAATGGGTCCAGGCCAACTACTCAATACATAAACAAGTCGGGCCAACAACCCTAAATAAATACTGGTCACATCGATCACACATCTTGGCAAGGAGAGCCTAAAATGAAGAATTTGTTAAGTCATCAAAGGAGGAGATGGTGAGAGGCGAGCACATGTCACACAACAAGAGATAATCCAGTCAAATCCTCCAACTAGACAATGGAAAAATCAACAAGGGCTTGAGCCACATATGAAAGAGGCTTCAAATCCAACAACATATGAACCGAATCATCAAAAACTTCAGCCAATCAACAAAGGGGCTTCATATCCAGTAACACATAATTTAAAACTCTAAAAATTCCAGCTGCAAGCCATCCTCTCTCACAAATCACAACAAGTCAGTTAGAAAAAGGCCTCATGACTCTCAGAACAGAAAAAAGAATGAAAAAGACTAATTAAGAGTGAAGGGAAAATGGTTAAATATGATGTTGTGTAGGAAAGGAAAGAGGGAAAGAACGAGGAAAAAAAAAAAAGAGGAAGAAGAAGAAGAAGAAGAAGAAGAGAGGAAAGAAACAAAAGAAGACTATGAATGAAAGGAAAGAAAATACCATTTATTGAGAAAGATTAGAAGAATAAAACTCATAGAGTTAAGAGAAAGAATAAAAGGAAAAAAGAAGGAAAGAAAGAATAATAATTTTTTATTTTTTATTTTTAAAGGAAGAAAAGAGGGGAACCACCATAAGATTAGAAAGGAAAACACAAAAAATACTAAAAAATCTGCTCAAATAGAAAAAAATCAGCAAACCTTAGCCAAGACAACAAAAAAATCTGCTTCAACGGGAAAAATCCAGCAAACCCTAGCCAAGGCAACACAAAAATCTGCTTCAACAGAAAAAAATTCAACAACCCTAGCTAATGCAACACAAAAATCTGTTTCAATAGGAAATATCCAGTAAACCCTAGTCAAGGCAACACAAAAATCTGCGAGTCTTCCAAAAAATGAATTGAAGAAGAATAAGAAAAACAATGAACGGAAAAAAGAAAAGAAAATGGGCCTTATTCAACTTTTAACATTTCAATACTCCTCCTCAAGTTGGAGCATTCTAATGAAGGCCAACTTGGAACAATGGCTAACATAATCAAACTTAAGAAAGAAAGGAATTCTTCTCTAATATAATCAAACATAAGAAAGAAAGAAATTGTTCTCTAACACACACACACACACACACACTCGTATATATGTCCCTTCATTTTTTTTTTTTCGCTTGTTCTTCTTCAATTCTTTTTTTGAAATTTTTTCTAAGGGACTTGCTAATTTTTGTGTTGCTCGAAATCTCTATTTTTTGCTCATTCTCTCTACCCCATTCTTGCAGGAAGGCATTATACCTTGGTTTAGTTGGCACTCTTGTGAATGTAGGGATCATCTTGTACGTGACTCTTTTGAAATGGGATGCCAGGAAATTTGATGATAAATTGGAAGTGTTAACTCCATTTTCTGCGCCAATCGTGGCCATTGTTGGCCTTCTGTCATTTTGCTTGTAAGGAAAAGCATCCAATCTTCTCTTCTATTTTTATGCACACATACATGGCGTTTTTTTGGAGTGGGAAGTAGTTTAAGATTAAGGAGCTTTGCTTGAGCGCATACACGTGTGCAATAAAGCTTATGTACACATCACACATGTGCCAGCATGGTATGATAGTTCCAAAATCCAATCCATCCATCAGAAAAGAACCACTATATTGATGCCCTAGCCCAAGAATCAGGTTGATCCACTGGTCAGGTGGGACACAGTTTGGAAAATAAATGTACGGCTCTGAAAAACTTGACTGAAGTTTTCTAACCATCCACCTGTTTCTAATATTGGGGCCCACAAGCTGAGCGGATCAGATTTATTTTTGGGAAAACATGTAGAAGGTTGGGCCAACATTTTGGATGTTCAATCTTGCACCTATGTGCCATGCCAGCACATGTGTGGCGTGTACACGGGCTTTATTGCACAGGCGTGTGTGCTTAGCAAAGCTCTAATATTAAGATTCTGACTGCAAGGTTACAATTTTAGTGGCGCATGCCCTTAGAAAACTATCCTCTTTGCAGTATATGCTGAAGTCCTTGTTTTGCAGGTTATCCTTTGCGTTGTGGCCGATTTGGGGTTTCTTGACACTTCCTCTTCTGGTACGTCATGTGTACTTTGTTTTCTTGCCACATTCCAATACAAGGTTTTCTAATCCTACACATAGTCACATGTGCGTGAGTTTTGAGTATCCCAAAGCAGATTGTTGAAACATCCCAAGTGCTGGATTTGAAAAGAAAATCGATCAAGGTGCCAGATTCAATGCTCAAATCCAGAAGACAGGATTGTCTGACTGACCCACTTTTTGGACTGGGTCACATTGTGCTGGGGCCATCCTGATGAGTGCTCAGATCTCATATACATGTGCCCACCTGTAGGATTAACTAACTTTCTCTAATGCTGCATACTGAACTCACTAATATGTTTTTCCCATTTTCTGTTGCAGTTCACTCTGTTTATGGCTTCCATGGCTATATCACATTACTTTTTGATTGGGTCGTCCAGGTCACAAGCAGTTACTTTTCGGATCGATTGAGTTTTCATGGGGTGTTGAATTTTCATTTGGTTAGGGAGTTGTCCACACTATGATGGGTGCTGTATCTTACAAGGTTTAAATACTTCCTATGTCACTGCTGAGTTGATGAGAATGGTGATTACAATTCACTGAACATGGAAGAGTTTGGATTTTGGTGGTGGACATGAACTTTACAACCGTTGGATTTGCTTCTGAAGGCATGCACTTTGTTTCTATTGATTTTATCGTCCAAACTAAAGAATGCTGCAGTGTGATGCCACAGTCCTATTTCGGTTGAGTGCAAGAAGGTGAGATTCATTGGTGGTTATACTTGTCTTTGCTTTCAGAGATTGTTGGGTAGCTGTAATTTTTTTGTACAGTGCCATCTTTTTTCTCATCTGTTTAATGGAGTTCTTTTTTTGATTTGATAAGTTGCTATTCTTTCTACTCAACTGCCACATTTGGTAAATTTATCAGCCTTTTTGGGCTCTTCCAGTATTCTATTGTGCATATGCATTATAGGCATTTACATGCCTTGCATTCCATAGAAAAGATTTTAGAGACCTGTCAAATATGTCAGAAAGCTTAACGTGGACCGCCCATTGTATCATCACACATACGGACAACAATCTTATTCTTGCTTTAAAATTCAATATTGATTTTAATCATTGTTAGTTCAAATTCAGTTTCCTAAGCCTTGGGAGTGAATCTTCTATTGTAGCATTCCTAGTTCAGAATCTCCTCCTCCCCGAGTCCCCGTACTGAACCGGACCAATCTTTGACAACTGCAATTTTGTAATTCCTTCTTTCATTGTTTCTACATGTTAGATATTATTTCATTCCGAACAGGGACAGGGAACTTCCCTGTTCGGAACTCAGTTTGGAATGGTTGTCTATCCAAGCCATTGATCTGACAGCCCCCATCATGGATGAACTGTTCCTAAAATATCCTCACAATCGGCCAACTCTTAACCTTCCCATTGGTGGTATGCAATACATGGTTAAATAGAAATAAACAAACAAATGCCAGTCAATGGATGAAAGACCATAGGTTCAATGTCTAGGATCTTCCAATTTGGGAGATTTTGGTAGAATGGTCCATCCATGATAAGGGCGGTCAGATCAATGTCCTGGATAGACCAACCATGGTCCCCATGTCTACAAACTAAGTTCCCAACAGGGGAGTTCCCTGTTCAGAACATAGAGAGAGCTCGTCCTCTTATATGTAAGCATATGTTATAACAGGGAGGAGATCCAGTCTACCTGCTACTTTCTGTATCTTGCACATGGAATGTGTATATGCAAACTGTTCAATCATTCATGGTCCAAAAACCACAGTGATAGAACAACCTAACCCTTTTAGGGCCCGTTTGGATACCACCAAATAAGTTACTTTTTCTACTTCAGCAGTAAATAAGTAACTTATTTCAGATAAGTAAGTTTGGTTTATGATTAGTTATAAGTAACTTTTTTTACTTAAAAGTACTTAATCACTTCAGTTAAAAAAAATTAGCTTTTCTACTTTTCATAAGTCGCTGAAGAGAGTCATAGGAGAGACGAAAGAGAGGAGAAGCTGATAAGTAGTAGGTTGTTTACCAAACATACTTATCTTCTTAATAAGTAGAAACTAAGATAAGTTACTTGTGGCATAAGTAACTTATCTTAAGCAACTTACTATCCAAACGGGCCCTTAAAATCTGGTATGCCATTTCTGTGCATGTTTTATTTATTTATTTATTTATTTTTAATAATGTGATTTGGATTATACTCACCGAAAAAAGAAACAAATTCAGGAAATGATGTGAGAAATGGGACAGGAACTTCTCAATTTATAAGAACTGTTATTACACAGGTAGCCTGGAGCGTGAAACTAATGGGGGATACAGATAGGGGTAGTGAGAGAAATGGTATTTGCATGAGAAACATGTTTCCCAGTAACTATGGTCTGACCATTATTATTTTTGGTCTCCAATCCATTTAAAACATTGGGTCCAGACCTCGTTTTAAAGCACTGGAGCCAATCACCCTCTCCACAGCTTGATAATAGAATCATATGAATTAACCAAGAAGAAAGACTCTCTCACATCAAACATTGGGTTATGACATTGAAATTTTTGTTCCTTTAATCATTTTCAAGGGTAGGCGTTGAATAAAAATAACAACCTATTACACTTACAAAACTACGCCAGACTCAGATCATTTAACTCAAAAAAAAAAAAAAGTTGCTTGTTTCTTGCCTTTTGATGGATTAGGTACATGGTTCTAAGACTAGGATGAGTCTGACTAGTCGACTCAAGACTCTGTAGGACGGACCTGATCGGGTACGATAGGTAGGAGTGGACCATAATTTCAACACCATAACTCTTAGTTTTTTGGTTGACATGTGAAAACTTTAAATTTGAATAGCTGGTGTTGGTTCTTTTAATTGTCCAAGGCTTTATTCATCCAGTTGAATGTATTGTTAACTCTTCTGGACATTTGCCAATTTGGCCAATACCAACATTCTTCGAGGAAAGTTCTTTTTTTTTTTTTTTTTCTTGGTTCACACATGGTCATGCCTGGTCATAGTCCCTCCACCATATCAGCCCCACGTTCTCATTCTCATCACTTTGATTCTCAACAATTACTTTGATTGGACAAACATCTGTTTGATCATTAATCTGGACTGTCACTCACACATCTCACCTTTGATTGCTCTCTCAAGAACAACTCAATTAGATGATTTAAACCATTAGATCAATAGTTGGGAAAATGGCCTCTCCATATTGATTATAATAAAGGTTGGATCATTGTTATCGACTCTCCATCATGCGGGGTTCACCTTTTATTGCACGCCCCTCCCAAAAATTACTCTTGTTTGATGATTCTAAGCATATGACCAATAGATAGTAGATAGGAGAGGACCCATATTACACTAGAGGTCTGATCACAGTCTATCATTTGGTGCCCCCTTCCATTGTTCATCCCTCTCAAAAACCACTTTGATCAAATGATGCTAACCATCTGAGTAATGGCATGGAAAATGATGTATTGATTATTGCCATATAAGGTCACTGGTTGAGAACCGTCATAATGTTTTTTTTTTTTTTTGGGTCCATCCTTCTCAAAAGACACTTTCACGGACACAAATCTTGATATGCCATTTCACTCTATCAATGACCATGTCAGTCAATTTGTCATGTGAATGTTGCAAAGCTAGAGAAATCTACATAACTAAATTATATTGCATTAATTGCATAACAAAACAAGCACAATAATAATCATCCACCATGTTTATACAGCTAGGATGTCATGATATTTGTATGCATCAATTATCCACAATGAGGCCACCATCTCAATGGTTTGTACGGGGACTGATGTAGGACGTGGTATAGATACATTCCTATCATGGTTGGACCAAAAGATGGTGAACCATAAATTGGCCATAACTTTTGATCCGGTATTGTTATGGGACGCACAACCTATCAATCTTTACTGTAACGGGCCATTTGGGGTGAACCGACCCACAAACTGAGTCGTGTCTGTCCATTTCGCAAACAAAAAAAAAAAAAAAAAGGCGCTTTTAGCTCAAAAACAGAATTTTAGAGGAGAAATACGATTTTTAATATTTCTGTAGTATTTCGTTATTTTTAGAGTTTTAGAATTTTTCTCCTTTTTTTTTTTAGAAATAACTTGGAATCATGCTAGGACTCTTTTAGTATAAGTTTATTTGGAGTTTTTATTTTTAAAAATTAGGCTTTAGAAGAGTTTTACTAGAATTAAGACTTTTATTAGAGTTACAATTTTGTTATTTTTGATAATTACAATAATTACGAATTTTGGTTTATTTTTTCTTTATTAATGGTGTAATTGAAACACATACACATTAAACAATTACTGATTAATAAAATTCTGATTTTTTTTTATTTTTTATTTGTGGATTCAAGAAAATTTTCTTGTGTATTCAAGGTTTTAATCACTTGAGGAAAATGGTAATATTTCTGGTTACCCCTTCACTCTTTTCCGTGTCATGAACCCTGGCCCTACTGCATAAACTGAAGGCTTACATTACAACCTTTCGGCCACATCATTGTTGTGTGTTTGGATGCCACCCATTTGGATATGGCAGCTCTTATCTCCTTTTATATTTCTCTCATTTTTTTATTTTTTATTTTCTTAATTTCAATAGAGAGAGACTATGTAGTGGGCCCACTAAAAAGTTGGATGGTGTTGAGTTTTTGCCATAAGGCATAACGTAGACAAGCAAACAAGATGGATGGAGGGGATGTCACACAAACAACACGGTGGACCCGCATAAATCTATTCATGTAGCCCTTTCCTCTACACCTTCAGAAAGCAGTTGCCCAAAAATGAATTTGGCTAATCGGGTCCATCCATATACGGGTATATGGGGCTGTAATATGTATGGGATATCTATAAAAAAAAACTTATCAAAATTTCCAAACCATCTCATCAGTAACTATCAAAGCAACAATAAATAAATATAGTTTCAAGGGTCCAAAAAGAAAAGGGATGGATAGGATGATATGTTGTGTTTGATTTCTGAAAAATAAAATATAGGTGGCCGCTCATCATGCTGTCCCCTGCTAGTGCACACACGCATACGTTAAAACATGAGATTTTTTATTTTTATTTTTATTTTTTATAAAAAAAAGTCACTGTTTGTGTTTCATATTTATAATTGAGTGGGCCACCATCTCATATATAATTCTAGCCGTTGGTATGCTTTGTTGAGATAAAAATGCCCTGATCTTTTTCCTCATTCAAATCAAATTTGTTTGACTATCGAGTATGTTTATTTGAAGTGGGGACAAGCACCCACACAACCTTCTCAACGCCCGACACAACTCATTCAACGTAAGGCAACGAGTTAGTGGGGCCCACCACCATTTTCCTTAATTTAGGGTGCAATTCAGATTAGATCTTTACATTGCTGTACTTTTATCCCATTCTAATCACTATAATGAAATTTGGGTGCAACAGATTATTATTAGCCGGTGGTCTAAAACGGCCACACTCTTGTAGGAGTGGGCCTGCTCTGATAATTCTCAATCTTGCCTTTCCTGCTCCATCCAAACTCATATATGGATGGGGGATGGATGCTCCCAATATCTCCCCCCCTCAGTCATCTTAACCGTCTATATGAGACAAGCTATCTCTAGTTTGTGAATATGAACCATTGGTCATCTAGGTGGGCCACGAGGGTTGGACGGCAATCAACGTCAATAAAACGTTTTGGGCGGTGCTTGGACATTTGAGTCTGAGGGGTTGGTTGCTCGACCGTATGTGGGGCCCAGAGATATCCACCCCGTTCATCGGATTTTCCATCTCATTTTAGAAAGTGGGCCAAACAATGAGGCTGATAAAAATCTCAAGTGGGCCACGCGAACAGGAAGTATCGGGGATTCAACCACCATGCTGAAACGTTCGTGGGGCCACAGATTATTTGTGAAAAATCCACCCCGTCCATCTGTTTTTACAGCTCATTTTAGGGAATCGCACAGAAAATGAGGCAGAACCTAAGCTGAAGTGGGCCACACGACAGGAAAAGTGGGAAAAGTCCTACCGTTGAAATATCTTCGAGCCGTTGTAGGGCCCATTTTGAGCCGTGGATCTGACTTGTTTTTTGCACCATGTCCTAAGTGAGCTGGAAAAACAAATGAACGGGGTGGATTTCTTCAGAACATCAAGGTGGCCCCCACGTACGGTCAGTGAAGGTTGGCACCGCAATGAATCCAACTAGTAGTTGCCATAAGGGAGAAGGAGGGCAGTTTTGTCAATACCAAAATACAAAAACCCGTTCATACGTATAACCAACAGCAGGCTGTTTAGCGGTGAAGATTACGGACAGGTTTTGAGAAATAATTTTAAGATGGGACGTTTTAGGTCCACATTCGAAAAGGCGAGCAGCCATATGGAAAAATCCCTATAAAATATTAGTCCTTTCAAGTCAAAAGGCGGGAGTGCGGAAGACTCGGATGGCGACTCCCGCAATCTTCCTTTCCACGGCTAGCATCGAATTTCCAAATGAAAACGCTTGAGTGACTCTTTGCTGACGTGGATGGAAATCCAACCGTCCATCAGATGCGCCACCCCATGTTAAGCCTTGATGACGAACATCACACTTGATCCAAGCCTCAGGTGGGCCGTATCATAGGAAACATTATAAAATCTGCCTAAAATATTTCAATTTACGTGGTGTGGTCCACCTATAGGTTTCATAATATCGCGATTTGTTGGTTAGAAGAGTAATATGAATGGATTGGATGATACATATAAACCACGGTGGGCCCGCACATAGCCAATGGTTAGCATCACGGCCTAAATCTTCGTATGGTGTGTCGTACCTGAGTTTTCGATCGACCTAATTTCTGGTCTCCAAGCTAAACATGATGAGGCCGACCTGATGGACGGCGTGGATCTAATTCATATTCTCCCCCGGACGGTCCCTCTCCTTTCTGGCGGTATTGCTTATGCTCCCTCCACCATAGCTTTTTTAAAACCCACTTGCATGTGCTAGCATGCGCCTTTGTGGTATTGGGTCCTATCCTTCACCCCTAAATTAATGTGAGGCGGGTGGGAGAGAGGGAGGTCCCATTTTGTGTTCTTCCAACCCCACCACTAACCTCTCTCTCTCCCTCTCTCTCTCTCTCTCTCCTTGATGCTTTCTTCTTTTTGGCTATTTGGGATTTGGTATCTGAGAAACGAAGAGAAGGGAGCAATGAGGTTTTTTATGACTTCATTTGGAGAAGGCGGGGATCGATTCGGTGGCGTTTTCTAATATGGGTTTTTTATTCTTGAGATGGGTTTTTGATTTGGGTGATGGGGGTTTTTGAGATGGAGAGATTGTGGGGTTCAGATTGCGATCAGCAGAGGTGGGCCACGGCTTTTGGTTTTGATTTTTAGGGGGAGCGGCTGGAGATCCTATAGGCTTTTCTTATATTGATTCTTC
Organism: Magnolia officinalis; assembly: GCA_021015155.1. NCBI lineage: Eukaryota > Viridiplantae > Streptophyta > Magnoliopsida > Magnoliales > Magnoliaceae > Magnolia > Magnolia officinalis. The sequence continues at coordinate 100,603,244 of JAJHSJ010000002.1, forward strand.
AGTTTGGAGACGGGCTTTTTATTTGGAAGGCGAGTTTTCTGAGATGGAGAAATGGTGAGGTCGAATATCGGTAAGCAGAGACAGTTAGGGATATGTGATTTTGATCTCTAGAGGTGGCAGTGGGGAAATTCTGTGAGCTGTTTGGAGGTTGGAGTTTGATTTTGAAGGAGGGTTTTGGAGATGGAGAGATGAGGATGGGGTTTGGTTTGGACCGGTGAGTCTTGTTTGAATTAAGGAGGATGGAGGGAGGGAATCAACCTCCACAGGTATGTATGGTCTTTGTTCATTTTTATTTCTCGTAAACTTTATGCTTAGGTATTTGAATTGCCACTGTGCTTCGGGTTAGTAGATAGTCATTTTTAGATTGCTTCTCCAAATACTTGTTTTTTTTTTTTATCTCCTTTTTCACCATTCTATATGGGTTCTAAAGCACTGCAACTGCATGCTCTATAGCTAGGATATTGGCGTGGTTCCCTTACACTATTTGTTTACCTTTAATCAGAACTGTCCAAATAGCGGGACCTGCTGTAGATGGATTATAATTTATAGCCCAAGATTTTCATTGTAAGTATGATCATAACCGGTTGATTGGCGGATGGACATCTGATTAATTGTAAAAATAAAATAAAATAAAATAAATGTCGCAAAGGTCCAAATTTGACAAATAGAAGGACATCAATCAGTGGTCTGGATTGTCTAATCAATCTAATTTGAGAACATAAACAAAATCTAGTGTGGATTCCACTATTTGGGGTGTTTGTATTTGAGCTACATGCCATGTGTATGGTAGGGGAGCCTTACCTGTATTCTATGATGCAACTGGATAACCACACAAACTGGCCGATCAACGATATGACCAGTCCAACTGTTAAGATTGTGTTGGTTGATGATTTTGGTTTGGATTCATGGTCTGATGGTAAATGTGATAAGATCAAAGGTCAGATTATGTTGGGGGCCCATGGGAGCAATCAAATGGTCCTTGTGTTTGTAGGTTTAATTCATTTTAATTAGTTGTTACGTTTTAGAGTGAGTCATCACTTCTTGAGTTAGCTCTCAAACGAGCTCAAGAACATGTCTCCCGTGCCATTTGAATAATGGTCAGCTTACAAATGGTTTATATAGTTGTGACAGGATTCGAGGGCATTTGAGTTGCTTCCTATTATTTTAGGGTTTTCTTTTAGCTGTCACAGGTCCATATAAAGGGGAATCATTTGATACTCTGGCAGAACCGTAGAGCGTGATGCAGCTGACACTTGATATGTAGGCACTCAGAAATTGTACACATGGCATACATTACCGCACATTAAGCTGATTAAATTATGGACCCCACTATCTAAGTCACATTCCCAACCCTAGTGTTTGATCGAATCTAACCTCTCTGATTCCCGGGCTCTTGTTTATTGAAGTAGGACCATTGGATATTTTTCCGTTCTTTACCCTCCAACAAATGTCTGCCAATCTGATGGCCAGATAATTAAATATATTTTTGGTTCGTGATGCATCTAAACTGGGCTCCATATTATAGAAAATTTATTTTGAATTACTTGTATGTGCATGTGCAATTTCTAAGTGCCTAGATATCATCCTTCACACAGTTTGGAGTTTTTTCCTGGATTATAGCATATGCATTGTTCCCTTTGGGCTAGTGTTACCTACAGTAGAAGAGAGGAGGTTATAGCCTATGATTTATCACTAGTTTGACTAGTGGACTGTTCACAATCCTTCCCACAATCTTAGTTTTGTCATTGGTTTTTGTTCTACAATATTTTGAATGCAGAGCTGAAGAGAAAATCATGACCCAGCTCAGCCTGTCAAGTTACACTATATGAGAATTTCTCAGATCTAGAGAACTCTAGAACGAGAAAAAAGAACAGAAGATACTCCATCAACTTTGTTGGTTAATTTCAGTACAATCTTTTCTGTGATGACTAATGATGTTTGGGTTGGTTAGCCAACAAGTTAGCAGTATCAAATTGAAACTTGCACCTAATGAGTCCATTGATTTAATTTTATTTTTGAGTTTTACTTGTAAGTGCTTGAAAACAATGCTGAAAAACTCAACCTCAGGTTAGTAATGATCTTCCAATCTTTTGAGCTTCGGATTGACTAGGGCATTTGGTAAATTGGAGCATGGTTTCAGTGTTGAGCCAGGCAAAACCTGGCATGTTTCAGGGGGATTAAAAAGGACACACTCATAGATACATGGGAAATGTTTCTATAAGGTCAACCTTTCTATAGCTCGAGGTAAGATCCAGCTCTATGAGGCCCACCATAATGTGTAGGACATTCGAACCGTGTATTTTGGTGAGTCCCCTCCTGGTGATGGGATGTCCCAAAAAAAAAAGTCCTACCTGAAACTCGTGTAGGCCACACCATCTAGGACAGCGCAAAAATGCCCAAACCTCTAGAATCACTTGGTGGGGCTGACCTAAGTTTTGGTATGGCCTAAAATTTGGTGTGATCCCTCATCCATGTTGGACAAACACAGTGGATGGTGCCAAATGTCTGAAACATATCTTGGTGGGCCCCACAAACGGTCAGGAAGGTATAATGGGTTTGCATCTACTCTCAACTGTTTCCTGCTGTGTGGCCCACCTAAGTCATGGATTGGGCTGAATTTTGGGCTCTGGGCCTAATGGAGGAGTGCATCTGATGGATGGGGTAGATTTTCGACGCACACCACCACACATCACTCTCTCTCTCTCTCTCTCTCTCTCTCTCTCTCTCTCTCTCTCTCTCTCTCTCTCTATATATAATATATATATATATATATATATATATATATACACACACACACACACACACACACACACACACACACACACACACACTCCTTACAAACAAATATATCTTATTTGTTTTGTTAGAATTTTACATACCCAAAATGCCCTTGCTAATTGATGAGAAGTCCCCACTTATCCAGCTGCATTACAGAGATGATTTCTTGTGAGGGGACTTATATCAGGCAGCTTATTATGCTTGTTACACAGGCACCCAGAAACTATCCGTATGGCATACAATAACTCAAGTTAAACGGACTAAAATTTTGAAACTGGTGTTGATAAGTCACAGTCAAAATCAAATTGGGTGAACAATCCTAAACATTGGTTTGTGGGATATACCCCCAAAAAAAATATAAAAAATATAAAAAATAAAAAAATAAAAGCACACATGTACTTCAATTTAGATTACTCCAATTGTGTGCCCTATTTGTGAATGGAGCATATTTAAATCATATTTGATACGAGGATTGTAATTTTACAATTGTTGGCCATTGAATGGAGGGTTAAAAATAAAATAGTCTGTGGTCCAAATTAGTAAAAAACAGGTGGCTAAGATCGTAAGAACTCTACTACCTTGTGCTATGTTGCATGCACATGAATCCCACATGTGTATGCCAAGTGCATGGTTAATTAGCAATCATAATTTTAAAAGCCATGGTGGTGTTCTATCACCATAGTTCTTACGGTCGTGAATTTAGAGAATAGATTCAATCTACTTAAGTATTTGATACATGGCGTGGCGGTAGCTCATCTGGTACACCTGGCACACATGCACACCCAAATCTCGGGTCCCACTGTAAATGGAGCATACTTAAGTCGTGTTGATCTAATGATTCTAACCTTTGAATTGGTGGATGTTGGATGAAACATGGCTCATGAGTGGATTGGCCTGATTTACTTCCTACTGTTTTAAAGGAGAAGAGCCAAAAGATCAAAGGATTTAAATATCCTAATCGAAAGGACCGTTTGGACACACTCCCGGAAAGTGGGGTTTCATGCTTGCTTTTTTGGTCGGTTGGTCAAGCAGGTTTTTTACTGCCTCACTGAGCAATGAATGAGACAGGTTTTCAAAATTACAAACTGAGTTTTGGCTCAAAACATTGCTTAGCGTCAAAAGCCCCTTTTGATCATGTGTCCAAATGGACCCTAAGAATCTTTATTTTTTGGCTATCCCCATTCTAGGAGAAACCCATCATATAAGCAGTTCAGATTATTGATGAAGTCCCCAAATCCATTGAAAGATGACTGCAAATCCAAAGACCAAAGTCCTAATGTTTGCTATTGCAATACATCGAGATGTATTCTAGCATTGCTCTTCCCATAGAATTAAACAGGGTTGCATATCGAGCACCTCCATGTGCAATGCATCGTGCATTTTACTAGTCGTATTACAGATCTCTCAAGACGTGAATCTCTCAAAATAATCTACTCCACATGTTCATTGCAAGCTTCTTGCGATCATTCCAGCTTGCAACAATTGGACTGGAGTAGGCTTGAGTCTACCTAAAGGCCCCACAAGTTGGTTCAGCCCAGTCTGAGCCCATTTTCTTAGCTCATAGGCTGGGATGGGCCTTTGGTCCCAATGCCCAAGCTCGAACTTGGATGTGCTTCATCTTGGTCCAACTCAGTTGCAATTCCATGCTGATCCTCCACCCTTTCTTATTGGGGACTAGGTAAATTCGATAGAAATGATTTTATTTTTTTATTTTTATTTTTTAAAAAAAACATTACAATATGACAAAGCTAGAAGATGTATATTAGCCGTGCAATGACCAGCTTTTATTTTCTTTATGTCTTCGCCGTCACGTGTGAAGGGTAGCATCGATCATTTAGTGACCATTTTTAATCAACTCCAATGAATTAGGCGATGCATGCAGCTGTTTCATCACATATGAAACTTGTCTTGCGGATGTGAAATCCATACTCAGTAGAATGGAAGATCAGTGGACTGGTGCAATCTGATATTCTGGATCAGCTCCTCTGAATTGGCAGTGTGATACTGTGGTCGACTGCCTGTGTGAGTTCACTGAAAATATCTTATTGTTTTATCTGTTCTTGATTGGCAGCTTATCTGAATTCAATGCTATATAATCAATTCAGTTGAACTCATATCAATTTTTATTTTTAATCGTTTTCAAAGGAATGGGGAGTTGCAATTGGCTGACCCATTTTCTGCGTTCTTCGATCATTGTCATCGCAATAGGACAGGATTCTATTTTCTGTTGTAATATGCATGATTGAATATTTTTTATTATGTGAAGAGTCAGCATTACTAGAAATTCATTAAGCCCTTAAAATGATTTATGATGTCATTTATGCTTCAGTTTCAGTCTGTCAATATATCATGTCTGTTTGCTATTATGTATTTGCAGGTTGTTACTAGTGCATGCATGTGTAGAGTTGACGCAGGGCTGAAAACCGTTGTGGGGGCAAGGAAATTCGTCCCGGGATCGAAACTCTGCATTCAGCCCAGCATACAATCATCTGTCCACACAACCAGGCACAAGACATCACGGGGCGAGAGGAGCCACAGTCAATCTCCTTTGTTGCCGGGCCTTCCTGATGACCTGGCCATCGCTTGCTTGATTCGGGTCCCACGTGTCGAGCACAGGAAGTTACGGCTAGTCTGCAAGCGATGGTATCGCCTCCTGGCAGGCAACTTCTTTTACTCACTTCGCAAAAGCCTTGGAATCGCAGAAGAATGGATCTACGTCATGAAAAGAGACGGGGATGGGCGGATCTCATGGCACGCCTTTGATCCCATAAACCAACTTTGGCAGCCCCTCCCACCTGTACCGGGAGAGTATTCCACTGCCCTCGGGTTTGGGTGCGCCGTTCTCAGTGGCTGCCACCTTTACCTATTTGGTGGCAAAGACCCACTTAAGGGATTGATGAGGCGGGTCGTCTTTTACAGTGCACGGACTAACAAGTGGCACCGGGCTCCGGATATGCTGAGGCGGCGGCACTTCTTCGGTTCATGTGTCATGAACAACTGCCTGTATGTTGCTGGAGGGGAAAGTGAGGGGGTCCATCGGTCATTGAGGTCAGCCGAGGTTTATGATCCAAACACAAATAGGTGGTCTTTTATCGCCGATATGAGCATCAAGATGGTGCCATTTATTGGAGTTGTGTATGATGGGAGGTGGTTTTTGAAAGGGCTCGGGTCCAACCGACAGGTCCTGAGCGAGGTCTACATTCCTGAGTCCAATAGCTGGTACCCAGTCCATGATGGGATGGTCTCTGGCTGGCGGAACCCAAGCGCCTCCTTAAACGGACAGCTCTTTGCTTTGGACTGTAAGGACGGATGTAAGCTGAGAGTCTATGACGAAGCCAGTGATTCCTGGAGCAAGCACATTGACAGCAGGCTGCACTTGGGAAATTCCCGAGCATTGGAAGCAGCAGCTCTCATCCCTCTGAAGGGGAAGCTGTGCATTGTCCGCAACAACATGAGCATTTCATTGGTGGACGTCTCGAAATCAGACGGCACAGGCATGGATCAGCTCTGGGAGACCCTAGCAAGAAAAGGGCAGTTTAAGAATTTTGTTGTGAATCTATGGTTGAGCCTCGCTGGTGGGAGCCGTCTTAGAAGCCACATTGTACACTGCCAGGTCCTTCAAGCATGAAAACACAAAGCGGGGTTTGCGGCAGCGGGCCATGTCTTTCAACCCATTGATTGCAAGTGGACAAACTAATCAAATGCAGGATCAGCATAAATGAGCTTGCTGGTGACTTCCTCAGCTGAAGTTCTTCAAAGTTGTCATCATGCCACAAGAGGTGGTTGTGTTCGACGAACCATTTGCTTTGTTGCCAATTTCGTGTTGTTTAAAGTCTTTTTTATAGGTCAGTGCCAGTGCGATTTGCATGTGGAGAGGTTGAAGAGGTGGTTGTTGGCCCATTTGCTGATGGGGAACATGTGCTAGATCCAGGATCAGGCAGGCGGGGCCTGCTTTGAACATGCCCTATCATAAATCAGTTAGTCCATGCATCAGGCAGGCGGCATGTATGAGAAAATTGGGCAGTTGGGAGAAGATGGTTAGAAGTCCTTACTCAAGGTTTGGGTGGCCCACCTGATGAGTGACCTGAATCGTGAACAGGCATGCCATGTGGGCATGTGTGCTGCAGATCATCTCCTCAACTTCTCTGTTAGCATTTTTAAATGTTTGTGATTGTGATAGTCAGCAGTAATACACGGTAGAGTTGGAGTGAAGAAATGCCCTTGAGGCTGTCTTACAGACTGAAAGATTCATCAGGTTTGTTCCCTTTGAATATATAAATATTAATTCTTTACCACTTTGTAAATGCTATCAGAATCATCTTAGGTTTAATATATTTTATTTTATTAAAAATGGCGGGAAAAAAAAAAAAACTGCAATATGCATGCCTCTCCAAGGAATCACTTTGTAAACTACTTTGCTAAATGGCACCACCTTTCACTCAATCCTAGCCCTTCTACATATGGACTGGAACTTTGATCCACACCCTTCAATTTTATTCAAATGACTTGGTTCCGTGATTCATGATTTTTTATCTTTATCTTCTTTCTTCGTACTCTTTTCTTTTCTTTTCTTTTCTTTTCTTTTCTTTCTTCTTCTTCTTCTTCTTCTTTTTTTTTTTTGATCATCTTGCAAATCATAGAGTTCTAAATGCATTTGGGTAATATGGAAATTGCAATTTAACCAGTATTTTTTAAAGTCGATATTTTATTTTATTTTTTTTGTAATTTCATCTTTAATGGCTTCATGGGAAAATTTTGCACATATGCAAATTCCCTTCAGAGCTTATTTGGAATTCATGGAAAGAAAAGGAAATGAAACATATTTTGTATTGTCTGTGAAGAGCTTTTCACGGGAAGTGGTAGGAAACACCATTTCTCACATTCCCTTTTTGTCATAAAATCAACAAATTTATTTTCCCACCGCACCCCTTGAGAAAAGCCTTTCTCCACGGTCGAAGTAAAATGAACTTTTGAAGAGTTGAACACATATGTGCCAGTGCCACCATCCACCTTTGAGTGCCAACGTGTCAAATGTGTTGATATGTCGAGTGTGTCACATTTATCATCCTACAATTTCAAACACCCTCACGTGTCATGTGTGACACCATTAAACTTAAGCACCCACAAGTGCCATAGTCTATCTTTGAGTTCTATTTTTGTCACCGTTGATATGGCGCACGTGCAAATAACTACTATGATTTATTTATTTTTTTTACTAAACAATAAATGAATTAAGAAATATATCTCAAATTTTATAGGAAAAACTTATTTAAAAACAAAGTTTCCTTCCCCATAATTTCTTAGAAATAAGGTTCTCAACAAACAATGTTTCTTTACCCTTGCGTTCTACAAATCCAAACAAGCCCTTGATTTCAGAAAAAGTAAAATTGTATATAATTACAGTGGTCATTTGGGAGGGATGGGCAATCGAAGATGGCCCTCACATGATGGATGGTCCAAATTAATGATTAAACCTTTTCTGTTATAATCAATATGGACTGTCCTTTGTCTTAGACATTGATTACATGGCAAGGATCATCAGGTTGGAGCCCATATGATGGATGGTCCAGACCAATGCTCGGCCCTTCTATATTATGATCAATATAGACCATCTATTTTTCTAGACATTGATTGGATGGCTAGGATCATTTGACTAAAGTAGTTTTTAAGATGGACAAATCAATGTGGGCCCCACATGATGAGCGATCTAGATTAGCCATTGATTAGATGGGATCATAGGATCAAATTGATTGTGCAAGGTGGCAGGCAATGTAAGGTGGACCATACATGATGGACAATTTAGATCAATTATTGGACCTTTATCATAATCAATATGAACGATGTATTTTCTTGGCCATCAGTCTGATGGATAGATTCCATTTGATCAAAGCGACTTTTAAGAAGGTCATAAGCAGTCAAAGATGGGTCCCACGTGATGGATGGTACAAAATAGTGATTACACCTCTATTATTATCAATATAAACTGCCCATTTTCTTGATCAAATGGTTAGGATCATCTGATCATTTTTTCCTTTTTTTTAAAAAAAAAAATTGGGGGGGATGGGCCACTCAGATCATTGATCCGACTTTTCTCAGTAAAATAAATATGCACCGTCGATTTCTTATTCATTGACCAGATGGTTGAGAACATCCAATCAGTGACTTTTAGGAATAATCGGCAATCAAAGGTGGGCCTAGACGATCTAGATCAGTGATTTATGTACCAAGCTATCAAAGGTGAGCCTAGACGATCGTGATGAAAATGTATCATTGATCAGATGGTTCAAATCACCATATCAGAGTATCTTGGGAGGGTAAACAATCAAAGGTGTGCTTTGCATGATAGATGATCCAGATCCATGACTAGAGAGCTTTTCTATTATAATCGATATAGACCATTAATTTTTGAAGCAATGATTGGTAACTTGGTTAGGATCATCCAATCAAAATGACTTAAAAGGGATGCCCAATCAAAGATGGGCCCACATGAAAAACAACCTAGATCATTGATCGAACCTTTTTTAGTGTAATGATTATGGAGCATCGTGTCATATCTATTGATAGGATAGGTAGGATCATTACATTATTGGTTGAATGTGCACCTAATCATTCATTGTACCTTATTCTCCTTTTTATCTATAAACAACTAGAGAAAAATATCCCATAGGGACCCAAGTTCACATACACATGGCCCACCACGGAATTATAATTACATTCATCCAAAACACCTTCAAACTCAAGAAACTATAGCAAAAGACTCTGATTATCCCCCTAAAGTGGCCCACTATTCCCAACAATCAAATTGATTAGATGATTCTAGCCACTGGAAAATGGAAATTACAAGAAATTGCCAGTTATTAATTTAGATTGTCTATCATGCTTGCTGGCCCATGTTTGATTGATTTTGTTTTTAAAGAACTTGATGTAGAACGTGTCCCAGATACATTCCTAGCATGGTTGGATCAAAAGAAGGTGGACTATAAATTGATCATAAATTTTGATCCGAGTATCGTTACGGTACACCAGACCGAGTATCATGAACCGAAGCAGTACGAGAACTCGATGACGAGTTCTTTTGAAGTGGAAGGGACTGATGTAGAACGGGTCACGGACACTTTCATGTCCAAGATGGATCAGAGAAGGCCTAATTAGAGACAGAAGTCATCAAAACCGTTAGAACCTTAAAACAGACATATCTCACGAACCGGAATGAGTTACTCAACGTACCATATATGATTTTGGTGTAGGACAAGCTACTTTAGCCAACCAACCCAGCTATGCCAGGTTGCCCATGCCGAATTTGCGAGATTTCATCCGATCTACGGTCAAATTTCATATTTATTTCCGTTTTTACTATGAATAGTAGGTTTTAGTTTGATTATAAATCTTCATCGGTTGGGCTTTAGTATCCAACATGAAAAGTGTTTAGAATAATTAGGAGAATAATGTGGTTGAGCCACATAGGAAACTTACTATAAAAAGTAAATTTACTATTTATAGTTACTTTTATTAGAATTAATCAAATTTCAAATTTATTAGAATTTATTTTTATTTTTCTACTTTCTTTCCTCGTGGATTCAAGAAGTCTCTATGAGGAGTCCAGAGAAGCTATGTGGATTCGGAGTATTTATCCTTGAGGAAGACAGTGATCGACCTCATCACATTCATCCCTGTGTCACAACTACTAAATTGTAATGTTTTATTAAGTGCCCAAACATTCCAAATATTGTAAATTAAGGAAATAATGCTTGACGATATAGGGAGGTGCATTTTGAGGAATGAAATTACAAAAATACTCAGTGTGTTTTTTTAGTAGTGAAAATCGAGACTTTTGGGCCTGCCTGGTATATGTAATCATCCAGTCCCTCCAATGTATACACCCCACCATGGTGATAGCATGAACAAGATCTCAAGCCAATCAGATCATTAGATGGGCTACACTTAATTGGGATATTTTGAATAGTGTATATTATTTTTAATGTCTTGGCTTACCTTACTATTGGATCCACCATATTTTTAGTTCGTCTATAATAATGTTAGTGTGCATATGTTGGACAGATTAGATACAAGACACATACCACATGGGTCACACAAAACTAGCTGCTTGTTTAGTCAGAGGCAAAATCGTCTAGAACACCTGTTTGACCAATGCAGCAAGTATCCAAGTTATTTTGGGCTAACCTATTGCAAGTATGAAGTAAGTACACTATGTCTTATGGGTGATAAAAGATAAACCTTAGGGGTCGTTTGGATTCAAGTTTCTAAGTGAAAATCTCTAATTTTAATTTGGAGCCCTTACTCATGGTTCATTGGTAGACTCTTTGAATTTCAACACTGAAATCATAGCTTTAAGTGCCCGCTATGGTGTGTGTGTGTGTGAGCACACCAAAATAAAAGATATTATTAATTTGAATATTCCTACTAATTTAATAATTAAATATTAGGTTGAGCCTTTGAATTGAGCCAACATGTCCAGACACCTAGTGGAGTTTTGGTGTTTTTGAGATATGGTACTAGTCAGGCCATTGGCTTTTTGATGAAATAAGTCGAACCATGATGTAGAGCGGGTTGCGGACAGTTTTATAGCCAAGATGGATCAGAAAAGGCCTGGTCGACGACAGAAGTGATCCGGACCGTCGGACCTTAGATCGGACGTATCTCGCAATCCGGAATGAGTTAGCCGACGTAAAATATATGATTTTGGGGTAGAACGAGCTACTTTAGCCAACCAACCCCACTATGCCAGGTTGCGACACTCGGAATTGCGAGAAACCCCTGGATCGACAGTCATTTCCCTGTTTTAATTTCGTTTTTACTATAAATAGTAAGTTTTAGTTTGATTATAACTCTTCATCCGTCGGGCTTTAGGATTTGCGTCCAACGTGAAAAGAGCTTAGAATAATTAGGGGAACGGTTTGGTGAAGCCAAATAGGACACTTACTATTTTAGGCCAAAAACCTTGCGCACTAGTAGACATGACGACCGTCTATAAATAGTAAGTTTACTATTTATATTAAGTCGCGAATTCTATGAGTTTTAGTTGTAGTTTGATTCTGATTTCTTTCCCATTGCTTGGTACCCCTATTTAAAGGGTTGTGAACTCATTTTTATTCATCAATTAATCAATTTCGAATTTATTAGAATTTATTTCTATTTTCTGCTTTCTTTCCTCGTGGATTCGAGAAGTCTCTGTGAGGAGTCCAGAGAAGCTCCTTGGATTCGGAGTATTTATCCTCATCACGTTCATCCCTGCGTCAATTGGTATCAGAGCGAGGATTCCCCTAGGGCCGATGGCAAACAATAAAGGTATGAATCAAAATCCTGTGGACGGTGATCCAGGGATTCGTTATCTTTCGGAAAGAATGGAAGCTTTCCACCGGGAGAGTCAGTTGACCATGCAAGGGCTGCAGGCAACCCTCGACCGTCTTTCGAATGCGCAACTTCCACCCCGAGCCTTAGGCGGTGCTTCACCACCTATGGTTGCTCCACCACCCATGGTGGCTCCACCACCCATGGTTGTTATACGACGCAACCCCGATTTCCGTAGGGCACTACCAGTGGCAAACCGTAGGGCTACACCAGATGATTCAAGTTCCAGCGACGAGGACCTTAATGAGGGTTTTGCCCGACGACCAATCTATGGAGGCGATCATCTAAATCGTGCTGAAAGAGACTATCGAGGTAAGGCTGAACTTCCTAGTTTTAATGGTTTATTACGTATAGAAGATTTCCTCGATTAGCTAGCCGAAGTAGAGAGATATTTTAATTATATGGACGTGTCAGATCATAAAAGGGTAAAATTGGTAGCATTTAAGTTAAAATCTGGTGCTTCTACATGGTGGGAACAATTACAACTCTCACGAGCCTGCCAAAACAAGGCACCCATCTCATCATGGCCACGGATGAGAAGCCTTCTTCGATCACGATTTCTCCCCAGTGATTATGAGCAGATATTATTCCAGCAATACCAAATTATCGACAAGGAAATCGAACTATCATCGATTACACTGAAGAATTCCAGCGGTTGGCTACACGAAACGATCTGTCGGAATCTGAGTCACAGAAGGTGGCACGATTTATAGGTGGGTTGCGACCGACAATTCAGGACCGAGTTCAGATGTACCCAGTCGGGACCGTAGATGAAGAAGTTCAATTGGCGGGTAGGGCAGAAACACAACTTGTAAGAGTTCCTGCTCGTCCCTATCCTTCAACTCGACCCCCCATGACGGGTCCCACGCAGGATCTAGTGTTGGCACGAGGAAAAGATCCAGTAGGAGAACGTCCTCAACATCCTACAACCGCAAACCGTGATATGGGGAGCGGCTCATCCAGACCTCAACGTACAGCACCCACAACAGTGGGCCCGAGTAGGATTCCAAATCCGTATGCTCGACCAAGGTCGAACAATTGTTACCGCTGTGGCCAGCCAGGCCACTTATCAAACACATGTCCTCAACATCCCGTAGCACACTTGACTATAAACGAAGGGAGCACTGAAGATGAGGTCCCAGAAGAAGACCATGACTATGATGAACATGAACAAACCACTGAAGAAATAGCAGGTGGCGATGAAATGACAAGCGAGGATCATGACGAATTTCTAGTTGTGAGGCGATTACTGTATACCCCACGAAAGGAATTACATCCACAGTGACAAAATATATTTCGTACTCGGTGCACTGTCAATGGAAAGGTCTGTGATGTAATCATAGACAGTGGTAGTAGCGAGAACATCGTCTCAAGAGTGATGGTGGATAAATTGCGGCTACCAACGACGAAACATCCTTCCCCGTACTCAATCGGCTGGATAAAAAAGGTGAATGAAACCAAGGTAACTGAACAATGCACTATCTCGTTTTCAATTGATAAAAATTATAAGGATCAGATACTTTGTGACGTAGTTGACATGGAAGCTTGCCACATGCTACTCGGTCGACCCTGGCAGTCGGACCGTGATGCGACCCATCGGGGACGAGACAATGTCTACGTATTCGTCAAGGATAGCCTAAAAATAATCATTGCCCCTATGGCACCAGAGAACCACCCTGAAGCCTCTAAAGTGGAGGGGAGTTCCCTCCATTCAAGATTTCATGGAGGAATCCAAGGAAACTGGCGAGGTATACGCCGTAGTGGTGAAGGGCGAGGAAGAGGAACCCTCAAACATCCCTCCAAGTTTAAAACTGTTGCTAAACGAATTCAAAGAAGTCTGGCCTGAGGATTTACCTGATGGATTTTCCCCCATGAGGGACATCCAACATCACATAGACCTCGTCCCTAGGGCTAGCCTGCCCAACCGCCCTCATTATCGGATGAGTCCGAAGGAGTGCGAGATACTTCAGGGGCAAGTGGAGGAATTGATCCGTAAGGGTCTCTTGAGAGAGAGCATGAGCCCATGTGTTGTACCAGCATTATTAACGCCAAAAAAAGATGGAAGCTGGCGCATGTGTGTCGACAGCCAGGCAATCAACAAAATTACCATCAAGTATCGGTTCTCAATACCATGGTTGGACGACATGCTCGATATGCTAGAAGGGGCCAAGGTGTTCTCAAAACTAGATCTAAGAAGTGGGTACCATCAGATTCGTATCTGACCCAGTGATGAGTGGAAAACGGCATTCAAGACCAAGGAAGGGTTGTATGAGTGGCTGGTCATGCCCTTTGGCCTATTAAACTCACCAAGTACTTTTATGCGTTTGATTAATCAAGTTCTAAAACCGTTCACTGGCTGATTTGTGGTAGTATATTTTGATGATATATTGATATATAGCCAGGATGAGGCGGAGCACAGGAAACATCTCAAGCAGGTGCTGCAGGTCCTACAAATTAACAAGTTGCACCTCAACTTGAAGAAGTGTAGTTTTTTAATTGACAGCCTGTTGTTTCTAGGATTTGTTGTAACGTCCACAGGCATTCGTGTGGACGATGAAAAGGTGCGAGCTATTAGGGAATAGCCGATCCCAACAAACATTCATGAGGTGAGAAGTTTTCACGGGTTGACGACTTTCTATCATCGATTTGTGCGAGATTTTAGCACCATAGTCGCGCCTATAACAGATTGTATTAAAAAAGGACCGTTCCAGTAGACCGATAAAGCTGACAAGAGCTTTCATGGGATCAAGCATCGTTTGTCTACAACATCGGTCTTGGTGCTTCCTAATTTTGACAAATTGTTTGAGGTTGAGTGAGACGCTTCATACGTTGGAATTGGAGGAGTGTTATCACAGGAAGGCAGGCCGGTAGCCTTTTACAGCGAGAAGCTCAGCGAAGCCTGAAAGAAGTGGTCGACTTATGAGCTTGAGTTGTACGCAGGCGCTGCGACATTGGCGGCATTATCTAATTCAAAGAGAGTTTGTTCTGTACACTGACCATCAAGCATTAAAGTTTATTAATAGTCAGACTAACGTGAATCGTGTGCATGCTAGATGGGTTGCTTTTTACAGGAATTCACGTTCGTTCTGAAGCACAAGTCAGGGCAGCAGAACAAGGTGGCTGATTTACTTAGCCGTCGTGCATCACTACTCGTTACGATAAGCAACAAGGTGGTCGGCTTCGACTGTCATAAGGAGCTGTATGCCGAGGATGAGGACTTCAAAGATTCTTAGGTGAAGTGCCAAGAAGGTCACCCAGTGACCTTCATATACAGGACGATTTTCTCTTCAAAGAAAATCGATTGTGCATCCCTCAAAGTTCTCCGAGGGAGCAGATTATTCAGGAGCTACATGGAGGTGGCCTCGGTGGACACCTTAGGCGAGACAAGACGCGAGCTCTTGCGGAAGAGCGGTATTACTAGCCGCAATTAGTACGTGATGTGGAAAAATCCGTACAACGTTGTCATGTTTGGTAGACCTCCAAGGGGCAATCTCAAAATACGGGCCTCTACACCTCATTACCTATGCCTGACGGTCCTTGGGAGGATTTATCAATGGACTTCGTGTTTGGTCTCCCACGAACACAACGCGGCATGGATTCGGTGTTCATAGTGGTAGATCGTTTCTCCAAGATGGCGCACTTTATCCCATGCAAGAAGACCCTCGATGCAACACACGTGTCGAATCTATTCTTCAGGGAGGTCGTACGGCTACACGGGGTCCCCAAGACCATTACTTCTGATCGTGATACGAAGTTCATTAGCCACTTTTGGCGGACTTTGTGGGCTCGATTCGATACACAACTTCAATTCAGCAGTACTTATCACCCACCGACTGATGGGCAGACCGAAGTTGTGAATCGCACATTGGGAAACCTACTTCGGTGTATTTCAGGAGAAAAACTGAAGCAGTGGAATTTAGCCTTGTCTCAAACAGAGTTCGCATTCAACAACATGGTGAACCGCTCGACAGGAAAATCTCCGTTCCAGATTATCTATGGACGAGTGCCTCGCCACACGCTTGACCTGGTCCCTCTGCCCAAGCATCCAGGTACGAGCATTGCAGCAGAACATATGGCAGACAAGATCATGGGCATCCATGCGGAAGTGCAGACCAAGCTAAATACCTCGAATGAGAAGTATAAGGAACAAGCGGATAAGCACCGGCGACAAAAAGTATTCGAGGTGGGCGAACGCGTTATGGTCCATCTGCGCAAAGAGAGATTTTCGACCGGGACGTACAACAAGTTGAAAAATAAAAGGATTGGACCCGTCTCAATCATTCAAAAGATCAATGACAACGCTTATGTTGTTGATCTTTCAGATGACATGACGATCTCACGGACTTTCAACGTCGCGGACCTGACCGAGTATCATGAACCAGCGCAGCATGAGAACTCAAGGACGAGTTCTTTTGAAGTGGAGGGGACTGATGTAGAGCAGGTCGCGGACAATTTCATGGCCAAGATGGATTAGAAAAGGCCCGGTCGACGACAGAAGTGATCCGGACAGTCGGACCTTAGATCGGATGTATCTCGCAATCCGGAATGAGTTAGCTAACGTAAAATATATGATTTTGGGGTAGAACGAGCTACTTTAGCCAACCAACCCCGCTACGCTGGGTTGCGACACTTGGAATTGCGAGAAACCGCTAGATCGACAGTCGTTTCCCTGTTTTAATTTCGTTTTTACTATAAATAGTAAGTTTTAGTTTGATTATAACTCTTCATCCGTCGGGCTTTAGGAGTTGCGTCCAACGTGAAAAGAGCTTAGAATAATTAGGGGAACGGTTTGGTGAAGCCAAATAGGACACTTACTATTTTTGGCCGAAAACCTTGCGCACTAGTAGACATGACGACCGTCCATAAATAGTAAGTTTACTATTTATAGTAAGTCGCAAATTCTAGGAGTTTTAGTTGTAGTTTGATTCTGATTTCTTTCTCATTGCTTGGTACCCCTATTTAAAGGGTTGTGAACTCGTTTTTATTCATCAATTAATCAATTTCGAATTTATTACAATTTATTTCTATTTTATGCTTTCTTTCCTCGTGGATTCGAGAAGTCTCTGTGAGGAGTCCAAAGTAGCTCCGTGGAATCGGAGTATTTATCCTCATCACGTTCATCCCTGCGTCAAACCACTATTTGGTGTTTGTTTGATGGAAAACCTTTTTTGGGTCATGTAGTCAGAACTATAAACCCATCTGTGAAGGTAGTCAGATGAAAATGTTCCCTAAAAAATTTGATTCCTATGATGGGGGTTTTGGCCAATTTGCCAAATGGATGATATTGCTTGATTTGCAGTTGAAAATAGAAGCATTTTAATGGTAGCACAATTTTAGGTCCAGTCAATCTAGTGAGGAGGCGAACGATTAACAAAGACGTGGGCTATTCATCAAGCAAGGTATATGATAAATAATGGGATCTCATTAGAGATATATAGCGAATTGTGTTTTTCTTCAAATTTAAAAATATAATTCTAATTCTAAGATATCTCGAATATGATCATGTATAATTTGTAGAATTGGAATGTTAGATCATTCCTAAAATCCGACGGTCTATGTTGATTTAAAGTCGATGATAGTTTCCAAACATAAGAGGTCTCTCCCCAATCTATCTCAGTACCGAAAGATCTAGATAACCTAAAGAATTTTCTTTGGTAGGTGCCAATGAATTCCACAATCATCAACAAGAATGGACCATATACGAATTGAGAAGATGTGAAAGAGGGATGGAGATTTCCTTCCTTCGCTCTCTTTACACTCTTTCTCTCCTTTCTCTACTTCACGCATCCAAGGAGAAAAGGTGTGTAAGGCTTCTCATATCCTCAGGTCTAGGATAGGATGAAACATATAAGGAGGAAGTTTGGGTTTTAGGGGAATACTAATATGTAGAGCTGGGCATCAGTCCGGGTCGGACCGGATTGGGCCTAACCCGGTCAGATCCAAAATTTCAATAGGGTGACCCGAAATCGATCTGATCCGAGACTGAGTTCAGGTAACCTGACTCGGACAGACCCGATGCTTGATTAACTTGACCCGATCCCGAGTCCGACTCGGTCAGGGAAACCGAGTCGGATCGGGTTGGGCACTATTCGGATTATTTGATATGGTGTGGTCCACTTCAGTCTTCAATGTATCGTAATTTTTTATTCAACGCCTAAAATGATATGTCAAAATGGATGAACAACTTAGATAATATATATACATCAAGGTGGGCCCCATATGACTATAAAAAATACGTATCAACGCCTGCTGCCTGTGTTGTCCCATCGGGCAGGCTACTGAAGTAACGTCACCAAGTTCTGTCGGCCCCACTATGCTGTATGTGTTATATCCACACCGTCCATCAATTTTGAGATATCATTTTAGGGCATGAGCGAAATAGTGATGTAGATAAAAATCTGTAGTGGACCACATCACAGAAAAAAGTGGGGAGAATAATTCTCACCGTTGAAACTATCCTAAGGCCCACCGTAATGTTTATTTGAAATCCAACCTGTTCAAAAGTTGAAAAATACAGAAATAAGGGAAAACACAAATATCAGGTTAATCTAAAACTTTTGTAGCCTTTAAAAGTTTTTAATGGTGGGCGTCACTGTCTATAGAGCTTTCTATGTTGGGGTCCACTGGAGCCTTGGATTTCATTCATTCTTTGGATATTGCCCTGAAATGATCTCTCCAAATGGATGGAAGGTTGGATACAAAACATACATCATGGTGGGGCCCAAGGAACTTGGTTAAGTCACTTTAATACATACTCCCACAGCCTACCGTGTTAGACGTGAAAAGCAAGTAATACATGATTGGGGCAGAAACGTAATCATCTTCCGTTGGGAATAGGAGAGGGTGGAGACTGTTATGTAAGTTTTGCACCGTTTAAAACATAGTGGTCCCTTCTCAGATGTATGCATGGCCTAGTTTTACCGCAATTTGAACTGTACGAATATCTTACTCAACTCTGAATGGTATAGTGCCGAAAAATTGCATGGAGAAGATAATATTAAGCATCTGATGTGGACCACTCTATACTTTACTTTTAACCATCCATTTGATAACATTAATTAGATGGCTAGGATTGTTTGATTCACGTGATTTTAGAGATATGCTTCGCCCGCAATAGGACCCAATTTGGATGGTCTTGATAGTATTAGATAGTGCCACAGAATGAGTCACCACCGTTTTAAAAATGGTCCTAAACTCACATACAACTCCAACACGGCAGAGTGGCGAAACTCCTACAGCTGTTGCCCGCCTATTAACGTGTCATGCAAGTAACTCGTACTCTAAGGCGAGTGAACTCTGTTGGGGCCCACCATGAATGCATGTGGTATATCCACGCCATCCATTCATTTTTTCAGATTATTTTAGCTGTTGAACCCAAAATTAATGAATATCCAAAGCTCAAGTGGACCACACCATAGGAAAAAGAAAAAATATTGATTTTTACTCCGGATCTGGCCGGATCAGAACGGTCCGGATCCATTCGGATCGGGTTTTCGGATCAGAACGGTCCGGATTAACCACTACCCGATCTCGATCCGAAAACTAGTTAGATCTAAATGATCCTACCCGATCCAGGCTGTCTGTTCAGATCGGAACGGGTCGAATCGAGTCTAATCAGGTCGGATCCACCGGATCGGGTCAAAAATGTCCACCTCTACTAATATGGTACTCTGTCACCCTATGCACAACTTTATAACCTACAGTGAAGGAAGTATGTCGATTTGCTTCATTCATGCGTATACTCATGATATAATCCTTCCACTGTCATGGTCAGCTATTGATGATCATATCTCATGTTAATCATAAATAGACCATTAAATTTAGACTATTAAATTATTATCAAATGCAATCAAAGTAAATTTAACGATTAAAATAAAACTTCGACGATTAAAAACCTTTGAAAAGCTTATTAAAATATTCAGTGTTGAGACTAATGGAAAAATTACTTAAGGAGTCCATGATTTATTAATATCAAAGCATAAACATGTTCCTAAGCAAACTAATAGATTCTTTGTTGGTCCGTGCAATAATCAATGTCTCTTAACGGAACTACCCAGCTACGTCCACTTTATTGACCCATGCATGAACCTTGTAAGAAGAGTCAAAGCCAGCTAATCAAAATCATGACCTTTACATGTTCTTAGGTCTAAAGATCAACATAGCTTTCATACATTATCAAACTCTAATCTCACGATCACAGTCCAAGCCAATGGGCCCCAAACTGTTAATTTGATCCCATCAACCAATGTGAGTGACTAAAAGTCCAAACCTGAATCCTTTGTTCATGGCATACTCACACTCTTGTGCAAGGTATGAGCAAGGCATAAACCGATACTAAGTCAGCTCCCAATGGTGGAAATTGTCCATCTTGACTCAAGTCAGTCCCCTCACATAAGATAATCTTACGTCTCATGAACTAATGTCGACGGTTATGTCCCATGCAACTGTGACAATCATGGTCTAATAGGATACTGAGATCCATGAACCATAACTCTTGCAGATCAGTGATCGTCATGTCCAATTTTAAGTTCTCAACGACTATTAGAAGAATCACTCTTCAACAAACTCATAATGTAGATTCGAGGTAACACTACACGCTAGGGATCAATAAGATGTCCACTAAGGACTCATGGTTATCATGATCTATAGTTGAATCTTTGATTATCCAAGACACTGGCTTCAACAATAAGCATGCCATAAACCATTAATAATGATGATATTTTGATACACTGGATTGAAGTTGTATAAGAAAAGTAGATAGTAAAAAACAAAAGCCATGTGAGCCAAATTCAATCTACATGCATGGCTCACTTTATTAGCATATTACTATAATTTTTAGTAGGGTTGTGATTCATGGCATTGTTAAGTATATGCGGGGATCTTTGGTACATGTGTTATATACCCAAATCTTTAGCTCAGCTTCCATATGACCCTTTCCGATACGTAGCATGTTTACAATGTGCCACACTTGATGAATAGCCCGGATTTTTGGCATGTTTTGCCCTTTCACTTGAGCAGTTGTCCATGAAATCACATCCCTCTGCATATTCAACATGTCCTATGGGTTGAGGATCTCAAGTGACTCACTATTCATGTTGGTCTGGTTGACTCAAATATTCAATTTGACTATGCTCATATTTAATAATTAAATTATAAATAAAAAATTTCTAATGATGAGTAGTTCAAATAGTATGATGATAGAAATAGACAAAACTAAGTACCAATTAGGCCTTAGTATACTAGTGGATATGGTTTCCTAAATGTTAGGGCTAGTGAGTTTAAAGAGTCGTCAACTAGATGAGGGACTCAGTTCAATTCATGCCGAGTCGTGCTGAGTTGACGGAATAGACCAACTCAAAGAGTCATGCCAAGTCTGAACTGAGTAAAGCAACTTGGCGAGCGACTCGGTTCGAATCATGCCAAGTCGTTTTGTGTTGGTCGAGTAGGCCAACTTAAAGAGTGATCATGTTAAGTCTAAACCGAGTTGAGCTCGCTAACAAGTTTCATAGAAAACTTGGCTTAATTTCTAACTAAGTCAAGTTGACTCAGGTGAGTTTCAAATCAAGTTACAGAGTTTAAGAATTATAGTATCTATTGATTTTGATATTTTTGTTGACTATGCTACTACAAAGAATCTCTCATTGATTAATACATATTTATTTATAAATAAATATTTTGAAGTTTTTTTAAATGAATTATTTTACTTCTAAAGATTTTCCATCAAAATCACAATAAATTTATTTGTAATTATAAAAAAAAAAAATAGAGAAAGTTCACAAAAAAAAAAAAAAACTACCTACTTGATATAGAATTTACATTCCAATACCTTTTTCAAAACAACTTTCAATAAAATACACTATTAATTCAAGTAATTATCACTAGAGTAGCTTTTGCTTGGATTTCTCAATCAAAGAATTGGGGTCAACCATGCAAGAAAAAGCAGTCACCAACTCCAGTGGGCCTACCATGATGTTTATGTGAAACCCACACCGACAAATAGGTACATCACCACATGTTAGGCCTAGGGCCTAAAACTTAACCCCATCTTTCATTTAGGTGGACCATAAAGATTGAAGTAATATATAGGACAACCCTCACCTTCTGAACTATTTTCCTTTGCGTGGTTATGTAGACACCCCCATCTAGAGTGTGAATGAACTGATCTTCAACTTCAACTAAGCTTTGTCAAAAAAATCTTCTTATAACTCAATATCCGTCAGACAACAACACAAGTTGGACAGGGTAAACTTTAGGCAGATCCCAAGATATCTAGTGGACCAAATCAGTAAATAAGGGGATCATATAATCTTAACCAATCTACCATGACCCGAAATGCACACCATTATGATAAAATTATCCCTAGCCAATCCAAAAGGCCTTAAAATCCAAATGGATCTAATAAAAAGGGTCATTGGCACGATCTTGAAATAATTAACGGCGGGATTGGCGTCCTGTATTTCAGCGGTATTAGATATCAATCGATTGTTATCCAGAAAACTTTGATCCTACACAGCTTTGATCAAATCACATTGGTTAGACTCCAAAAACATTAAAAATCCAAACGGGTCAGGTTGAAAGAATCCTCGAGAACTCCTGAAAACAATCACCGGATTCGATTGATAAAATGGCAAATCAAGTAAAGAATATATCATGGCCACCTATCTCGACTCTTAAAAAACCTCATAATCCTTTGTATGTAGTAGCCGTAACACCCAAAAAAAATGGGAGGGGGTATAAACAATAGAGCCGATTGTGCAAAAGAACCCTCTTTTGACTTAAGACATCATTGCCTAACTCAGAAAGCCAACACAAGCAAAAAGGGAGAAAGGGTACATACAGTCTACAATTGCCCTTGAATGGCTAGTTAAAGGTCTACATAACGAGTAATTAGCCTATCTCCAGAAAATTCAAGAAAAAGCCTAATTACGTCGAGGAATGTATTCCTAGAAGAAGAATTTATTAAAATTATGAGTAAGATTGAAATAAGGGATATCTAACAATCTCTTTTGCAAGAAAGGGTGTTTGCCTCCAATTTTCCTCACATCTCAAATCAAATCGTATCCAAATTTGGCACACTCTAATTACATCAACTGCACACTTCCTTTTTTTTATCATTGCCATCTACCCACTCTCACACATTAATTTTGCCTTCTCGGGCACTTTATTCCAACAAAGTTAGGTGCTATTCATTTTCTCGTCTACAAGAGTCTTGAACTTTATAAAGTATGACCAGATATAATAACATTAAAGTCCTGCTAAATTCCTTCAAAAAACCGTTAAATCCTATAAAGTAGATACCACACATCATGTAGGTTAAAAATGATACTCAATCTTTTCTTTTTTATCATCAAAGTTATCGCTGAGAATCTATAACCACAAATCAATTACAAGAGTCAGTTAAATTGGAGAATTTTGCATTCTCTGATCTTAAGTGATTTTATGATTTTAGTCCATCATAAAATTTGAACTTCATTTACCTACCGGCGACCATAAACTACACCTTCATAACATTTGAGTCAACAAAGTACCCCAACTGAGTAAGAAAGAAAACCAAGGAAGTGAGAATAAATTGTGCACTTGCAGGGCATTCACAAGTCCATTAGAATCATATATGGGCCTGATGTTAGGACTTCTGCCTAAATTTTAGTACATCTAATGGTTATAATAGATTTCATATAATTATGGTATTGGTTGTAAAAATCAAGGGTGGATACCTTTCTTTTAATTGTTTCCTTTGACGTGGCCCACCTAAATCACAGGCTAGCTTTAATTTTTTGCTATAGACCTAGCACAGATTACTAATCTAATGATCAAAGTAGATCTCACATTCACATCAAGATGGGTTGTCAAAAACCACGGATCGGTAGGATGCCACCCTTAATTTTTCTTGGGTATTCACCATGATTTGAATGTGATATCCACATTCGACACTGACCATTAGATGTATAATCCTCATTAGGTCCAGGGAAAAATAATAAATTAACCTGACTTGCAATTCAGGTGGGCCATGCAAAAGGAAAAATATATATAGAGAGAGAGAGACATCACTCTTGATTTTTACTGGACTCATTGGAATGATTCTATGAAATTCACTCCAACCATTATATGCTAAATTAAAATTTATGATGAGGGTCCAGACATAAGGACCATCCATGATTCAGGTGAGCCACTTTAAGGAAAACAGTTTGAAGGGTGAGTATCGTCTCGTACATTACTTTCAATTGTGTGGTCCACATGAAATCACAAATGAGGCTGATTTTTGAGCCAGGATCCTAATATTGATGCACCTGTGGTTGGATTGGATTCCACGTAAACATTGCGGTGGGACCCACCAGAGCCACATGCCTCTTTGCTCTGCAAATGTAAAGGATGGTGCTCCGGTGATAATTACTTAAGCTAATAGTAAATTAATAAAGTAGCTTGTTGGAAAAAGGAACCGTAATGTAAATTCCACATTAATTAGGCAGTTTTGTTTTTTAGATTCCCAAAATTAAATCGGTGCTGTTTGATATTAACAGTGGTAATATTATTTTATTGATTTTCAGATAAAATATCACGAATGCATGCATTTACGGTGGTCGGCTGGTGCACGTGTATCCTCGTACACGGCCAGAGTATAAAACAATTCCGACCGTCCCTTTTCAATGGTGGATCCGACGGCGGTGATTTGTTCAACCTCAGAATCTTCGTACGCGATGTACGATGGAGATTCGCAGTCCACCACCTTTCCGTGGGGAGCGGATTAGGTGTTACCCTGGTAACACCTTAGTGGGAGTTACGCTGATCCTGTGGGGCCTACCCTGATGAATATGATGTATATCCACTCTTTCCATCTGTTTTTTTAAAATCATTTTAGGTGTGATGCTGAAAATTAAGAAGATCCGAATCTCAGGTGGACCACGCCACCGGAAATAGGGTGAATGACTATTAAAAAACTTTTTATGGACTATAAAAGTTTTGGATCAAGCGGATATTTGTATTTTCATTTCATTTAGATTTTGTTGACCTTATCAACAGGGGGGATGGAAAATAAATATTACGGTGGGCCTTAGGAAATTTGTAATGGTAGGGTGTTCAATCACAACTGTTTTCCGTGGTGAGATTTGGATTTAATTCATTTTTGGGACCACTCTTAAAATGAGCTGAAAAAATGGATAGACTGCGTGGATATACAGTACATCATCAAAGTGGGCCCACGGTAGGGTAATCCGCTCTTCCTTTCTCTGAAATTCCGCCCAAAATTGAGGCATTTTTTTGAATTTTTGAAGGCGGCTCGTCGTGTGGGACAGAATTGCATTGGTTACCGTACAGTTTCATCCAGCATTTAGAGAGTGCAGGAAAGATTAGGATGGGGTGGGATAGAATTGCACCGGGTCCGTGCATGATTTTCGTACATTTTGAAATTCATTACACATGTAGTGCCTACATTGATGCATACATTTATCCGTACCCTCCATCCGTATACCTTTACACGTGACATTCTATACATATAGGGAAAAGGTACCATGCCCTCGAGCTGATTTTAACGCCCCATGAGGTCGAGCTGTGTGGAACCCACCTATATGCGTTTCGAACATCTACCCCATTAGTCAGATGCACCATTCCATCATGAGCCTAGATTTCAAAAATCAAGTCAATTTGTGACTTATGTGGGCCACACCACATACAGAAGTGGAGAGGGGTTGTGCACCATTAAAACATTCATAACCATTTTTTTGAGGGCCCACCGAGATGTATTTTGCAAATCCAAACCATCCATTATGTGTGTCCCACTTGAATGAGGGTTCAAAACAAGTTTCAAAAGCATGCAAAACTCAGGTGGGCCCCACCAAGTGCTTTTATATGTTTTAACGGTGTCTTAACATAATTTTAGATGGTATGGCCCACATGAGTTCCGTATACGGCTGATTTTTGGGATATCCCATAATTTAAAGGGTACCCATCAAATGAACGGTGTTGATGGTCAAAACACATTACGGTGGGACCCACACAGCTCGACCACTCCACTAGATGGTTACTTCAGATTGAGTGACAGACAGTGTTCCAAGACGAAGACAAAGGCGGAAGAAATGCAGAAGATACCCTACGCGTCAGCGATAAGAAGTTTGATGTATGTTATGGTGTGTACACACCCAGACATAGCATATGCGGTTGGTGTTGTCAGCCGGTATCTTGTCAATCCTGGCAAAGAACATTGAGCAGCGGTGAAATGAATACTGCGGTATCTAAGAGGCTCATCCAGGTTGAGCCTATGCTATGGTGACGGTAAACCTGTGTTAAAGGGCTACACAAATGCAGATATGGCAGGTGACATAGACTCCAGGAAGTCTACATCGGAGTTCATGTTTACGTTTGCAAGGGGAGCAGTTTCTTGGCAGAGCAAGCTACAGAAAGTCGTAGCATTGTCGACGACAGAGGCTAAGTACATTGCAGTCACAGAAGCATGCAAAGAGATGCTTTTGATGAAAAGGTTCCTACAGGAACTTAGCCTGAAGCAGGAGGAGCACGTGGTCTATTACGATAGTCAGAGTGCTATACACTTGAGCAAGAATCCAAGTCAGCATTCCAAGTTGTTCACTCCCCAAGTATAGGGTTGTGATGTAGTAAAAACTCGGTAAGACCGAGGTCGAATCCACAGGGATTGAAACCTGTACGTTATCTGAAAATAACCAGATCTAGAATTACGCTAAGATGAAATCCAAACCAATTGTGATTTGAAGAATAATGGTAAACTAATTATTTAAAACTTAAAAATTCAGAGAGAATGAAACTAGGGATTCAGAGGATCCACTTGTAGAGATCAGGGAGATCTATGGTCGATTCATGAGCTCAACTGGACTTCGAGTCCCATCTTCATCCAGTTGGAAGATATAACCTGAAAATCAATGTGAACTTCCTTTTGATCTAGTCTTCAAATAGATGAAAAGTACAAGAATTAGATATGATTCTATCACAAATCCATGCCTATGAGACAAGGTAAACAATAGAACTCAAACCAAACTACAACCAATCAAAAGACGTATGAATGTTAGGAAGGATTCCGTCATCCAACCATGCCTAGGAGACGATGGTGAACAACAGGGCTTCCTAACCCCATAATCAGAAGAAGGAAAAGAAAAACTCAAGCCATCACATATCTAATGTAATATCAGTCACACTAAATCATTAAAAACTAAAATCTTTCTTAAAATCAAACCGATCAAAACGAGTTCAATGGGTATAATCCAAGCCGCAGAATCCTCCCATCTCGCTACAAGCTTCACCTCTTAGCCCTAGCTAAGAGGTTTAGACGCCAACATGATTGGCTGGATCCCTCAAAAATAATGAAAGGAAAGAAAAAAACAAAAGACAAATCTCCCCTCTCTCTCTCTTGTCTCTCTCTTCTTTTCAGCCGTGGAATCAGATGATGGGGACCCTGTGATCTTGCATTCCGGACGTTTTTCAGGCTTTTGAAGTGAGCGGATGGAATTCCTATGATTTTGATGACTGCTCATGATGATTGGTCCTAGAGTCAATCCAGTCCAATGTGATGAGGGTCATGTAGCATCCACGTCCTGTAATCCATGGTGACCTGAGCGTTAAATCCTGCTTTTATCCTGTAAATCCATGCTTAATATACCCTGTATTACAAACACGATTAAACCGAGTGTTAAACATATCATGTTCGTAAATTCGAGTATAATTGGGGTCTGATATGCAATATTTGACCCTCAACAAAACCCTCAACCAGCATTTTGTTAGTCCCGAGCAAAATATGCGAAGAATAAGTTGAGAATTACAGGGCAATTTCCATGAAACCGAGTGATATTTTTGAAGAACGATTCAGATATGAGAAATCTAAGATTCATGAATGTTGGGCATAAATTTCTCCTGGAGGTAAGCGCATGGTAAACTTCATAATCAAGTTCAAAGTATTCATCCATCAATTAGAAAATTTTAAAACATTGAGTTCCATGGGTGTATGGTGTAATCTCGGCTTATCGATTATTAAGATTTAATCCGTTATTTCTTGATATCATTGGTTAATAAATAAGAAAACTCATGACAATCCAAACCTAAACCAAAACCTGCCTCGTAGATCAACATTCCACCCCTTGATTTTTCCATAAAAATTAATGCTAATGAAAGAAATCAAATCCTCACCTATAGGGAGCAAACCTATAGTGAAGATCAATTGCCCAAAAATCTTGTATTTTCTACAAATTTTTTTATTTATTTGTTTTATATTTTTTTTATATTTTTTTATATTTTTTTAAAACCAACCATGGGAAATCAACTCTACACCTATGGGGAGCAAACCCATGGTGAAGTCCATTCGCCCAACCCTTTCCGCAGGCAGCTATCCTGTAGCTGGTTTTCTCATTTCTTTCATTCTTCTTATTGAACATGATGGACAAATTCCCCAGGTTGGTTCCTTTCATGCTTACTGATCACCAAGTCAATCCTTCAATATTGAACTGAAACCTCAATGCATAAGAGAGATGTGATATGTGAAATCATGACTCCATCAATGTGTTTTAAAGCTTCTAATCATGAATTGATAATTCGAACTCAACTGTGAAATCTAACAACTAACGAAATTCAAGAGTCATAAATTACCAACATCACTTATCTTGTAATTCTAAATCCAAGATGGCCGTCAAAATCACTTCGAATTCACAGAAATTCCAGAGAAAAATTAAAATTTTCACAATTTTTGCTAAAGACCAAGAAAACACTGATCAGGAAACCTAATCTCCCACCCCCAACCTAAAATCTACATTGTCCTCAATGTAAAAGATGTAAGCATGCAATGCACATGGAACAACGAAAGTAAATGAGAAGTGATGGGAAGATAGTACCTGGGAAACGAGTAGAGAGAGACTTTTCCGTAGAGATCTCAACATGAGAGCAGATCAGCACAAGAGTGAAACCAATCGAAAGTAAAACACAAAATAACAAAAATAAACTCCTACCTATACCACTTTCGCAGGTGCTCTCGATTGCATTTAGCGTATGCAACAAGCCTTTTAAACCCCTAGGTTGCCCCTAGTGGACGAGTTGTAGTCTCGTGAGGGTTTGCAGTAATGTTACCCACAAACATTGAACTATCTAACTAGGAAAATGAAATGAATTGAAAAGCTGGGTTGCCTCCCAGGAGCGCTAAGTTTAATGTCTTCAGCCAGACCAAAGCAACTACCCTAGTCTTATAAAAGCAATAAGCAATAAACCTACCTATACCGCCATCAGACTAGGAGATCATTCCTGGTAAACAGGATCAGTCAGAGGCATGGACATGTCCTCTGAATCAAATTTCTCGACAAATGGTTTTAATCGATGTCCATTTACTTTAACTCTTTGTCATTGTCGGGGTCTCTTATCTCGACGGCCCCATGAGGATATGCAGTAACGACAATGTAAGGACCGGTCCAACGAGATCGAAGCTTACCCGGAAAGAGATGTAATCGAGAATTATACATGTAACGCCTTGAAATTCGGGGGTCGAGTATGAACTCAACTCCCGAGTTCCAACGCATCACTTATGCAACATACACAATGATGGTTAAATGTTGTCTGAGTTAGCGCAATATACATGAATGAGATTATACCAAAACAGTAATTCATACTCCAGTTCAATTGTATTAAGGCAAGCGGAAGACTGGAATTTTATATTCAAAGTATGTAAAGTAACAAAATTTTATTAACTCCAGAGTATGAGTACTAACTGAGTACCAATATACATGTATTGTTTCTAAGTCAAAAATAAAAATACAACTCTCAAGAGAAGCCCTGAAAACCCCGGGATGCAGCCGGCCTAAGCAAAGCCGTCAGAGTACTGCATAAAGGAGAACTCCTCCTGATCCTCATCGAAGTCGGGCTCCGGCTCCTGAACCAAGGCGCCATCTACACCTGCGACAGAGTCTAGTGGGTGTTGCAAACACCGTCCCGTAACGTGGGAGTGAGTAGCTAACTCAGTGGAACAATAAAGCATAGGTTAACATGTTATCAATTCAATCAAGCAGTAATGATAAAGCAGTATAAAATCAAACATTTCTAACTACTCTTGTTAAGTGCGAAAATGAAATGACATGATGTATGCCCTTGCCAAACCACCCTCAAGCGACATCATCTTACGTTCGCGAATGCTTACTCCCTCAGTGCGTCACATCTACAAAGCACATGCGGTGCGATGATGCTCATGATTACCAAGTTTTTATTAGTCCATTTCAACCAGCAGTATTGGAAAACTAAGGTACCTCCCTTGTATCATTCCCAAACATGATCCATTCTAGGGTCGTCAATCCTAGTTAATCTCATACGATATTATGGTTTGAGAAACATAGTGAAGGCATCGCAAAGGCTCGTCACCCGTCAGCGCGGATACAGATCTCACCGTATGCGGCTCAATTGCTGGCCGTCAACTCGAGTACAGGTCTCACCGTACTCGGCTCAATCACTAGCCGTCAGCTCGAGTACAGGTCTCACCGTACTCGGCTCAACTCATACTCTAGTTGCTGTGAAAGACTCGTTGCCAATCACAGACACTTAGAGTACACTCGATGATACTACGGAGGACTCGTCGCCCGTCAGCACGAGCACAGGTCTCACCATACTCGGCTCTCGCCGTAAGTATCAACAGCTCGAATACAGTGTCCCATACCACCGTATTCGGCTCACGAGTTTGGTTGCGCAATGGTCACTACGGGGAGGCACATGGCCCCAGCGTAGGCCGACAGCTCGACCACGGTGTCCCATACCGCCATGCCCGGCTCATGCGACTTAGCGGATCGAGGTACCATGGTTAAACGGGATCGCCACTGGTAAGTTTGGTACCCTAGGTTAGCAGTAGCGACCAAACATGGTGAACACAAATACATTTCGGTTTACTTGACGAGCCTGACTAGCTCGAGCACACCACAAGTTAAGCGATATGGAGCACAAAAGCACTCCATGTGGCCCACCACTTTCGCCAACAGAAGTACGACTCGGGTTCGCCAGACACATCCTTTGTGGCGATATGAATCTCAGCCACAACCGCAAGTTTGGTACCGAATGTTTGGACTATAGAATAAGTCTCAAACTCAAACAATTCTCAACAGCATGTGGAGTAAAGCATGATAAAAGCAAAGCAGTTAGCAAGCAGGCATGTTTAAACATGAAGTAAAACATGAAGTAAAACATGTGTAAAGCATGTTGTGAAGCATGTAATAAAGCACTATACACATAGGGATACAATTACATACACGCCACATACAGTGAGTGGTTATAGTGAACCACCGCATGGAGGGGATCCTACATGTCTCTAAGGGAGTCGGAAATCCCATATCAGCACCTATCTTAGGCACTAACACTCAAACATTTACACACACAAGCATTTCACACAAACACTTAGAGTACGCTATTCCAACATACATGACGTAGTTAGCAAAACGCGTATTAGGGTATTCTTTCGCCAAGCGGTTATTTTATCCGCGTATACCGTATTCAATACAACAAATAATCATGACAATTTATTTCCAAAATTTGCGCATACGCGGTATTTCTAGAATACACAATTTCAACATACTTGACATTTACAAGTGAACATGTATTTCAGCGATTCCTTTCGCCAAACTAGTATTTTATCCATATATTATATAATCATACATTTTTTCGAAAAAATACGTATACGGTATTTCTACGTATATCTAGAGTATGTGAAATTCCATATTCTACAACGTTAATCGAAACAGGAACGAAACGGAAAGCACTTTGTACATGTGCATTACATGCAGATCATGAATCTATCATTATCTGACATTGAAAGCGTTAAAAACGTAACTTATACACTTAAAGTCCTCACCTTTGCCCTTGGAATCCAACAAATCAGCAAGGATCGTTGAGCTTCCGTATACGGGAGTTTTCTAGCCTAAAGAGCGGAATCGATTAGCCTTTTCATAACACCTCCAACCAACCTACATCAATCAGACCTAGGGTTAGGGTCTTCACCTTAACAGAGTGGAACAGAGTGGATACCGTCGGGAGAGCCCTGAAATGAGGCGGTGTAGGTGTGTGATGAATGAAAGCAGTAGGAAGAAGATCTCCCACAAATTTCAAGCTATTCTCTCTCTTTCTCTCTCTCTCTCTAGGGTTTTTATCCCAAATTCTATATGGCTGTGAGAGGGGCTGTTCTAAGCCCCTTTTATAGCCAAAAACATTCCCAAAATAGACTCAGGTTCAAGGGTTACTGCTTAATATAGGATATTCGTCACTTTCCAGCTCAAAAGAGAGGTTTTGGTAGCCTCCTTGAGCCGAGTTACAGACTAAGCTCACCACTATGGATCTACTGTGGGGTTACGTTTTCGACTCGATCGGATTCCCAGATCGCACGTGGCGGACCACTTTCAGTCAATGGTCAGTGGGCCACGATCAGAAATTCCAAGTACATGTAAATGTTCCTGAAATTTTTCTTAATCCGAGGGTGTAATTTGGGGTCAGATTCTGACGGTCAGGTTGCTTAATACTGACGCGCAAGCGAATGGTGCCAGATCACTATTCCTGATATTATTGGGATGGGAATAGTGTTTTTCACACACCCTCGCTCGGATCGAAACGAATGGCCGTGGGAATCGGCCGGAGCTGATTTTTGAGATGATTATCAAGCCTAGTGGGGCGGTCCTAGTTCCTTAGCTTCGTGTTAATCGGGCTCCCGATGTGTGATCTAGACCTAATACGAAGTTTCGTTTCATTCCGAGAGCAGCCGGGAAATGAGTTTGGTTCTAAAATTTAGGGTAACCTAGAGTCACTGATTCTGCAAGTTTGGGTCTTGCAGATCGTATTTAAAGCGATCTCAACGGATTTCATGGCTAACCGAGTTTAGTACTTAGTTAACTTTGTTAAATTTCTAAAGGATTTAATCCTAATTGATTTCTGGTCGAGGTGGTACTCGAGCCAATGTACGGAAATTTACAGGTCGTTACAATACAAAAGGACTTTCTGACCTGGCGTGAATGATTTTCGTAGAATGTGTCGGTCATGAAACGCCTTCATCCTGTCCTTGTAAATTCTCGAGTTCTCGTACGTGTCGTTCCAGATTTCTTCAAGTTCATTTAATTGAAGTTTGCGTAGCGAGCCAGCGTTGTTCAGATTGAAATTTAGATTTTTGATCGCCCAGTAAGCTCTATGTTCCAACTCCACAGGCAAGTGGCAAGCCTTCCCATAGACGAGTCTAAAGGGAGACATTCCAATAGGGGTTTTAAAAGCAGTACGGTATGCCCATAAGCATCGGTCAATCGAATTGACCAATCCTTACGGTCAGGGTTAACCGTTTTCTCCAAAATATGTTTGATCTCCCTATTGGAAATCTCAACTTGCCCACTTGTCTGTGGGTGGTATGGGGTGCTCACCTTATGAGAGATACCGTATTTCTTCATTAAACTCTCAAATGGTCTATTACAAAAGTGTGAGCCCCCATCACTAAATGGCTCGAGGCGTTCCGAATCGGGAAAGGATGTTTTCTTTCAGGAATTTAATGATCGTGCGATGGTCATTAGTTCGACACGGAATCGCTTCGACCCATTTAGTGACATAGTCTACGGCAAGCAAAATATATAAATCTCAAAAGATTGGGGGAATGGCCCCATGAAATCGATGCCCCAACAATCAAATGCCTCTATGATAAGAATGGGATTCAAGGGCATCATATTTCGACGGGACAATGCTCCCAATTTCTGACAACGCTCATAAGCTTTGCAAAACTCATGAGTGTCCCTGAACATAGTGGGCCAATAGAAGCCACACTGCAGAATTTTGGCCGTGGTCTTTTTTGCAGAGAAAAGTGACCACCACAGGCCTGTGAGTAACAGAAGGAGATGACACTCTGATGCTCATTGTCTGGCACACATCTCCTCAAGATTTGTCTGGGCAATATTTAAACAAGTATGGATCATCCCAGAAGAATTTGCGCACCTCGGTGAAAAAATTTCTTTTATCTTGCGCAGTCCAATGTGTCGGTATGGAACCTGTGGCAAGATAATTAGCGATATCAGCGAACCAAGGCGAATGGAGACTATGAACAATTGTTCGTCAAGAAACATGTCATTAATCTGTCGTCTCAAAGGAATCAGAGGGATTAAGGCGAGAAAGATGGTCAGCCACTACGTTCTCTACTTCCTTTTTATCTTTTATCTCTAGGTCAAATTCCTGGAGTAGGAGGATCCATCTTATCAGGCGGGGCTTAGCATCATTCTTAGACAGAAGATACTTAAGCGCTGCGTGATCAGTGTAAATAATGATCTTAGATCCAATCAAGTAGGACCTAAATTTGTCCAAGGCGAACACTACGGCTAAGAGTTCCTTTTCCGTAGTTGAGTAGTTCACTTGGGCAGGATTTAGAGTCTTACTTGCGTAATGAATAACGTAGGGTTTCTTATCTTTTCTCTGGCCTAGAACTGCCCCAAGAGCATAATCAGACGCGTCGCACATAAGTTCAAAAGGAATGCTCCAGTCAGGTGGCTGTATGATGGGTACTAGTCAATATACCTTGAGCTTAGTGAAAGCTTCCTGACATGGTTCAGTCCACTCGTATGGTGCATCCTTTTGAAGTAGATTACATAGAGGATGAGAGATGAGACTAAAGTCCTTTATGAATCTTCTGTAAAACCGGGCGTGTCCTAAGAAGGATCGCACGTCCCTTATGTTCTTGGGTGGAGGTAGGTTAGAGATAAGATCGATCTTTGCCTTATCTACCTCGATTCCTTTAGATGAAATAATGTGTCCAAGGACAATTTCCTTCTGAACCATGAAATGACACTTCTCCCAATTAAGTACCAAGTTCTTTTCTTCACGTCTTTTCAGCACACATTTAAGACTTTCCAAGCACTCGCTGAAAGATGGACCGAAGACAGAGAAATCGTCCATGAAGACCTCTAAATATTGCCCCACCATGTCAGAAAATATGCTCATCATACATCGCTGAAAGGTGGCAGGAGCATTACATAGTCCAAACGGCATCCTTCGGTAAGCAAAGGTGCCGTAGGGACATGTAAACGTAGTTTTTTCTTGGTCTTCAGGGGCGATCTCTATCTGATTGTAGCCCGAATACCCATCAAGGAAACAGTAATATGAATGACCAGCTAACCTTTCCAAGATCTGATCGATGAAGGGCAAAGGAAAGTGGTCTTTCCTCGTGACGGTATTTAATTTCCTGTAGTCAATGCACATCCTCCAACCAGTATTGACTCTAGTTGGCACGAGTTCATTTTTGGCATTGGCTACGATGGTGATCCCGGACTTCTTAGGAACCACCTGAGTTGGACTCACCCATTGACTATCAGATATAGGGTATATGATACCCACATCCAATAGTTTAAGAACCTTGGCCTTAACCACTTCCTTCATGTTTGGATTTAGTCTACGTTGTAGTTGCCGAGCTGTCTTCGCATTATCCTCAAGATATATGCGGTGAGTACAAATCGAGGGGTCGATTCCCTTAAGGTCCGCGATTATCTATCCAAGGGCTCCCTTATGCTCCAGGAGAGTAGATATGAGCATACTCTCTTGTTCTTTCTCAAGGTGGGCAGAAATCACCACCGGGTATGTCTCATCTTGACCTAAGTATGTATATTTTAAATCAGAGGGCAAAGGTTTTAGGTCAAGCTTCGGTGGCTTGAGGTTAGACGGTAGAGGCACTTCATCAGTGTGGGGTAACTTTCAAATTGAGGCCTCCACCGGTTAACTTCAAGTACCGGTACCGCATCAAGCATGGCACACGTCTCCCTAATTATGTCATCATCAAACTCATGGGAGTGGGCCAGGCACGTCTCTAGAGGATTAGGATAAGGTAAGGGGTGTCCTATCTTCCACGAAAGTATCGATCATGTTAATATCGTGGATATCGTCATCTTCCTCTACCCGTCTGCCAGTGTTGAAAAAGATATTCATTTCTAATGTCATATTCCCGAAAGACATACTCATGACACCATTCCTGCAATTGATAATTGCGTTTGAAGTGGCAAGGAATGGGCGACCAAGAATGACGGGAATCTGAGTGCTTGTATTGTTGATGGGTTCGGTATCCAGGATGATGAAATCTACTGGGTAGTAAAATCGATCAACCTGGACCAACACATCCTCAATTATTCCTCTTGGTACACGAACAGAGCGATCAGCAAGTTGTAGTGTAGTTAAGGTGGGTTTTAATTCACCTAAACCCAACTGTTTGTATACCGAGTAGGGAATAAGATTAACGCTTGCTCCTAAGTCAAGAAGTGCATGATCAATTCGATAGTCCCCAATTACACATGATATGGTTGGGCTACTGGGGGTCTTTGAATTTTTGCGGCACATCTTGTTTTAGGATGGCACTCACTTTCTCAGTAAGGAAGACTTTCTTTTGAATATTTTGTCGTCTTTTGGTCGTACATAAGTCTTTCAAGAATTTGGCATAAGAAGGTATTTGTTTCACGGCATCAAGTAGAGGTATGTTGACCTTCACTTGTTTCAACACCTCTAGAATATCCTGAGAGTTAGAGAGAGATTTTGGTGCAACCAACCGTTGGGGAAATGGAGCAACTGGCTTTCCTTGAG
The DNA here is from genome assembly GCA_021015155.1 of Magnolia officinalis. NCBI lineage: Eukaryota > Viridiplantae > Streptophyta > Magnoliopsida > Magnoliales > Magnoliaceae > Magnolia > Magnolia officinalis. The sequence continues at coordinate 100,639,937 of JAJHSJ010000002.1, forward strand.
GTTCCGGTTCTAACTCTGGTGGGGCATGGCTAGATCCATCTTCTTTATCCACTTCCGGGTCCTTAGACTTTTCAGCCCTAACCGGAATGGTTTTGTCAATGATTTTTCCACTCCTAAGAGTGGTGATGGATTTAGCTTGCTCCATCTGATTTGAAGAGCTTGGGTCGCTAATTTCATATTGCGATTTAGGATTGGGAAGAGGTTGAGCTGGGAAGCTCCCCTTGTTCCCAATCGCATTTTCAGCCTTAAGTCCTTGTATTGCTTTTGTAAGGTCTTGAAGGCCTGTAGCATACCCTGATTGAAAAGCTCTTGCTTTTGAAAATGTTTTCAGAACCGGATCCTCTTGAGGTTTCTCTTGAGTTGGATTTTGATTTAGGAAACCTTGAGGTGTGTGTAGCGGTTTGTCCATTCCTCCAACTGAAGTTTGGATGGTTTCTCCAGCCAGGATTGTATGTGTTAGAGGTGGGCCCACTAAAAGGTCTTTGGTAATTGCTTACAGCATTGGATTGCTCATTCAATACCTCTTGAAAGGCAGATATAGTTGGGCAATTCTCAGTAGTGTGAATGTTGCAACCACAAATACTACAAACAATTTCCTTGGCCTTATCCTTCTTTAATTCCATGGCCTCGAGTTTTCGAGTGAGATTGGCTACCTTGGCGTTAATCATCATCCTCTTTCAGGAGGTACATTCCACCTTTTTCTTGGAATGAGTCGGCCTAGGCGTATAGTACTCGGTCTAGGGGAGATGTCCCATGTTTGTGTGTTCTCAGCAAGTTTATCAAAGTAGTCCCACACCTCATCGACACCTTTATTCATAAACTCCCTATTACACATTGTCTCAACTAATTGGCCCATGGGAGATGTCAGTCCATCATAGAAAAAATTCGTGATGCGCCACGTTTCAAAACCATGTTGTGGGCATGAACTGACAAGATCTTTGAACCGCTCCCAACATAAGAATGTTTCATCTTCCCTTTGGGCGAAGTTCATGATCGGACTTCCTAAGGGTGTTCGTCTTATGATATGGAAAAAACTTTTTAATGAACTCCCTTGTCATGTCATTCCATCTGCCAATAGATTGAGGACGTAGTGAATGTAACCACGTCTTGGCTTTCTCTTTCAAAGAAAAGGGAAAGAGTTTTAACCTGACCGTGTCATCAGACACGTTAGGAAAGTATAGGTAGTCATGATCTCATCGAACTCTTTCAGATGTAGATATGGATTCTCTGACTCAAGCCATGAAATTTAGGAAGGAGTTGGATCACCCCTGGCTTGATATCCATATGTCCTGCATTCTCCTGAAAAAACCATGCATGAGGGCGTACTCACCCCCGCCGGTTGTTGTAAGTAATCTCGTAAGGTACGAGGCGGGGGTGCTTGATGCACCTCATTCTCATCTTGGACATCTTCTACCCTAGGTTGGGGTAGACGAGGTTGATTTCCAGCCATATCCTCAATTAACTCAGGGGAATTCGAGCGGTGTCTAATCCTGCGATGGACAGTTAACCCCTCAACTAATCCTCCTTCAGTCAAGAGACGTCGAGTGTTGTCACGAGCCCACTTGGGCATGAAACACTCACAGCCCTCAATCAAATTCTAAACCTAAGCCTAAGAAGGGAAATACAAATCTAAAAAGAAAGAGAGGGTTGGAAGGAAGTTACCAAATTGGAGTCCCTAAATTAAGAACCAATTTAGAAACCTATCTCAGAATCCTACAAAACAAGGAAGTTGGGTTAGTTTCTAAAAAGGAAAAACTATCAAAGAAATAGAAAGTTATTTGAGAGAAAATTTCTAAAAATTAAAGGAAAACTTGAATTAGAAATTTCTAAAAAATAAAACCTAAAAATCAAAAAGGTCCTAATCTTAAACTATATCCTAAAACCAGTTAATTTCAAAAAAAACGTAGCCGTAGCCGTCAATCCCCGGCAACGGCGCCAAAAACTTATTCACTCCCCACGTATAGGGTTGTGATGTAGTAAAAACTCGGTAAGACCGAGTCGAATCCACAGGGATTGAAACCTGTACGTTATCTGAAAATAACCAGATCTAGAATTAGGCTAAGATGAAATCCAAACCAATTGTGATTTGAGGAATAATGGTGAACTAATTATTTAAAACTTAAGAATTCAGAGAGAAGGAAACTAGGGATTCAGAGGATCCACTTGTAGAGATCAGGGAGATCTATGGTCAATTCATGAGCTCAACTGGACTTCTCTTCATCCAGTTGGAAGATATAACCTGAAAATCAATGTGAACTTCCTTTTGATCTAGTCTTCAAATAGATGAAAAGCAGAAGAATTAGATATGATTCTATCACAAATCCATGCCTATGAGACAAGGTAAACAATAGAACTCAAACCAAACTACAACCAATCAAAAGACGTATGAATATTAGGAAGGATTCCGTCATCCAACCATGCCTAGGAGACGATGGTGAACAACAGGGCTTCCTAACCCCATAATCAGAAGAAGGAAAAGGAAACTCAAGCCATCACAGATCTAATGTAATATCAGTCACACTAAATCATTAAAAACTAAAATCTTCCTTAAAATCAAACCGATCAAACGAGTTCAACGGGCATAATCCAAGCCGCAGAATCCTCCCATCTCGCTACAAGCTTCACCTCTTAGCCCTAGCTAAGAGGTTTAGCCAACCATGATTGGCTGGATCCCTCAAAAATAATGAAAGGAAAAGAATAAAATAAAGATAAATCTCCCTCTCTCTTTCTGTCTCTCTCTTCTTTTCAGCCGTGGAATTAGATGATAGGGACCCTGTGATCTTGCATTCCGGACGTTTTTCAGGCCTGTTTGAAGTGAGCGGATGGAATTCCTCTGATCTTTGATGTGTAAATCCTCGATATTGGTCCCATGAGGTCCCGTCCAATGCCTTGGTGATGTCAGAGCGTTAAATCCATGCTTTTACCGTCCATTTGTAATCCATGCTCTTAAATATACCCTGTATCACAAATACGATTAAAACCGAGTGTTAAACAGTATCATGTTCATAAATTCGAGTAATAATTGGGGTTTGATATGCATATTTGACCCTCAACACAAGTCAAAGCACATAGAGATTCGGTATCACTGGATTAGGGATACTTTGGAACAGAAGGTGTTACAGCTTGAGAAAGTCCACATGGACGATAATGGGTCAGACATGATGACTAAGGCTTTGCTCAAGGGCAAGTTTGAGGTTTGTAGAAACCTGGTTGGCTTGAAGAAGGTGGATCCCTCCTGGGTCAAAAAGGGAAAGATTTAATGGGTTTTTTTTTACTCGTCGTCGACCGGTCGTGAGCCCTGCTCAATCGGTCAAAGGCTGGTGGTCGACTAGTCGTGAAAGATGAGTCGTGGCACGACTTAAAGTCCAGCGACTGTGGACTATTTTCTCCAGGGTGCTCAACCAATTGAATGAGGTGTTTGACCAATCGTAGGTGGCTCTCGACCAGTCGTAGACTCGGTCGACCAGTCGAGGTTACGCAGATTCGTTCCGCGATTTTGCGTGAATTCGTGTCACAAGTCCTTTCACAACCGGGATGCGAAAAAGAGTTTCCTACAACTTTAAATAGGAGTTCCTAGGGCTTTCTAGATACGACAAGAGGTTTCCTAAAGCTTTACAAGGGAT